>WNGS01072847.1:12051911-12091774 GCA_020271785.1 Procambarus virginalis
CTTCTTTGTCCTTGGACGAGCTTTGGATTGATCTGGTTTCCCTTCTTCCCTGTTTGAGGGTGCGGGTCTCCCAAGTCATCTGCAGGGTTATTAAGGCTAGCCAGCCTGCGGTCTATCCCCATGCCCATGATGTCCACAAGTTCGCGGCTCTTGCCGCCGTCTTTGGCAATAAGTCCTGGGCTGACAATCGGGCGCGGGGATTTTGGCGGTCGAACAGGGTCCTGGCTGCTCGTTACCTTGTAAACGTTCCTGGGCCCAGTCGCGCCTGTGTCGCTTTGGTTCGGCGGATGCAGCCAGTTGTCTTGAGTTTAGGTTGAGGAGTGAGCAGCAACCGCCTCCCGGGTAAGTCCCTATTCTTTTCCTCTGTGGGTAGTTAGCTCCGGGGAGCCGTAGGGGCTCCCCCCAGAAAACCAGCATTGAATGTAATGAAATGCCATTTTCTGAGTGAGTCCTGGAGGCTCCCTGGCATCCCTCCCTCCCTCCGGTCGGCATTTTTTTTCGTGTGTTTTGACATCCAGCCTCAGAACTGGTGTGTGGATCGTCGAAGCGGTGGGTCTGGGGCTACCCCTTCCCCTCCCGGGGAGGAGGGAAGGGGTTGTGCCGCTGCGCAGACAGCGGCGCAACGATGGTGACGTCATACTAGTTTGCTCGTTTTTGTTTGGGGAGTTCTATCCACTCGTTGGCTTTTGGTTGCAATTTTCACCAGAATAGGGGTTTGTTTTGGGACGCCTACCTTTTGGGTGCCTAACCCGGTCGATGGCAGACATAGAATGCTTCCAATCACATTGGGGGGTTCTATAGCCATTGCTCCCCTTGCCTCTCTAGAGGGGGCCAGGTTCTGGCTGTGTTCCCCGGTAGGCCCATAAGAACTCCATACACATGACTGATGCCAAAGTCTGACATTAGCTATCAGCTAGTAAGCTCCGAGGAGCCTCCAAGACTCGCCCAGAAAATGGCATTTCATTACATTCAATGCTGGTTTTTTTAATGTTACAGTGCCTGTATTGTATATTAAACAGTGGATACTGTGTAACCAATTGCTGTTCTTTTAAACATTAAATATAGAGAAATAATTAAGGTAAGAGTAGACATTAATTGTAGATAACTTTTTGCATTTATAGGCAAAATGTTACCAAGTGTTAAAGTTTATTCTAATACAGTACTGTAATTGTTTCTCTACACTGTTGTCACCACTTCATTGTTTTTACTACCAATTGGATTAAACTCTGCTTATAAATCCTAATTTGTTTCCTTAACAGACTTTAGGCAAGATAACCAATTATATATGGGATGGACAAACTCCTGCTGTGACTATTCAGTATGCTTCACGCGCGAGGCAGAGAAGGCCATGAGCGAGGGTCGGACTCTTGGAGACCGTCTTCTCACCTTACGTGGGTCTTTGATACTGCTCTCCCCAATCTCCACACAGTCCACAGCAACGAGTATGGCAGGACCTCATCACGTATCGTCACATACATACACCAGTGTTGCTCCACACACCACTACACCATTGCTCTCTTCAGATGACACTCTGGTGAGTGGTGTTAGGTATTCATTGTTTATATCCAGAAAATATACTAAAACAAATTCATGCATAGTATAGACTTTTTAAGCTGGAAACTTATGAGTTGTAATACTGTGTTCATCATCTTGCAGTTGTAGTGATAATACATTCCCAGTATATCATGAGCAATGTGGAGGCTTTAATTTTTATTTATTGTTAAATTCTTTTCTTTAGGAGGAGATTACAGAAGAAATTGTAGAAGAAGTCGAGACAGAAGAAGGTGAGCAACCAGTTCTGTTTGAAGAGGAAGAGGAAGAAGTAGAAGAAGATGAGGAAGAAGTAAGATCCTGGAGGAGGTAGATATGGCATTAGTGAAAAGTGATGGACATAAGACGAAATGTGTGAATTTACTGATAACAAATAAAAATTTGTTTGGTTTAATAATGCAGTGCAAGTGGTTCAGACAGACGTGATAGATTTGAGGCAGAACAATTAAGAAGGTTCTCATTGTTAAACTTTAACTTGTAAGAAAATGACATGCAGGAATAAAATTATCTTAACAGTAATTATTATTTTTTTTTAACTAATTTATATTAGTAGTAGCAACAAACTATGACTCGGATGAATTGATAAGACCAGATATTGCCCATCACTCGTTCTTGATATCAGTTGTTTCTTTTCAGTGTTAACTTAAGTGCGTATTTTTTGTTTTGTGGTTGCTCATCAGTGTAATAATGGTATCTAGGTTGTACAGTTTCCAGCTCTGATGGATGGCAGTGTTTTGTATATAAAATGAGATGTCAGTCACAATGTTCATTGATATCTATTATTAAGGTTAACGTGTATGACACTTTTTACTAATCCTTAGAAACCCAATTTGCATTTAATTGGTGCAGTACAGTAGGTATATGAAATCACAAGCAGGAAGTTGCAGCAAAAAAAAAATTGTATTATGGCTAATTGATTTTTAATATTTTTTGAGTAAATTAAACAACTAAATACTGTATGTGTGAAATGCTTTTTTGCTAGTTAGATATGGTAAATGTAATTGTTTAAAATAGCATCTAATCCATAATTAAGTTTATCTTTGACATGATATTAGTTGGTAAAATTTCAGTGGGGTGATTTAAACCAGTAGCACAATACATCATAGTAAAAAAAGATCAATAAAAGTATCATTTTGATTGACAAAGATAGCTTTGTTCATTTAAAGATAGCTAGTTATTAGTAGAGAGAGATTATTTTGTTTCAGTAGGTAATATAATTGTCTTAGAGGGTATGGTGCATAATTTCAACGTTAAGAGATGTTGATTCTGTATTGAAATTGTTATACTTATAAATAATCAATATATTTATGTATACTGTATATCAAGCATTTGATTATTTTGAATCTACTGTTTTAATGTACTCACAGTAATAATTTGATGAACATTTAGTATGGTATTATTTATTAACCATACTCTCGTACCAATATCGATTCCATTGAACCATTGCTTGGCCGAACATTCCTGCCATATTTGAGGTGTAAGATCGTGATTCTTGTCTTCTGTCATTGATTTTCTGAATCTTCAAGGAATATAAATGATATTTAGGACCCCTTGAATGTTCTGTAATGCAGACAGTGCTATATAGCCTTTTGGTCTTGGCTTTATTTTTTTTTTTTTTTAATTTTGGACAGTCACACTAGATTTGCATTGATACAATAATATCAAAATTTTTTACTGATTTGTTTTATTGAAGAAGACAGTGCTAATACCGCCTGTTTTGTAACTTGTAAACATGATTGAGGATTCTTAAAGTATGGAAGTATACTATACATGTATAGTATACATAGTATATTATGGCCATTTCATCAGCTTTTATGTACAGTATTAAGCTTTCATGGAAATTTTGTGAGAAATAATTGAAATATTCACAAAACATGTTATGAGAAAGATGTTTTTCATGGTTTCAGGTAAATAATGTCGAGCACTGAGAATGTTGACAGTTTTTATCATCATGTTCCTGAGTGCAACCAAATTTCAGAACCTATGTAATTCAGTTAAACAAAAATAACTATATGAGAAAACAAAAACAAATGGGAGTGCTTTTGTGTATTAACTCATTATTATGTTTCTTTTTTTCTGGTATACTTATATGTGTGATCTTCCTTTTTCATTTAAAAGATTTAGGTGCTCTTTAGGAGCACCTTTAGGAGCACCAAGTCACTTTAGGAGATTTACCTTTTCAGTTCTTCTAATATGCAAGTTAAATTATTTAAATATACAGGTAAATATTTGTTGAGCAACAAAGGAAGAAGTAATGATGTTATCAATCCTTTTTAATGTTGCTCACTCTCTCAATCTCTCTTGCTTTAAACATTAGTTCATAACAACCTAATAAGTTAAAATGTTAGTATTTTCGATGACTTTCATCTTACCCAGTGATTATATTAGCAGCTTGCAGTATTCTCTCACATACACATACATCTTATTAACGTGGCATAATTTTTACTGATTTAATTGTAAAAACTTTTATGTTCTTTATAAAATTATAGTATACAAGATTTCCATGTTAATTTGAGAATAATATTTTGGCAGACTTAAATAAGCAAGAAACCCTTCAAGTAAATCTTAAAACCAGTTCCATAACTTGCTCGGTAATTATAAATGTTATTTTATTCATCTCTATATATATGCAGTTCTTACATAAATCAATAAAAATTGTGGTTACTGTTTAACTAATGTGGCAGTTTTAACATACCATTCTTTGTTATCTTGCATTTGTTGGCAGTCAATCATATTATTTTAAGCTATCATTTATTGAATAAATTTTGTAATATATTTTCTTGCCTTTGTGCCATAAAATGCTCCATAATGAAGAACAAATATTGCCCATGCTCTGCACAACTGCTTTGTCAAATAGATTGTGATAGAAAAGTTGCAGGTTGATGGGATATGCATGTTTGGTTGACTATAGACAGCAGTTGAAGGTTAAATGCTTACTTGATATGCCAAGAGGTCACAAAATTATCTAGGCAGGCATCCAGTGAAAAGTTGTAAGTTGGGGAAATTTACATGCTGAAATTTAGGTACTTCAAATAATTTGTTATAGATTAACTATCAACTCGGTGATGAATAAGTCGTGGTGCATAATTACTCAGACTGGTTTAATACACACAAGCATTACTTAAATATATATATATATATATATATATATATATATATATATATATATATATATATGTATGTATGTATATGTATGAGACAGTGTCAGACCACGGAGGAAAATTGAAACAGGAATTTCCTTAAGTACTTTCGTATATTAATACATCTTCAGAAGGAGTCTACTCCTTCTGAAGATGTATTAATATACGAAAGTACTTAAGGAAATTCCTGTTTAGATTTTCCTCCGTGGTCTGACACTGTCACATTTTTAATCACGTGTTTATTTTCGTGATATACACACACACACACACACACACATATATATATATATAATATATATATATAAAATATATATATAAAATATATATATAAATATATATAAAATATATATATATATATATATATATATATATATATATATATATATATATATATATATATATATATATATATATATATATATATGTCGTACCTAGTAGCCAGAACGCACTTCTCAGCCTACTATGCAAGGCCCGATTTGCCTAATAAGCCAAGTTTTCATGAATTAATTGTTTTTCGACTACCTAACCTACCTAACCTAACCTAACCTAACTTTTTTGCATACCTAACCTAACCTAACCTATAAAGATAGGTTAGGTTAGGTAGGGTTGGTTAGGTTCGGTCATATAACTACGTTAATTTTAACTCCAATAAAAAAAAATGAACTCATACATAATGAAATGGGTAGCTTTATCATTTCATAAGAAAAAAATTAGAGAAAATATATTAATTCAGGAAAACTTGGCTTATTAGGCAAATCGAGCCTTGCATAGCAGGCCGAGTACGACGTTCTGGCTACTAGGTACAACATATATATATATATATATATTAGACATTGGTGTTCACATTGTTTTATTAGAATTGTCATAATAAAACAATATGCAGTAGGCACTTTTATTTTGTTTATTTTAATTGGAAACACTAATTAGAAACTGGTTTGCTATTTAACATATGTTGATCATGAAGTTCCATGAGACAAAATATTACATTGGTTTTGTATGTAAATTAATTATTTTGGGCACTTTGAAGATGCGACTAGACAAAAATTATATATTAATATAAATATTTGTGACTTGGCTTGCTTAAGTAGCTTCTTGAGTCTGTTAGTATTTGTTAGTGAAAGAGTGCAATAAAACACTGCTATTCAGGTACACAGTCATAGATGGCTCTATACCAAAATTAACCATCATGATGAACTGAAAGAAAAATAATGACTAGATTTACTGTCTAAATTGTCATTATCAAAGTTGATTTAGTATTACTTAAAAAAGCATCATGTCTGTGTACATTAATTTTAGATCTAGGAAATAACATGACATGCAGGTAGCAGCCTCGTGTAACCAGCATTTAATAGTTACTCCTGGATTAAAGTTCAATGTTAAAATAGCAAGCACAGTATTATGAATATTGTGGAGACAGTGCCTCTTCAGTGAACATTTTTAATATAAAAATAACTGACATTTTGTAAGAGACGCTGTACTTAAAGCTTATATTAAGAGCTACATTATTATAATTGTTATATCAGTGAACTATATTGGTTGCTTTAGGGTTAAATGACATGCTTTGCATTTTTGGGAAAGATTATATGTGAGGTCTCTGGTAATTAATATTAATATCTTGAAAATCACCACTGATCTTAACATGGCTTGATCAAATTGTCATTAATTTTAAGGTGGCAACACTCTTGCCAGCTAGTCTACATCTTGTTTAAGTGTGTATTCTTCATATTAGACATTGACCATTAGTGCTGCAATGCACCATTTGTATGATAGAGCAGAGCACCACATTTGTTATATTAAATATATTCATTTAAGTGTACTTAATATCTTTAGTAAGCTATATGAAATTACTACCTTTTCCTATAATTCATATAATTACTATATGAAATTACTACCTTTTCCAGAAGATAATTTTTAGGGAAAAGGTAGTTGCATTTCAGAGAGTTAAGTCTAAACACAAATTGGAAATGCTTTTTCTTAAAAGTAGAAGGAATAGATGAATAAAATATAAATATTTTCTTTCCCCAGTTATTGTTAGTGAAGAGATCAGTATATACTATTAGACTTGATTACACAGCTGATGATTAAAATTTAAGTAACTTGAATGTTATATAACTTAGTTGAAGGAAAAAACTGAGTATGTTTAATATTAATGTTTGGCAGTGTGTAGTTTCCTCTTCCACTATATTGTTATTGTGCTCATCGGTATTCTTCACTTATCATTATCAATGAAGTAATGAGCTAATAGTGTCATTTGATGAGTAACAGCATTAAGGCACTTTTTGGTTTTGGATGAATTTATGAAACAAAACTTGGTGTGCATTAAAATATACATTAGTGTTGGGTACAATATTAAGCTGTTACCCATGTTCATGAATGGTGTTAATGACCATTACTCAACACTGACTACTGCATTGGTTGCAATAATAGCACACAGTTATTCATTTATTTATGTTAGATAAATTTATTGGTGTGATATTTTTTTTCCCTCCAACACAGAAATAGTTTATGTGCAGTTTAGTCTTAACTGTTGTACTGAAGTAGAGTAAAGATCTCTAAAAGGAAATGTATTGGTTTTTGTCATTATAGATGATCTGACCATATGCTCTGTCAGTTGTCTGAAAATGGACCACCAACTTTAGGTTTTAAGGCCTTAGTACTAAGAGTATAATATGTCATTTGAAATAGCCTTGCTCTAAATATTCATCATCAAAGATTTTGCTTCACTATGGCCTAGGGCTTTTTATTATTTTTGCATGTGCATGTTTGTGCACATACAGGTATGTGTGTGTGTGTTGTTTTAGTGTCTACACCTGTGTGTATGCACACAAGTGGCTGTGTGTATTGTGTACTTTTTCATATTTTAGTAAGCTATATTTAACATGTCATTCTTCATAATTATGACAAAAAAATTGCACAGGCATTGCAGTGCATAGTTTGGCATGTAGCTCATTCAGTCACTTAAATCAGTCATATGTATTTGAAATATAAATTTTGTTCTTAGTTATTGTACATTGTTGTAGTCAGAGTTTAAACTCTAGGAATTCCTATTAGAGTCTTAAGCCAGTGTTTCACAAATATGTCCATTTGATATTTAATGATGCTGTTGTATACACCACTGTATATAAATACTTGTTTGTATCGTTGAGATATATTTGAAAAAACAACATATGGACCAAACAAGATTGCAAAACAAAGCATGCAAAAAATATATTTTTAAAGCATGCACATTAAGGTCCTGTACAAAAAAAAAATATGTATATACATGGTTCATTGAATACAATATAAAAAAAAAGGATAATGAACCACAAAATATAGTTACAAAAGGGATTATATAGACAACCAATCATCTCATTATTCCATTTCACAAATAAATTAAATTGCATCTCCATACTATCATAATTTTTATTGTTTTACTGACAAATTAATCCTAGTGCCTTTGTCCGCCTTCCCTGTCAAGCTCGTTGTTGCCATGAGGGGGCTTGGTAGGCGGCTGCCGGAGTGCGATGCTCCTTGAGGCAGTCCTCTGTCCTTTTGTAACCTTGTGCTCCTGCTGCTGTCCTCTCTAATTGTGATGGACAACTTTACCTTTTCCTTCTGTTTCGTTCCCCCCCCCCCCTCTTCTTCCTCATTGTCATTCCCCGCTGACCTTTTGCCTGTTTTGATTTTTTCGGCCTTCCTTTATTTTGACGTCCGGGTGTTTGGGGAGGCATACTCTTGCATCCGTAGAACTGTAGTACCCAACGTCTTGAACGAGGCGACCCTTTTATTGTCAATCCCCCTTTCGTCACTGAACCCGATCTCGATGGACTGACAGTTCTTAAGGTGGCATTTGTGGGGCGTATACTGGCGACGCACTCCTGGGGGGCCCCGGCAAGATCGGCAACATGTCTCTTGCTGGGTGTCCTGCCACTAATTGTGGCTCCATGGTGGGTGTGGTGGCACATTCGTGAAAGTCTATCTTCGTTTTTTATGTCAGATAGTCCCACTCCCTGTCTAGCCCGTTGCCGCCGTGAGGGGCCTTGGTGGGCAGCTGCCGGAGTGTGATGCTCCATGGGTCAGTCCTCTGTCCTTTTGCAGCCTTATGCTCCTGCCCCCCCACAAGGGCCGTGGTCCAAGTGGTTGGGGCACCTTACCTTCCCCCCGTCCCATCCCAAATCCTTATCCTGACCCCTTCCCAGTGCTATATAGTCGTAATGACTTGGTGCTTACCCCTGATAGTTAATCCTGCCCCCCCCCCCCCTCCCTGTTCAGCTCGTTGTTGTGAGGGGGGGGCTAGGTGGGCGGTTGCCAGAGTGTGATGCTCCATCTTGAGGTAATCTTGAGATGATTCCGGGGATTTTTTTAGTGTCCCCGCGGCCCTTTAGGTTTTACAGGTTCTAAATTAAGCAACTGACATATGTGGAGAGCTAGTGTCAAAATTTATATGTTTGTCCTGCACACCGCCTCCCATCCAGTGGGCAGCGGTGGATAGGTTACAATCACTCAGTTACTACCTACAGTTAGCAAACTGGGGATATTTGGCTAAAATTTCTGGTAGCAAATCATTTTGAATGAAATATTTACACATCGCTGGAACATTGGTTATAGAATTGTCTCTAAATTCACGTATCTTTTCGCACTCCATCACATAGTGACGGAGGGTGTGCGAATAATTTTGTTGACACAGTTTACATTTGGTCAGGTCTACATCGGCAGATAATGAGAATTCCCAGAGATACTTGTAACCGAGTCTAAGCCGAGCAGCAGTAACATCTAGAAGTCTGCTGATTTTATTGGATGATCCATAGATGTGTGGCTCCTCTTGCATGATAGTATGATGATAGATGGAATTACTGGTGTCAATTTCACTTTGCCTCAGATCTACAAGATCTTGTTGAAGTTCTCGGTGTACTGCTGCTCTCAGATTGCTCATTGACAATCCAAGGTTACACTCAACGGCTCCTTTAAAGGCAGATTCTTTGGCTAACTTATCAGCTCTATCATGCATTCGGAGGCCAACATGAGATGGAGACCACATGAAATGGACTCTGTTACCATCCTTAATAATTTTGTTGTATTTGTGTCTAGCTTCGGACACGAGCATGTTACAGTTATGTCTTAAAGAGTTGAGAGCATTTAAGGATGATAAGGAGTCACTTACAATTAATGTATCAAGTTTGGAGACTTGTACACATTTCAGTGCAAGGATCAAGGCAAATAGTTCAGTCTGAAGGGTAGAGGCCCAATTGTTTATACGGACTCCCCACTCAAAGTACAAGCCATCGCCCATTGTCAGAACAACTGCACTTCCAGCTGCACCCGTGGTGCGGTGTAGGGAACCATCAGTGTATATGATTTGAGAGAGAGAATGCTCTGTGGACAGAGCATCAATATGGCTTAAGGCGTTGAGCTTTGCCTCAAGACGAAGCTTGGGCTTATCTCTAATTTGCTTCTTGGGTGGAAAGGGAGGGATTAAAACTGGAAAGGGTGTAACCTCCCACGGTGCAGGAAAGTGCCGTTGTTGTTTCTCTTGGTACAAATCATGAACCCCATACATTCTGAGTCGAGTTCCAGTTTTTGTTATCCATTTGGAACAATGCTGATCTTCAATAAAGTAAGTCTGGAGGGCTTCTGTGCAAGGATTAGGATGAGTTAGCCTAAGCATTTTTATACCAATTTGACAGTTAATTTCAGTAACACGATCAACAACGCTCAGGATATTAAGTTCCTTTCTCATATTAAGTATCTTTGTGGTACGAGGGCACCCAAGGATTATCCTCAGGGCTTCGTTCTGCAATTTTTCAAGCCCTCCAAGCTTTCTTTCAGGCATCAAAACAAGCAGAGGTGCAGCATAATCCACTAAAGATCTGATGTATGCAAGGTACATCATTTTGACAATTCTGACATTGGCACCATAGCCTGAGTGATAACCTGCAACAGCCTTGAGAGCTCGGAGCCTCTCTTTATACTGACGACAGGGTCTGAATACAACAGGACCATACAGTGGCACCTCAAGGCCAAGGTATTTGAATCTGTTTACATAGTCAAGCTGGGAGCCATCAGATAGTTGCATTTTGCGAACAGC
The DNA here is from genome assembly GCA_020271785.1 of Procambarus virginalis. Taxonomy (NCBI): domain Eukaryota; kingdom Metazoa; phylum Arthropoda; class Malacostraca; order Decapoda; family Cambaridae; genus Procambarus; species Procambarus virginalis. The sequence continues at coordinate 12,062,667 of WNGS01072847.1, forward strand.
TCCTCCCTGCCTGGGTGGACGCCGATTTAGTATCTGTTTTCTCTGCTGAGATAATTAAACCTAGGTCCTGACATGAATCTAATACAGAGTTAAGAGTGTTCTGTGTGTTAGCATACCCAGTGTTGTGTATCATTATATCATCAGCATAGCTAATGATGTGGACGTTGGGTTTGCTCGGTATAGAGTTTAACAACGTGTTTATTAAGATATTAAATAAGGTAGGACTGAGGACACCACCCTGCGGGGTACCTAGTTCAAAGTCTCTTGTTACACTCCTATGCCCCTGGAAAAATACAGATGATCCTGGGTGACGTTCCGTCACCCAGGATGAACAAGATCAGCAAAAGCTGCTTGATTCTGTAGTTGTGTCGTCCCAAGCTATTCCAATTGAACGCGAAGGTGAAAAGTGTACTGAAATTGTCCAGAATCTCTTAAAACAAGAATTGCAGGTCAATCTAGACAAAACTGACATTATTGCTGCCTACAGAGTAGGCAAAACTAACCCATCTGGACACAACCAGCGCAAAATTCGACTGAAATTGGCCTCCCAGTCCACTAAATCTCATCTTGTCCAAACAGCTGCGTCCCAAAAAAAGGGAATTTACATAAACGAGTGCTTGACTAGAAAAAGACAGCACCTCCTCTACCGCCTGCGTCAAATCCGTCATCAAAACCCAGACGCGATTCATCAGTGTGCTTCGTTAGAGATGGCTTGATTAAAGTTAGGAAAACATCAACAGGTAAAATGTTTACAATTACTAATGAGGATAACCTCAACACCTTCCTCAACCAATGTGGTCTGTCTAACTTTATTAGCGCTCCCAATGAGTCAACATAATTAATCCCCTTGTCACGTAGTGCGGGCTAGGTATCCTAATTTCTGTGGTTGGAAGAAAACGCTCACGGAGTGGGGGACTTATTTTAATTTTAAAATAATAATTAATTATTTAATAAATAAATAATTAATTAATAATACAATCATAAAAGATTAAATTAGATAATCCTTAACTGAAGAAGCATAATAGCTCAATATAACAAATAGGTAAATAGAGCTGAATTAATTATGGTGACTAATGAAGATTAGTGAAAGCCATAAATTAATATACAGAAGTAGAATTAATGTAATCAAATACATTGAAGAGACATCTCTAATTTAAAGTTGCCTGAGCATTTACGGTAATTGTAAAGCTTGGTATTCTTGGCTTGTCACTTTGGGGGTTCCGACGGAGCACCCCCTTTTGGGGGTTCCGACGGAGCACCGGGAGGAGGGTGGGAGTTTTGTGGTGTACCTGCGGGGCGGAGGCGAGCCAGAGGCGCCGCGCCTGCGCTCCCAAGTACCCCGCTCTACGCGCGCCGCTTAGTCGTTTAGACAGTGGAGCACGGTAATGCGTATCCTTCCCCACAGAATTTCACCGCTTTTATGATAAAAGCAGTGACTATTTCTGTGGTTGGAAGAAAACGCTCACGGAGTGGGGGACTTATTTTAATTTTAAAATAATAATAATTAATTAATAAATAAATAATTAATTAATAATACAATCATAAAAGATTAAATTAGATAATCCTTAACTGAAGAAGCATAATAGCTCAATATAACAAATAGGTAAATAGAGCTGAATTAATTATGGTGACTAATGAAGATTAGTGAAAGCCATAAATTAATATACAGAAGTAGAATTAATGTAATCAAATACATTGAAGAGACATCTCTAATTTAAAGTTGCCTGAGCATTTACGGTAATTGTAAAGCTTGGTATTCTTGGCTTGTCACTTTGGGGGTTCCGACGGAGCACCCCCAATCCCGTGAGGGCCAGCTGCGCGGAACCCCCACCCCCGAAGGGCGAGCGGAAGCTGGCTGCTAAATAGTAGCATGACTACTTGCTACGTGGCCGTAAGCGTGCCCAGATGCCCGGAGAGGCCATTAAAACACTCATGGTATCCTGACTGAAAAAGGTACCAATCCGAGTCCTCTAGGCAGATGCTGCGAGCAGACACAGCTCGCTTGGAAGCTTATGGAGCGGCAACTAGACGGTCCCTGGGCAGTAAGGCGGGGTGGCCCGCCGTCTATGCCCTGGAAGGGGGGCCTACTGCCGAAATTGGACTCCAGTAGGGAGCGCTTCCACCATGGCGAATGACTGTCGATCCGGTGTATATCTTCGTCGTAGTATCCCGCCCTCACAGGGACCAGTCCTGGACGGCTGGCCCCAGGGCGGGTGCGGGAATGTGAACGCTATCCACTCCGAGGCCGACTCCCCAGGGTCGACCCCGTGTTGGTCGCTGTCGCTGTGGTGAGCCCCTCGGGTGTGGAGTGGTGTCTGCTTAGAAGCGAGTCGGTTGCCTCCCAGTATACCTCGCACGGTGGGCATGAGAGCTGTGGTCCACCTTTCGTGGCCCCACTGCGCCTTCCTCGATCATCACAGGTTTTCGTCGTCCTCATTCTATTGTGGGTCTCCTCGCTACTGTGGCCGTAAGTGTGCCCGTATGCCCGGAGAGGCCATTAAAAAACAGTCGGTCTTCCTTGACCCAGACTGAAAAAGGTACCTTTCCGGGTCTACTTGGCAGATGCTGCGAGGAGACGCAGCTCGCTTGGTGGGCCGGCGGAGTACCATCTTGACGAGCCGTGGAGCGGGGAGGCGGGAATAGCCCCCCACTGTGGACTGGGAGGAGTACATACTGCCGGGTTTGTACTCCATGCAGGCAGCGCTTGTCACCGTGGGGAATGACTGGTTGTTTCCGTGTTTATCTTCGTCGTAGTAGCCCACCTTCGCAGAGACCAGTCCTGGATGGCTGGCCCCAGGGCGGGTGTGGGAATGTGGACGCTGTCCACTCCGAGGCCGACTCTCCAGGGTCGACCCCGAGTCGGTCGTTGTCGCTGTGGTGAGCCCCTCGGGTGTGGAGTGGAGGTGTCTGCTTAGAAGGGAGTCGGATGCCTCCCAGTATACCTCGCACGGTGGGCATGAGAGCCGTGGTCCACCGTTCATAGCCCCACTGCGCCTTCCACGATCATCACAGGTTTTCGTCGTCCTCGTTCTGTTGTGGGTCTGGAAGTAATAAAGCAGTAAGGGTGGGCAAGGGCTGGTGTGCAGAGTTAACATGAAGAGCAAAGGCACAGGTGCGTGGAACCGCATCAAAGTACTGTATACTGCTGTCGACTTAGGCTGCGAGAGTGGGATACTGGCTGCGACACCTGTCCGGAAGGCAGGAATAGGTAGGATTGAATAAAGTCCCAGGCATAGCTGAGCGGGCTGCGTCGAGAGTTGGTAGGCACCGGCACGGCCAGTACCAATAATAAATTAGATATATCATTTATATAAGTATTTTACATAAATTATCAAATTAAATTTAATAAGATGATGGTGATGATGATGATGTTGAAGCAGTTCAGCCAGTGGACTGCAGGTGGCTCCGAAGACTGCCAGAGTGCAGCGAAGTCCATATCGCTATGCCGCGGGGAGATACTAAGGCACGCCAACAGTCCAAGGTAAGAGGGTGTTAAGGAATTGAACTGCGGAACCACTTACGCTCAATAAGACGTATGAGAACTGTAACAAATTTATTATTAAAAGGAGAGAAAATGCGTTAGGGGCGTGCTCAGCTTGGGACACCACCAGCTGGGCCATCAGCTGCTGGATCATTGGCTGGGACCACCTCAGCCGTAACAACAGCAGCCGCGCTTGGCCCCCAGGGGCCTGCTCAGGTGGAACACAGCGGCTTGGCCATCGACTGCTGGATCCTCGGCTGGTACCTCATCGGCCGGAACAGCAGCAGCTGTGCCTGGCCCCCATGGGCATGCGCAGCTTGGGGCACCACCAGCTGGGCCATCGGCTGTGACCACCTCAGCCGGAACACAGCAGCTGCGCTTGGCCCCCTGGCGTGCCCAGCTGGAACACCACAGCTGTGCCATCAGCTACTGGAACATCGGCTGGGACCACACCAGCCGGGACAACAGCAGCTGTGCTTGGCCCCCCAGGGCATGCCCAGCTGGAACACCACCAGCTGGGCCAGCAGCNATTGATTCCATTTTTGTGTCTTTTGGTCTCTGGCCCTCTCGCACTTTCTGTCGAACCAATCCTGTTTCCTAGTTCTGCTTCTCTGTTTTGGTATAAATTTTTTGTGCCTTTATCATATATTTCACAAAACTTGACATACATCTCATTCACTTCCTTGCCTAGCACAAGTCTGTCCAATTATACTCCCTAAAAATTTTCTAAGGTTGCCATAATGTCCTTTCCTAAAGTCAGGTTTTTCAACAATTGCATCGACCATCATATTTTCTTCCAGATTATAACGCATTGCATACTTTATCCTCAAAAAGACATGGTCACTTTTACCAAGGGAGGAAGGTACTGAATGTCAAATATTTCTTCCTCCTTCCTGGTAAATATCAAATCTAGCATGGAGGGAACGTCACCTTCCCTCATCCTCGTAGCTTGTTTAACATGTTGATACAAGAATGTTTCCAGGATGAGGTCTACAAATTTGCAGGTCCAGAAATCTTCTGTTTTAGCTTCATATGCTTCCCAGTCTATGGATTTCAAGTTGAAGTCACAAACTATCAACAGTCGTGAACTATCGTTATCCGCTCTCGCTATGATCTCTCTCATTATCGTTATAAGACCTTCTCGTTTACTATCTAGCTCCTCTTTTGACCATGTGCTGCTTAGCGGTGGACTATATGCATTTATGATCACTAGTTTATCATCCTCATGGCAGATCTCTAGTGCTATTATGTCAACTTCTTGTGGATTGGTAGCCATTATTTCGTTCACCTTTAGGTGTTCTTTCACCAGCACAGCAACGCCACCGCCTTTCCTAATTTTTCTGTCCCGTCTCCAAATTGAGTAGCCCCTTGGGAATATGACCTCATTTAAAATAACATCTTCAAGTTTTGTCTCCGTGAGTGCAACAATGTCTGGTGTCTGCAGCTGTATTATATCACTTAACTCCAGCATCTTTGACCTTACTCCATCTATGTTGGTGTATGCAATCTTCAGGAACTTGTTCCCCATCTTCTTATTTTTCACTCCCCAAAAACATGTTGATACAAGAATGTTTCCAGGATGAGGTCTACAATTTACAGGTCCAGAAATCTTCTGTTTTAGCTTCATATGCTTCCCAGTCTATGGATTTCAAGTTGAAGTCGCCGACTATCAACAGTCGTGAACTATCGTTATCCGCTCTCGCTATGATCTCTCTCATACTACCAATATAATGACTACCAATCCACAAGAAGTTGACATAATAGCACTAGAGATCTGCCATGAGGATGATAAACTAGTGATCATAAATGCATATAGTCCACCGCTAAGCAGCACATGGTCAAAAGAGGAGCTAGATAGTAAACGAGAAGGTCTTATAACGATAATGAGAGAGATCATAGCGAGAGCGGTGTGTGTGTGTGTTGTGTGTGTGTGTGTGGTGTGTGTGTGTGTGTGTGTGTAATTACCTAAGTGTAATTACCTAAGTGTAGTTACAGGATGAGAGCTACGCTCGTGGTGTCCCGTCTTCCCAGCACTCTTTGTCATATAACGCTTTGAAACTACTGACGGTCTTGGCCTCCACCACCTTCTCACTTAACTTGTTCCAACCGTCTACCACTCTGTTTACAAAACTGAATTTTCGTATATTTCTCCGGCAGCTTTGTTTCGTTAGTTTAAATCTATGACCTCTTGTTCTTGAAGTTCCAGGTCTCAGGAATTCTTCCCTATCAATTTTATCGATTCCTGTTACTATTTTGAATGTAGTGATCATATCACCTCTTTTTCTTCTATCTTCTAGTTTTTGCATGTTTAATGCCTTTAATCTCTCCTCATAGCTCTTGTCCTTCAGTTCTGGGAGCCACTTAGTGGCATGTCGTTGTACCTTTTCCAGTTTGTTGATGTGCTTCTTAAGATATGGGCACCATACAACCGCTGCATATTCCAGCTTTGGTCTAATAAAAGTCGTGAACAATTTCTTTAGTATTTCTCCATCCATGTATTTAAAAGCAATTCTGAAGTTAGAAAGTGTAGCATAGGCTCCTCGCACAATGTTCTTAATGTGGTCCTCAGGTGACAGTTTTCTATCTAAAACCACCCCTAGATCCTTTTCTTTATCAGAATTCTTTAAAGATTTCTCACATAATTTATAGGTTGTGTGGGGTCTATGTTCTCCAATTCCACATTCCATAACATGGCATTTATTCACATTAAATTCCATTTGCCAAGTGTTGCTCCAAATACTTATTTTGTCCAGGTCTTCTTGAAAGGCATGACAATCATCTAGGTTTCTTATCTTCCCTATTATCTTAGCATCATCAGCAAACATGTTCATGTAATTCTGTATTCCCACTGGTAGATCGTTTATGTAGACAATGAACAATACCGGTGCAAGAACGGAACCCTGAGGTACTCCACTCGTGACATTCCTCCAATCCGATACCTTGCCTCTGATCGTGGCCCTCATTTTTCTGTCAGTTAGGAAATTTTTCATCCATGTTAGTAGCTTACCTGTCACTCCTCCAATATGTTCCAGTTTCCAGAACAACCTCTTATGGGGAACTCTGTCGAAAGCCTTTTTTAGGTCCAGATAGATGCAGTCAACCAACCATCTCTTTCTTGTAAAATCTCTGTGGCTCGATCATAAAAACTGAGCAAGTTCGTTACACAGGATCTTCCAGATCGAAAACCATACTGTCTGTCTGATATTATATCGTTTTCCTCCAGGTGTGCTACCCATTTAGTTTTAATTATTTTTTCCAATATTTTGACTATTACACTTGTCAATGATACAGGTCTATAATTAAGGGGGTCTTCCTGTTTCCACTTTTGTAGATTGGAACTATGTTAGCCTTTTTCCACACATCAGCTACAGCTCCTGTACACAGGGATGCCTGAAAAATCAGTTGAAGTGGAATGCTGAGCTCAGGTGCACATTCTCTCAGAACCCATGGTGAAACTCCATCCGGACCAACTGCTTTGTTCTTACCTAGCTCCTTTAGCATTTTTTCCACTTCGTCTCTAGATACCTCTATGTGCTCTATGTTGTTCTCTGGAATTCTTATTGTGTCTGGTTCCCTAAAGATTTCATTTTGTACAAACACACTTTGGAACTTTTCGTTTAGTGTTTCACACATTTCCTTTTCATCTTCCGTGAAACTATTTCCCATTTTCAACCTCTGAATATTATCCTTTACCTGCAATTTGTTGTTTATGAATTTATAGAATAGACCTGGTTCTGTTTTACACTTGTCTGCAATCCCTTTTTCAAAATTTCTTTCTGCCTCTCTCCTCTCTGCCGTGTAGTTGTTTCTCGCATCTTTGTATCGCTGGTATGTTTGGGGGTTCGGCCTCTTCCTGTATTGGTTCCAATTTTGTGTCTTTTGGTCTCTAGCCCTCTCGCAATTCCTATTGAACCAATCCTGTTTTCTAGTTCTGCATCTCTGTTTGGTATAAATTTTTTTGTGCCTTTATCATATATTTCACAAAACTTGACATTGTGTGTGTGTGTGTGTAATGTAATTACCTAAGTGTAATTACCTAAGTGTAGTTACAGGATGAGAGCTACGCTCGTGGTGTCCCGTCTTCCCAGCACTCTTTGTCATATAACGCTTTGAAACTACTGACGGTCTTGGCCTCCACCACCTTCTCACTTAACTTGTTCCAACCGTCTACCACTCTGTTTACAAAACTGAATTTTCGTATATTTCTCCGGCAGCTTTGTTTCGTTAGTTTAAATCTATGACCTCTTGTTCTTGAAGTTCCAGGTCTCAGGAATTCTTCCCTATCAATTTTATCGATTCCTGTTACTATTTTGAATGTAGTGATCATATCACCTCTTTTCTTCTATCTTCTAGTTTTTGCATGTTTAATGCCTTAATCTCTCCTCATAGCTCTTGTCCTTCAGTTCTGGGAGCCACTTAGTGGCATGTCGTTGTACCTTTTCCAGTTTGTTGATGTGCTTCTTAAGATATGGGCACCAAACAACCGCTGCATATTCCAGCTTTGGTCTAATAAAAGTCGTGAACAATTTCTTTAGTATTTCTCCATCCATGTATTTAAAAGCAATTCTGAAGTTAGAAAGTGTAGCATAGGCTCCTCGCACAATGTTCTTAATGTGGTCCTCAGGTGACAGTTTTCTATCTAAAACCACCCCTAGATCCTTTTCTTTATCAGAATTCTTTAAAGATTTCTCACATAATTTATAGGTTGTGTGGGGTCTATGTTCTCCAATTCCACATTCCATAACATGGCATTTATTCACATTAAATTCCATTTGCCAAGTGTTTCTCCAAATACTTATTTTGTCCAGGTCTTCTTGAAGGGCATGACAATCATCTAGGTTTCTTATCTTCCCTATTATCTTAGCATCATCAGCAAACATGTTCATGTAATTCTGTATTCCCACTGGTAGATCGTTTATGTAGACAATGACATTACGGTGCAAGAACGGAACCCTGAGGTACTCCACTCGTATTATCGTAGTACTCCACTCCACACTGTGTGTGTGTGTGTGTGTGTGTGTAATTACCTAAGTGTTGTTACAGGATGAGAGCTATGCTCGTGGTGTCCCATCTACCCTGCACTCTTTGTCATATAATGCTTTGAAACTACTGACGGTTTTGGCCACCTCCACCACCTCACTTAACTTGTTCCAACCGTCTACCACTCTGTTTGTAAAAGTGAATTTTCTTATATTCAGCATCTTTGTTTATTTAGTTTAAATCTATGACCTCTTGTTCTTGAAGTTCCAGGTCTCGGGAAATCTTCCTTATCAATTTTATCAATTCCTGTTACTATTTTGTATGTAGTGATCGTATCGCCTCTTTTTCTTCTGTGTTCTACTTTTGGCATATTTAATGCCTATAACCTCTCGTAACTCTTGTCCTTCAGTTCTGGGAGCCACTTAGTAGCATGTCTTTGAACCTTTTCCAGTTTGTTGATTTGCTTCTTAACACTTTGGCTCAGTAACGACGCAGCATTGCATCTTTCTTTTACTCGAGTGTAGTCCGGTAACGACGCAGCATTGCGTCGTTTCCGGCGGCAAATTGGCGGCGGCTTCGGGAGGGGGCGTGCCGCAGTTTTGGACATTATATGCATATACATCTGTAGGGAATTTCATTGCGAATAAATTGATACCAAAATGAAAGACCTAGGACCAGAATTGAGGTATTGACACCACCCCCGAGTAAAAGAAAGATGCAGTGCTGCGTCGTTACCGAGCCGAAGTGTTAAGAAGCAAATCAACAAGTTGAAAAGAGTATACCCATTTTATTGCTATTTATTAGCGCTCACTGCGGTAACGCACCGTCACATTCTCTGTTTGCTGTGGGTGGGACACCGGGCTTTTGGACTTTATATTTGCATATACTCCGGTAGGGAATTCTGTTGCGAACACAATGACACCAAAATGGAAGGTCTAGGACGAGAATTGAGATGTCCAAAGTGAGGAGAGTGTACACATTTTATTGCTCTTGCACGCACCTGAGTAACACGCTCTCACTTTCTCGCCTGGCTTTTGGACTTTATATGCATTTAGTCCTGTAGAGAATTCTATTGCGAACACATTGATACCAAATTGAAAAACCTAGAATAAGAATTGAGATGACTAAGTTGAAGAGAGTATACACATTTCGGTATGACCACGCTCTCTATTGTAATGAGAGGCCCCTTGGGGTGGTGCAGCGCTCTCTTTCTGGTAATTTTCATCTTGTTGGCGGGTGGAGCGCGCCGCTGTTTTTGACAGTATCCACTCAATTAAACAACCTATATGGGGCTGTACCCTAGTCGTTATTTCCGGAGCTCCGTTATTTCCGAAGTTAAGTCGGGTCGGGTAATTTTTCAAGTAACATTTAGGTAGGATATATTTTATACTGTATAACTGAAATTAAATAAAGTTCATTGTGTAATTGCGTTCCAATTTAGTGCCATGCCGACGATTAAGCCAGCTGGTGGCTGCTGCATGGATGATGTGTGAACACGGTCTGATCAAGTCCAGATGGGTGGGAAAAAATTGGTTCATTCCTTTGTATTGCAAAATATTTCAGGTATCATCAGTGATTGTTAATATTTTCTCAATAAAACTTTAGGGATGTGTTTTGTTTTACCCTGAACAGTGCAGGTAATGTATTTTTAATGTTATGACACAGACTGTGGCGGCCAGGCCATAACAATGGCGATCGAGACTTTGTCACTGAGAGCTAGCCAAGACGAAATATTTTGAGCTCACCTTTTCTCTGCTAATGATAGAATATTCATTTGCAGAGATTAATACAGTGGTACCTCAGTTTAAGAGTTTAATTCGTTCCTGGAGACAGCTCTTATTCCGAAAAACTCGTATTCTGAAGCTAATTTCCCCATAAGAAATAATGGGAAATGAATTAATCCGTTCCTGACTACCCCAAAAACCCCATATCAAACTAAATTTTTATACCTAATTCATCTAAATAAACCTACAAAACTATGTTCAAGTTATTACTTACCTTGCTCTTGAATGCTGTAGGCGTATGGAAGATGGTGAGGAGGGGGGAGGAGGAGAGGAGTTACTGTTTGGAAGGGGAGTCCCTTTCCATTATCACATCAGGCAGTGAGGCTTCACTGGTATGCACACACTGGCACATTTTGCCTGCATACCACTAGGACTTGCTTGTCTTGCTAAGAATTTCTCTAAAGACACTTGTTTTTCCCTACATTTTAACACTTGTCTGTAGTAAGACATCACATTATCATTTAAAAGGTCAATGCAACGGCCTGCTACAGCTTTATCTGGGTGAGTTTTTTCAACAAAACTTTGCAGTTCTTCCCATACTTCACACATTTTCTTAATCAAGGAGGGACATCCTCTACTGCCTCTACTCACAGCTATTTTCTTAGGTTGAACCTTATCAATGGCTTTCTTGAGACCCATGGTGAGATATATAATAACAAACTGTATAGTCAAATGACCAAAAATCCAACAAACACTGAAAATCCAGGTGAAGATTGATGTGGGATAGTCACTGGGCGCGAGACATGGTTAAACTGAGGGGCGGAGGGGCGACGATCGCCGATCGACCACGCGCTAGGTCGGCCTGTACGCGTATCAACAAACTCGCGTCCCGAGGTAACCCTCGCATTCCGAGACATAATTTTCGAGGAAATCCTGCTCGTATTCCGAAAAACTCGCATACAGGGACACTCGCATTCCGAGGTACCACTGTATGTAGCGTTTGTTGAAAAAAACTATGTTGAAAACTATAATAAAATTGGTAAATTGACTTACTTTTAATGAAGCTGAAGATTTCGTCATCCTCTGCAGCGCTTGTTTTATATTATTCAGTACTGTATACAGGGTACATACAGTATGAACACTTATTTTCAGGCATTCACTTCACACAACAGCTAGCCTTACTACTAATTCAAATGAGTTCTAATTCTAATTCACAGTTGAAAATTGTTTCTACTGTATATTTACACTGTATAGTATCGTTTTGTCAAGGCTTAAATAATCATTAACACTTACAATACTGTACTCTATTAACACATTTTACACTAATTTATATGCCTTTCAATCATATTTTATATCGTTAGTGGAGGCTACACAACTTTTGATGGGAATTCAGCATCAGCGGGTGCAGCATAGCTTGCAGAGCATTTGTTGCCAGCGGAGGCTGCACGACGTGCTGATGGGAATTCAGTATCGGCGGGTGCAGCATAGCTTGCAGAGCATTTGTTGCCAGCGGAGGCTGCACGACGTGCTGATGGGAATTCAGTATCGGCGGGTGCAGCATAGCTTGCAGAGCATTCGTTGCCAGCGGAGGCTGCACGACATGCTGATGGGAATTCAGCATTGGCGGGTGCAGCATAGCTTGCAGAGCATTCGTTGCCAGCGGAGACAACACGACATGTTGATGGGAATTCAGTATCGGCGGGTGAAGCATAGCTTGCAGAGCATTCGTTGCCGGTGGAGGCTGCACAACTTGTCGATGGGAATTCAGCATTGGCGGGTGCAGCATAGCTTGCAGGGCATTCGTTGCCAGCGGAGGCTGCACGACATGCTGATGGGAATTCAGCATCGGCGGGTGCAGCATGGCTTGTAGGGCACACGTTGCCAGTGGATGCTGCATGACTTGTTGAATTCCCAGTGGGTGCTTTCACAAACCGTAGAAATCATGAATTTATCTATTTTTGTCTGAATCTGATTTTCTCTGGCTAATATTCTGAGACATTGCTCTCAGCCGCGCGAGTTAACAGTAAACAAAGCGGTCACATGGCCAGGCGCAGTACGTTCTAGGTCCGTGGGAAAAAAAATACCTATTGCGTATACTATAAAAGGTATTTAATAAGAAAACAAAGAATTTTGTTTAATAACAATTGTTTTAAAATATTTTATAATAATAATTTAGAATTTTCTTCATAAAACTGAATCATTTTGAAAGAAAGTTAAGATTTAATATACCACTCTGGATGATCGCCTGGTCGCCATGTGAGGGGCTGCCGATGCCAATATAAACCCAATAAAGACCGTCGGTAATATCAACCGCCAGACCGGTATAGGAGGCTCCAGATACCAGGCTCCCAAACCGGTCGTTAATACCGGCAGATCGGTATAAAAGAGGCCGTTAAATTGAGTGGATACAGTACTTCTGTTGGGAATTCTATTGCGAACACATTGATGCCAAAATGAAAGACCTCGGACGAGAATTGGGGTAACCAAAGTGAAAAGAGTGTACACATTTTATCGGTCTTGTGCTTTCCCGGGTAACACGCTGTCACTTTCTCTGTTTGTTGCGGATGGTACGCTGGGTATTTGGACTTAATATGCCTTTAGTCCTGTAGAGAATTCTATTGCGAACACAATGATACCAAATTGAAAAACCTAGGACGAGAATTGAGGTAACAAAGTTGAAAAGATTATACACTTTTCAGAATTACCGCGCGCTCCCGTGGAATGCCCAAACCCTCCCGGAGTAGTGTGGTGCATGCGTGCCCAGAGCATAAAAGTGTTAAGATATGGGTACCACACAACCGCTGCATATTCTAGCTTTGGCCTAACAAAAGTCATAAACAATTTCTTTAGTATTTTGCCATCGATGTATTTAAAAGCAATTCTAAAGTTAGAAAGCGTGGCATAGGCTCCTCGCACAACGTTCTTTATGTGGTCCTCAGGTGATAGTTTTCTATCTAGAATCATCCCTAGATCTCTCTCTCTATCAGAATTCTTGAAAGATTTCTCACATAATTTATAGGTTGTATGGGGGTCTGTTCTCCTATTCCACATTCCATAACATGGCATTTATTCACAATAAATTCCATTTGCCAAGTGGTGCTCCAAATACTTATTTTGTCCAGGTCTTCTGGGCATGACAATCATCTAAGTTTCTTATCCTTCATATTATCTTAGCATCATCAGCAAACATGTTCATATAATTCTGTATTCCAACTGGTATATCATTTATGTAGACAATGAACATCACCAGTGCAAGAACTGAACCCCTGTGGTACTCCACTTGTGACATTTCTCCAGTCCGATACATTGCCTCTGATTACTGCCCTCATTTTTCTATCAGAAAATTTTTCATCCATGTTAGAAGCTTACCTGTCACCCCTCAATATTTTCCAGTTTCCAGAACCACCTTTTGTGTGGAACTCTGTCGAAAGCCTCTTTTAGGTCCAGATAGATGCAGTCATGCCAACCATCTCTTTCCTGTAAAATCTCTGTGGCTCGATCATAGAAACTGAGTAAATTTCATACGCAGGATCTTCCAGATCAAAAACCATGTTGTACTGTCTGTCTGATATTATGTCATTTCTCTCCAGGTGATCTACCCATTTAGTTTTTATTGTTTTTTCCAATATTTTGACTATTACACTTGTCAATGATACAGGTCTATAATTGAGGGGGTCTTCACAGGGATGCCTGAAAGATCAGGTAAAGTGGAATGCTGAGCTTAGATGCACATTCTCTCAGAACCCATGGGGAAACTCCATCTGGGCCAACTGCTTTGTTCTTACTTAGCTCCAAGAGCATTTGTTTCACTTCGTCTCTAGACACTTCTATGTGCTCTATGCTGTTCTCTGGAATTCTTATTGTGTCTGGTTCTCTGAAGATCTCATTTTGTACAAACACACTTTGGAACTTTTCATTTAATGTTTCACACATTTCCTTTTCGTTTTTCATGTATCTGTCCCCCATTTTCAACCTCTGAATATTATCCTTGTAGCTTGCTTTTAATGAATTTATAGAAAAGGCCTGGATCTGATTTACATTTGTCTGCTATACCGTTCTCAAAGTTCCTCTCTGCCTCTCTCCTTACTGACGTGTAGTTGTTTCTTGCATCTTTGTATCGTTGGTATGTGTGGGGGTTTGGCCTCTTTCTATAATGATTCCATGCTTGTGTCTTTTGATCTCTGGCCCTCTCGCAATTTCTGTTAAACCAACCCTGTTTCTTAGGTCTACATGTCTGTTTTGGAATGAATGTTTGTGTGCCTTCATCGTATATTTCGTAAAATTTGGCATACATCTCATTTACTTCCTTGCCTAGCAACAAGTCTGTCCAATTATACCCACAAAAAAAATTTCTTAGTTCCCCATAGCGTCCTCTCTTGAAATCGAGTTAAACAACCGTTTCAATGTCCCCATTCTTTACTAGATTATATCGCATAGCGTGTTTAATGTCCAAGAGGACGTGATCACTCTTTCCCAAGGGAGGAAGTACTGGATGTCAAATACCTCTTAATCTTTCCTGGTGAATACTAGGTCCAGTACTGACGGAACATCCCCTTCGCTCATTCTTGTGGCCTGCTTGACATGTTGATACATAAATGTCTCCAAGATGAGGTTTAAAAATCTGCCTGTCCAAATGTCCTATTCTTGCCTCATAGGCTTCCCAGTCTATTACCTTAAAGTTGAAGTCCACCAGTACCAACATTCGGGATTTATCTTTGTCAGCTCTTACCATAATCTCTCTCATGACCATTATAAGGCCCTCTCATTTGTCATCCAGTTCTTCCTTTGTCCATGTGTTGCTTGATGGTGGGCTGTAGGCATTTAAAATTATCAGCTTATCATCTTGATTCCAGACCTGCAATGCCATTATGTCAATATCTCTAGGGTTTTCAAATATTAATTCTCTTACCTTCAGGTGTTTCTTCACTAACACAGCCACTCCTACCCACTTCCTAGTTTTCCTGTCACGTCTCCAAACTGAGTAGCCCCTTGGGAACACGACCTCATTTAAAATATTTTCTTGAAGTTTAGTCTCTGTTAATGCGACAATATCTGGGACTTTGAGATGAATTATATCCTTCAAATCCAATATTTTCGATTTCACTCCATCTATGTTGGTATATACTATTTTCAGGAATATGTTCTCCTTCCCTTTGTTCTTTACACCCCTTTCCTTTAATGATTTTGTTGCTTTGTCTTTATGTACCATTTCACAAGCTTTCCAGTCCCTGACACTTTGTAGAAAAAGAATTCCTTTCTTCTTTTCTATCCCT
This sequence comes from Procambarus virginalis, assembly GCA_020271785.1. Taxonomy (NCBI): domain Eukaryota; kingdom Metazoa; phylum Arthropoda; class Malacostraca; order Decapoda; family Cambaridae; genus Procambarus; species Procambarus virginalis. The sequence continues at coordinate 12,078,125 of WNGS01072847.1, forward strand.
ATTTTGACGTTTTGCTTCAGTGAGGTTCATTTTCAGCTTTTCTGTCCTCTTTTGAGAGGTCTTGTCTTATTGACCAAAGTTTGCCATTCTCGTCACATTGCAATTTTCTGGTATTCCGAAGCACTTCTGTCATATACTTCACTCCATTAAACGTCACCCTTAAGGGGCGGTTCTTGTCTTTCTCATTTTTTCCTATCCTCCTTAAAATCACTAACATGCTCCTTTGAATTTAGGCCTTCTCCTAATCTTACTATTATTTCTATGATTTTCATCTCTTCTGCTGCTCGGTCCACCCTAGATGAAATTTCCTTCTCTAAACATTCAAAAATTATTATGGACTTATTCTATCTAAAGTGTTTTGTACCACTTCTTTCCTAATTGCTTGCCCAAGATCCGCTTCTTGTTTATCATTTCTGGTTTTGACTTCCAAACACACTTCCTCAATTGTCTCTCTATTTTGCAACTTTGGCATACGTCTTCTTTTTTTTTTTTTTTTTTTTTTTTTTGAGATATATACAAGAGTTGTTACATTCTTGTACAGCCACTAGTACGCGTAGCGTTTCGGGCACGTCCCTGGAATACGATCCCCTGCCGCGAAGAATCGTTTTTTTCATCCAAGTACACATTTTACTGTTGCGTTAAACAGAGGCTACAGTTAAGGAATTGCGCCCAGTAAATCCTCCCCGGCCAGGATACGAACCCATGACATAGCGCTCGCGGAACGCCAGGCGAGTGTCTTACCACTACACCATGGAGACTGTTTTATTTCTTCTTTATAGTTTTCTAATTCTTTATTAACTTCCTCTATGTGAGTTGTCAATGAAGTTTCCAGTTGTAGATCCTTACCTAACTATGTTAGCCCTCAGGCTTCCTTGGAGTTGTTCACCATATGAGTCTATTTTCTTGTTTATTTCTTCAAAGGCACCACACTTCACTTTCCACACCATTTTCTTTCACTAGTTCCTTAATTTGCTCCTCCTGATTTGTTACCTTGTCTGTTAATACAGTAATAATCTTATCTTGCTGAAGAATACTCCCTTTTAGAGTGCAAAGCTCACTCCTAAGAGCTCCATTATCCTCTTCCATTTTAAGCACTTTTCTAGTCATACTTCTTTTGCATATCCTCAATTATCTCCAACCTGCCAAGAACACCTTTCCTTATATCTTGTGGTGAGAATCCTTTGAAACAATCATCTGTTGGTGTGTTTACATTTCCCGTGGTGGCAGCGACGGTGGCCATCTTTGTTTTTGTTCTAGAACCATAACAAACTTTTCCAACTCGGCTATTTTCACTCACCTTTTCTTGAGGTGTGTGTGTGTACTCGCCTATTTGTACTCAACTATTTGTGCTTACGGGGGTTGAGATCTGGCTCTTTGGTCCCGCCTTTCAACCGTCAATAGGTGTACAGGTTCCAAAGCCTATTGGGATCTATCATATCTACACTTGAAACTGTGTATGGAGTCAGCCTCCACCACATCTCTTCCTAATGCATTCCATTTGTCAACCACTCTGGCACTAAAGAAGTTCCTTCTAATATCTCTGTGGCTCATTTGGGCACTCCGTTTCCACCTATGTCCCTTAGTGCATGTGCCCCTTGTGTTAAATGGCCTGTCTTTGTCTACCCTATCAATTCCCTTGAGAATTTTCAATGTGGTGATCATGTCCCCCCTAACTCTTCTATCTTCCAGCGAAGTGAGGTTTAATTCTTGTAGCCTCTCCTCGTAGCCCATTCCTCTCAGCTCGGGTACTAGTCTGGTGGCAAACCTTTGAACTTTTTCCAGTTTAGTCTTATCCTTGACTAGATATGGACTCCATGCTGGGGCTGCATACTCCAGGATTGGCCTGACATGTGTGGTATACAAAGTTCTGAATGATTCCTTACACAAGTTTCTAAATGCTGTTCTTATGTTGGCCAGCCTGGCATATGCTGCTGATGTTATCCTCTTGATATGGGCTGCAGGGGACAGGTCTGGCATGATATCAACACCCCAAGTCTTTTTCTCTCTCTGATTCTTGAAGAATTTCATCTCCCAGATGATACCTTGTATCTGGCCTCCTGCTCCCTACACCTATCTTCATTACATTACCTTTGCTTGGGTTAAACTCTAACAACCATTTGTTTGACCATTCTTTCAGCTTGCCTAGGTCTTCTTGAAGCCTCAAGCAGTCCTCTTCTGTCTTAATCCTTCTCATAATTTTGGCATCGTCAGCAAACATTGAGAGAAATGAGTCTATACCCTCAGGGAGATAATTTACATATATCAGAAACAGGATAGGACCGAGTACAGAGCCCTGTGGGACTCCACTGGTAACTTCACGCCAGTCTGAGGATTCACCCCTCACCGTAACTCTCTGCTACCTATTGCTTAGATACTCCCTTATTCACTGGAGCTATTCCTGCCTGTCTCTCCAGCTTATGTACCAGCCTCTTATGCGTTACTGTGTCAAAGGTTTTCCGACAATCGAAGAAAATGCGGTCCGCTCAGCTTTCTCCTTCATGTTTAATCTTTGTCACCTGGTCATAGAATTCTATTAAGCCAGTCAGGCAAGATTTACCCTCCCTGAACCCATGTTGGCAATTTGTCACGAAGTCCCTTCTCCAGATGTATTACCAGGTTTTTCTCACTATCTTCTCCATCACCTTGCATGGTATACCAGTCAAGGACACTGGCTTGTAGTTCAGTGCCTCTTGCCTGTCGCCCTTTTTGTATATTGGGACCACATTCACCATCTTCCATATTCTGGTAGGTCTCCCATCTCCAGTGACCTACTATACACTATGGAGAGTGGCAAGCAAAGTGCCTCTGCACACTCTTTCAGTACCCATGGTGAGGTCCCATCTGGACCAACAGCCTTTCCAACATCCAGATCCAGCAGGTGTCTCGACCTCATCTCTGGTAATTTCGAACCCTTCCAAGGCTGCCTGGTTTACATTTCCCCCTCCCCTAGCGCAGTGACCTCACTTGTTCTATTGTGAAGACCTTCTGGACCTCTTGTTGAGTTCTTCACACACCTCTTTGTCATTCTCTGTATACCTGTCCTCGCCTGTTCTAAGTTTCATTACCTGTTCCTTCACTGTTGTTTTCTTCCTGATGGGACTGTGGAGTAGCTTTGGTTTGGTCTTGGCTTTGTTTGCTATATCATTTTCATAATTTTTCTCGCTTCTCTTCTCACCTTAACATACTCATTCCTGGTATCTCTTCTCTGCTTTCTGGTGTTCTGTTATTCCGGAAGTTCCTCCATGTCCTTTTGTTCAGCTTCCATACATGCCTTATTATACCATGGATTCTTCTTTTGCTTCTCGGATTTTTCCTTTTGGGCCAGGATGAACCTGTTACTGCCTCCTGACACTTTTGGGTGACATAGTCCATTATATCTTGTACAGACTTAACTGAGGTCTGTGTCTCTAGGTATTTCCCTTAGGAAACTTCTCATCTCCTCATAATTCCCCTTTCGGTATGCCAGCCTTTTGTTTCCTAGCTCTTTTTAGGGGGAGATAATTCTACCAGGTATATGTGTGTGTAATTACCTAAGTGTAATTACCTAAGTGTAGTTACAGGATGAGAGCTACACTCGTGGTGTCCCGTCTTCCCAGCACTCTGTCATATAACGCTTTGAAGCTACTGACGGTCTTGGCCTCCACCACCTTCTCACCTAACTCTTGTTCCAACTGTCTACCACTCTATTTGCGAAAGTGAATTTTCTTATATTTCTTCGGCATTCTGTGTTTAGCTAGTTAAATCTATGACCTCTTGTTTTTGAAGTTCCAGGTCTCAGGAAATCTTCCCTGTCGATTTTATCAATTCCTGTTACTATTTTGTACGTAGTGATCATATCACCTATTTTTCTTCTGTCTTCTAGTTTGGCATATTTAATGCCTCTAACCTCTCCTCGTAGCTCTTGCCCTTCAGTTCTGGGAGCCACTTAGTAGCATGTCTTTGCACCTTTCCAGTTTGTTGATGTGCTTCTTAAGATATGGGCACCACACAACAGCAGCATATTCTAGCTTTGGCCTAACAAAATTCATGAACAATTTCTTTAGTGTATCGCCATCCATGTATTTAAAAGCAATTCTGAAGTTAGAAAGTGTAGCATAGGCTCCTTGCACAATATTCTTTATGTGGTCCTCAGGTGATAGTTTTCTATCTAGAACCACCCCTAGATCTCTTCTTTTCAGAATTCTTTAAAGATTTCTCACATAATGTATAGGTTGTGTGGGGTCTATGTTCTCCTATTCCACATTCCATAACATGGCATTTATTAACATTAAATTCCATTGCCAAGTGGTGCTCCATATACTTATTTATCCAGGTCTTCTTGAAGGGCATGACAATCATCTAAATTTCTTAACCTTCCTATTATCTTAGCATCATCAGCAAACCTGTTCATATAATTCTGTATACCAACTGGTAGATCATTATGTAGACAATAAACATCACTGGTGCAAGAACTGAACCCTGTGGTACTCCTCTTGTGAAATTTCTTCAGTCGATACTATTGCCTCCGATTACTGCCCTCATTTTCTGATCAGTTAGAAATTTTTCATACATGTTGGAAGCTTATCTGTCACCCCTCTCCTATATGTTCCAGTTTCCAGAACAAGCTCTTTGTGGAAACTCTGTCAAAAGCCTTTTTAGGTCCAGGTAGATGATGTCAAAAGCCTTTTTTTTAGGTCAGTAGTGCAGTCAGCCCAACCATCTCTTCCTGTAAAATCTCTGTGGCTTAATCATAGAAACTGAATATATTCGATACACATGATCTTCCAGATCAAAAACCATACTGTTTGTGTGATATTAGTTTTTTTTTCTCCGAGGTGTTCTACCATTTAGTTTTAATTTTTTTCCAATATCTTGACGTTACACTTGTCAATGATACACACCTTATACGTAATTGTAATATTTTCATGCATAATTATGAACCATTAAGCCATTGTGATTGGTGTGTGTGGTACTCTCTTAATTAATAACATGTGGTCAGAGTTCAGCCTGCTCTGCATGTTTTGTATGAAATTGTAACTGCAAGCATTAAATATGTAATATTTTCTCCATACTTCTAATGCTATGCCATAGTTTTTCCAAGTGCAATGATACAATGGGCAGTCAATATGTTGTGTGATATATTTACAGATATATTCATGTCATTAAGATTCAGACTACTGTATAATATAATTTGCTAAAAAACAATAATACATTCTATTTTTGAGGATACAGTATTATACTGTATACACACTATATATATAATTATGTTGATTTTCATGCACAATTATGAATGAATAAGCCATGACTATAAGCCATGACATCAACAAAATGGACACTTGCATTTTTATTTTTACACACATTTTGTTATAAAAATCAGTCATTTTGTACAAAAATTGTTACAAAAAGGGCATGAGTCATACGAACCTCCTTACTGAACAATGTCGACAGTGTCTGCTGGCTATTTATAGATGTTTTTAACTCTTAACTTATTTTTCCATAAGTCTCATTAGGTGGTAACATACAAAACGTTTTGATTAGTTTCAAATGGTGTTTCCAGTTACTGGCTTTGTAATGACTGAATGGCACTAGCAGATAAGGCACAAAGATTTTCCTCCTACATGGAATGCTCCCAACCACATGGGGTTTTCATAGGCCATTGCTCCCTGTTCCTCTGAGGGGACCAGTCTCTGGCTCGTGGTCCCTGGTAGCTGAACTCCAATTAACTGATGACCCAGACTAATATATCATATATCGGTCTGATAGCCCCAGGGAGCCTCTGGGGCTCACTCATAAAATGGCGTTTCGTTATATTCAACGCTGGTTTTTTGTTAAGTTTGTTCAGTGTGGGATTTGCTCATTTGTTGTCTCCAGTTATGGTTGTCTTAATCTGCACATCACCCAGGTTACTCTGGGTAACTTATTTGCCTGGTGTCTTGGGTGCCTTGCTCCATTGTCAGTTTCTTCGGGTTGTCCCGTGTCACTTACGATAGTTTTAGCTAACCTGTGGTCTACCCTCGGGCTAATAAAATGCCCTTTCTGGAGCGACCTTGGTGGCTCCCAGGACCCTCCCTTTTCCGTTTAAGGGCTTGTGTCAGCTTGCTGTTGGTCAATTTTTGACTGATGATGTTTACAGTATGGAGCCGGTGGCTCCTTATTGCTGCTGTCTGATGGTGGTCAGTTGCTACTAGCTAGTGAACTATGTTACTGGGTGGATTGTTTCCCAATTGTTTACATGTGGTCTTGCTGTTGTTTGTTTAACTCAAGGGTGTTTGCTGTTTTAACTTTCTGTAGGGTGATCATAGACTTCCTGCTCTTTGTGAACTCTTTCAGCGGGCCCAGATTTGTCCTCTGATCTTTGATGGGGATGGAGCTACAGAGCACCCACGTGGTTTCCGAACTTTAGTTATCTGAAATTTCAGTTTCCCGATTGGGGTGGGGTTCCGCCAAGCGTCACACCAGCCTGTGGTGGTGGGTGGGAGATGGTCCAGTTTACCCACTGTGACTTCACAGATTCACGGCTATTAATCTATTATTTTGGAATTGTCATAAGGCTAGAATGTTCATTCTGTGCTTTTTGTTTTACATATCTGCATAATCAAGAAACATCTGTGCACTGTTGGCTCCAAATGCACTCATTGCGTCAGTGATGGCTGAACCGGTGGGTGGATGGATGGGGGGAGCTCAGGTGGGAGGCAGTATGAGCGTGAGGGGGAGATCAGTGACGAGAGGGGGGATATTAGCAGAAAAGGAGGGAGGGGAGGTAAGAAGAGATGCTAGGAGAATAGGCAGGAAGGGAGGAAGTAGTGACGCTGGCTGGCTGCTGGCTGGCTGGCTGGCTGGCTGGCTGGCTGGCTGGCTGGCTGGCTGGCGGCGGTGGCTGGCTGGCTGGCTGGTCTGGCTGCTGCTGGCTGGCTGGCTGGCTGCTGGCTGGCTGGCTGGCTGGCTGCTGGCTGGCTGGCTGTCTGTTGTGGCTGGCTGGCTGGCAGGCAGCAGGCAGGCAGGCAGGCTGGCAGGCAGGCAGCAGGCAGGCTAGCAGGCAGGCAGGCAGGCAGGCAGGAGAGCAGGCAGGCAGGCAGCAGGGGTAGTCACGCATGACCTTGAAGAGAGAGTATGGGATTTAGGGGGGGGGTGGGATTGTCGGTGTGGGGGAGGAGACCGGCTCACTCCCGAAGATAAGCTTAACACACTCTACCTGTTAGCATGATGGCAGGGAGGGAGGCAGGCAGGCTGTCTGGGCTAGCTGGAGGCTGGCTGACTGGCAGGCAGGCTGGCTGGCAGGCAGGCTGGCTGGCAGGCAGGCTGGCTGGCAGGATGTTTCCTGCAGGCTGGCTGGCAGGATGTTGCCTGCAGGCTGGCTGGCAGAATGTCCTGCAGGCTGGCTGGCAGGATGTGCCTGCAGGGCTGGGCATGATGTTCCTGCAGGCTGGCTGGCAGGAGTGGATGCTTCCTGCAGGGTGGATGGGCAGGCAGGCTGGCTGGCAGGATGTGCCTGCAGCCTGGCTGGCAGGAGTTTCCTGCAGGCTGGCAGGCAGGCTTGGCTGGCAGGAATGTTGCCTGCAGGCTGGCTGGCAGGAGTGTTCCTGCAGGCTGGCTGGCAGGATGTTCCCTGGCAGGCTGGCTGGCAGGATGTTTCCTGCAGGGCTGGCTGGCAGGGATTTTCCTGCAGGCTGGCTGGCAGGCAGGCTGGCTGGCAGGATGTTCCTGCAGGCTGGCTGGCAGGGCAGGCTGGCTGGCAGGATGTTCCTGCAGGCCGGCTGGCAGGATGTTCCTCCAGGCAGGCTGGCCTGGCAAGGATGTGCCTGCAGGCTGGCTGGCAGGATGTGCCTGCAGGCTGGCTGGCAGGATGTTCCTGCAGCTGGCTGGCAGGCAGGCTGGCTGGCAAGCTGGCAGGCTGGCTGACAGATTGACTTGCTGGCTGGCTGGCAGGATGTTCTAGCAGGCTGGCTGGCTGGGCAGTATGTTCCTGCAGGCTGGCTGGCTGGCGGATGTTCCTGCAGGCTGGCAAGCAGGCTGGAAGGCAGGCTGGCTGGTTGGCAGCAAGGCTGGCTGGCTGGCAGGATGTTGCTGCAGGCTGCTGGCAGGATGTACCTGCAGGCTGGCTGGCAGGCAGGCTGGCTGGCAGGATGTTCCTGCAGGCTGGCTGGAAGGATGTTCCTGCAGGCTGGCTGGCCAGGATGTTTCCTGCAGGCAGGCTGGCTGGATGTCCCTGCAGGCTGGCTGGCAGGATCTTCCTGCTGGCTGGCAGGATGTTCCTGCAGGCTGTGCTGGCAGGATTTTCCTGCAGGCTGGACTGGCAGGATGTTCCTGCAGGCTGGCCTGGCAGGATGTGCCTGCAGGCTGGCTGGCAAGGAGTTTCCTGCAGGCTGGCTGGCCGGATGTGGCCTGCAGGCTGGCTGGCAGGATGTTCCTGCAGGCCGGCTGGCCAGGATTGGGCCTGCAGGCTGGCTGGGCCAGGATGTTCCTGCAGGCTGGCTGGCAGGATTTTCCTGCAGGCTGGCTGGCAGGATGTTCTGCAGGCTGGCTGGCAGGATGTCTCTGCAGGCTGGCTGGCAGGAGGTTCCTGCAGGCTGGCTGGCAGGATGTGCCTACAGGCTGGCTGACCGGTATGTGACTGCAGGCTGGCTGGCAGGAAACATCCAAATGATGTTTGCCAGACGTCTTAGTAATCAGTTAGGAACAATTAAGTACTTTTATAAAGCGGATCAGGACTTCACAGTATTGGTGAGTACAAACAAAATAAGGTCGCAGTTATGCTATGAACCTGTCAATTTTCCCCTAGAGTTTTTTCGTAAATTTTCAGAAAATCTTTTCTTTTAACATTTCTAGTTTATTTTTTACTCTATTCCTCGTTTACGAACTTACATGGTGAACCGACGGGTATCGTCCCCAAGGGGTTCGGAAACCAACTGGTGCTCTGTATCCTAGGACAGCTAGTAACAAGGGAGCAACCAAGGACCCTCCAGGAAGAGGGCATTTCATTACATTTCAGTCCTTGTTTCTGGGGGAGCCCCTATGGCTCCCTGGAGGGTTACTAGGCTGATATGCTAATGTCAAGACTTTGGCATCAGTCATGAGTATAGAAGTTCCTTATGGGCCTACTGGGGACCACAAGCCAGAATCTGGCCCCCCTCTAGAGAGGCACAGGGAGCAATTACCTTGGTGATTGGCAAGGGGAGCAATGCTCCCCTTGCCAATCAAGCATTGCTTCCCTGGCACGGGGAGCAGCACTGGCCTTCCAATGGGTGTGATTGGAAGCATTCTCTGTCGGCCATCGACGACCGGAATTTAGGGCACCCAGATAAGGTAGGGCAATCCCAAAACAAACCTATCTGGTGAAATGCAGACCCAAAAGCCCGAACGAGGAGATAGACTCCCAAACAAAATGAGCAAACATAGTATGTAGCGTCACCCGTCGTCCGCCACTGTTTGCACAGCTCTCCCCCTCCTCCGGGAAGGGGGAAGTGGTATCCCCGGACCCACACACGCCGGCAATCCTCACCCCACTTCTTGAGGCTGATTGCTATCGGCTCGGGTTGTGTGGTTGTTGCCCCTTCCCTTGCAGGGGGTTCGGGGCTGGCAGGGCAGGCTTCTTTCCCGCTGTGCTCTGTCAGGTCATCTTAGAGGTGGGTTTGCTTGGGTGTAGTCGAAACGACAACGTTCCTCAGGTGGGGTTCCCATCTGTTTCCAGTCCCCCGAACACAGGACGGCAGTGGACCTGCGGTTCATTCTGTACTTGAACCCCAAACTGAACCCCTGGGTCATTGCCCCTCCTTTCGGATGACCACGCTGGTCCCAGGTTCGGCACTTGGATAGTGTCCCTGACACCTCCGGGACACGTATTGGAATGTCCCGATTCATCCAGGGTTCAGGGACATGCTTCGGTTTTGTTGTGGGGCGGCAAGCTTACTGCTTTCATTGCCTTCCGTTCGGTTGAAACCTTGGGGGTGGGCACCTCGCGTTTTCACGCGACTCTCGCAGGTCGGGGTGCCCGTCTGCATCTGGTAGGTGTTCGGGTGTTGGCCTACCTCGACGACTGGCTGGTTTGGGCTCCCAGCAGCTCTGCTCGCAGGGATCTGGTTCTTTATTAGCTCGCCGGGTTTGGATTCCTGGTAAACTGGAGGGAAGTCCCATCTGGTTCCTTCCCCAGGTTCGAACCTGGCTGGGCCTTGGTGAGGGAGTCTCGGGACTGCTTCCCTTGTCTCTTCCCTGCCCTGAGTCCTCTTCTGACGGTTTTGCAGTCCCGCATGTGCCTGTTTCTGGGGGGCTCCCGGGTCACCCGGCGGTTGCTCGAGGTTTTGTGTGGGAGCCTGAACTTCACGATGCTGATCTGCCCGCTGGGTTGGGTTTGGCTTCGTCTGCTGTTCTGGTTCATTTGGGGACGCTGTCAGCCTTTTCCTCTCTCACAAATCGCGGTGTTCGGCACTCCCGGGGCTTTTGCGTCGCCAAGCTTCCTCTTTGGGTCTTTTGTTTTCGGGGGTTCAGTGGCCTTGCGCCCTGGCCCGAGCCCTCGCTCGAATGTGTTCAGCGAAGCATCGTCTCTCGGCTAGGGGCTTTGTAACCAGTGATCACCAGGCCGGCCAGGGGACGGTGTGGTTCGTCCTTCCGTCAAGCCCACAGCACTGTGTGTTGGGGTGTTTGCGGCGGTGTGGTTTGCTCTTCTGTAGGCTTCGAGGTCGCACGCGTGGTCGATTGATCCAGCTCCACTTCAGACTGCTCCCCATATGGTTCATTGTCCTGAAACGGGGGGGGGGGGGGGGTCAATGCAGTCCCTTGGCTCTTTGGTGCTGGTCGCTTCGGGTGAGTCGTCTGCTGAGTTTTCGGGGTTTGGCCGACGGCCTGTCCATTTGTTCCCCTCTCCACGGAATGGTGGTTGACGGCCGGACTCCGTTCCGGTGTTTTGCCAGACGTCCCGACGCCCCAAGGTGGACCTCTTCACATCGACTTGGTCGAGGCATCTTCCAGTGTATGTCGCACCCTTCCCAGACTGCGAGGCGGTCGGGGTCGACGCCTTTTGGCAGGCCTGGCTCGAGGTGGGGGTACCTGTACCTTTTTTCCTGGTCCAGCTGTTACTTCGGGTTCTAGCTCAGTTGGAGACTTACCAGGGGAGAGTAGTCTTGTTAGCCCCTTGGTGGCCGGCCAAGCTTTATTTTCAGACGGTGCTTGGTAGGTGTCCGAACCCAAGGGTTTTTCCGCGGCTCCGTCTCTTTTAGCAGATCGGGCCGGTGCGTGACGTGGCTGGTTCCATTTTCTCCTTGAGTCTTTGTGTTTGGTATTTTTGACTCGGGTCATATCATCATTCCTATGGTGATCAGGTGGCTTCCCTTCTAGTGTCCCTCCTGCGGGCTTTGTCTCGGCCGCAGTATGAAGTTCCTAGGCGGTCTGCCCTTTCGGTCTTGTCTCTGTTCCTGTCTTTGGCGTTGTACTTCTCGCTTTCTTTGTAGGGTGGTGTTGTCCTTTCTCCCGTTGATTGTCCAGGACGGTCTCCTATGCCTAACACTGTCACGGCCTCGTATCATGGGCGCTCTGGCTGAGCCGTTTCAGCTTGCTTTCGTTATTGATGTCACGTCTGCGCATTTTCGCAGCTGTCTCGGCGTTGTTTCACCTCATGGCCTGCTCGTGCTCCGCCTGAGCCATCCTGATCATTGGACAGAGTGCTCCCTTATCTTTCTTCTCCTCGGCTTGTTGTGGCCCCATCCGTTCGGGATTGTTTTTCTTAGGCTCTTTTTTCCTGTTGGCATTGGCCTCTGGGGGTCAGGGTGGGGAGCTTCATACTCTCACTCGGACGCAGAGGTTTCGGCTCCTTCAGTCAGAGTGATCGGTTTGTTCGTCTGCAGCTTTCTCCGTGCTTTTCTGGTGATGAATGAGACTGCTGCTTTCACGGGGTCCCCTGGTTTGTGATGCTGGGTTGGTTAGGCCCAGGGGTGCATCATGTTTTGTGTCCGGTGCGGGCTCTCCGCAGTTATTTGCGTGCAGCGGCTTCTTTGTCCTTGGACGAGCTTTGGATTGATCTGGTTTTCCCTTCATTCCCTGTTTGAGGGTTCTGGGGTCTCCCAAGTCCCATCTGCAGGGTTATTAAGGCTAGCCAGCCCAGCAAAGACGGCTCTTGCCGCCGTCTTTGGCACTAAGCTGTCCTGGGGACAATCGGGCGCGTTGATTTTGGCGGTCGAACAGGGTCCTGGCTGCTCCGTTACCTTGTGAAACGTTCCTGGGCCAGTCGCGCCTGTGTCCGCTTTGGTTCGGCGGATTGCAAGCCAGTTGTCTTGAGTTAGGCTGAGGAGATGCCAGCCGCAACACGCCTCCCGGGTAAGTCCCTATTCTTTTCCTCTGTGGTAAGTAGCTCCGGGGGAGCCGTAGGGGCTCCCCCACAGAAAAACCAGCACTGAATGTAAAGAAACACCATTTTCTGAGTGAGTCCTGGAGGCTCCCTGGCACCCTCCCTCCCTCCGTGTCGGCCTTTTTTTTTCGTGTGTTTTGACATTCAGGCCAAGAACTGGTGTGGGTGGATCGTCGACGCGGTGGGTCTGGGGCTACCCCCTTCCCCTCCCGGGGAGGAGGGAAGGGGGTTTGTGTCGCTGCCGCAGCCAGCGGCGCAATCGATGGGTGACGTCATACCTAGTTTGCCGTCGATTTTTGGTTGGGGAGTTCTATCCACTCGTTTGGCTTTTGGTGTCAATTTTCACCAGAATAGGGGTTATGTTTTGGGACCGCTACCTTTTGGGTGCCCTAAACCCCGGTCGCTGGCAGACATAGAATGCCTTCAATCACATTGGGGGGTTCTATAGGCCATTGCTCCCCGTGCCTCTCTAGAGGGGGCCAGGTTCTGGCTTGTGGTCCCCGGTAGGCCCAAAAGAACTCCTTACTCATGACTGATGCCAAAGTCTGACATTAGTAGATCAGCCTAGTCAGCTCCGAGGAGCCTCCCGAGACTTCGCCCAGAAAATGGCTTTCCCCATTTACATTCAATGCGGTTTTTTTAATGTACAGTGCCTTGTATTGGTATTAAACAGTGGATCATACTGTGTAACCAATTGCTGTTCTTTTTAAACATTAAATATAGAGAAATAATTAAGGTAAGAGTAGACATAATTGTAGGATAACTTTTGCATTTATAGGCAAATGTTACCAAGTGTAAAGTTTAATTCCTAATAAAGTACTGTAAATTGGTTCTCTACCCTGTGGTCACCACTTCATTGTTTTTACTACCAATTGGATAAACCTCTGCTTATAAATCCTAATTTGTTTCCTTAACAGACTTTAGGCAAGATAACCAATTATATCTGGGATGGAAACCACTCCTGCGTGACTATTCAGTATGCTTCACGGCGCGAGGCAGAGAAGGCCATGAGCGAGGGTCGGACTCTTGGGGACCGTCTTCTCACCCTTACGTGGGTCTTTGATACTGCTCTCCCAATCTCCACACAGTCCCACAGCAACGATGTATGGCAGGACCCATCATCACGTATCGTCACATACATAACACAGTGGTTGCTCCCAACACACACCACTACACCATTGCTCTCCTTCCAGATGGACACTCTGGTGAGTGGTGTTAGGTATTCATTGTTTATATCCAGACAATATACTCAAACAAATTCATGCAATATGTCTAGACTTTTAAGCTGGAACTTATGAGTTGTAATACTGTGTTCATCATCTTGCAGTTGTAGTGAG
>WNGS01072847.1:12130226-12167428 GCA_020271785.1 Procambarus virginalis
CGAGCGAGGGCGGCCGTGACGAGGACGGCGTTGAGAACCCCCAGAGAGAGGGATTAAAAGGCGCAGTAGTTACAACTAGAGATGGAGCCACGCCAGGGGATGAGGTAGTCACCACTGGGGGCTTGGGGCTCGACCCAACCACAGAGGAGGGAGGGGAGCCGAGGGGAGGAGACAGAGAGGCCAAAGGAGGAGCAAGGTCGGGGCCCAGTGCAGCGGAGGCTACAGAGCCCGGTCTTCCAACACGGACCGACTCGGGGGCTTGGTCGCCCACCCCACGAGCCTGAGAAGGTAAAGGAGAAACAGTAGAACCAGTAATCATTGCTACGAGAAAAAATATTCATTCACGAATGTGCCCCCACACCCACCACGGAGCCACAATCAGAGGCTGGACACCCAACAAGAAGCTATCGCCGATCATGCCGGGGCCTCCTAGCAGTGCGTCGTGAGTATACGCCCCACAAACGCCACCTTAAGAACCGACAGTCCGTCGAGATCGGGTTCAGTGACGAAAGGGGGATTGACAATAAAAGGTTCCCCTCGCTCTCGACGTTGGGTACTACAGTTCTACGGGTGCAAGAGTATGCCTCCTCAAGCACCCGGGCGTCAAAATAGAAAAAGTCCAAAGGAAAAACCAAAACAAGCAAAAGGTCGGCAGGAAACGGCAAGCAGATAGGAGAAGAGGGGGAGAAAAACGAAACAGAAGGAAAAGGAAAAGTTGCTCAGCATAATTGGAGAGGATGGCAGCAGGAGCACAAGGCTACAAAAGGGGACAGAGGACTGTCCCAAGGAGCATCACACTCCAGCAGCCGCCCACTAAGCCCCCCCTCACGGCATTAACGAGCTGAGCGGGGAGGGGGCAAATAGTGAATAGAATAGTGAAAAAGTGATTCTAAACGTGTAGCATTAGAGCTATATCGATGTTAAGGGGAACAAGAAGCTGATTACTGGTGATGTATAGCGGAAAGTTGGAGTGACCTACGCCTGGCAGCAGCGTGGACACCAGCAGGTCTACGAGGAGTAAACAAGATGTCAACAGTACTCCTAACACTTGTTTGTGCTGTGGGATGCTTGGATTGGTGGTAGGGTAAGGCCTCTCAATAAGTCAGTCAATCATACAGTGAACAGTGTTATTGCAATATAATAGTTAGTCTTGGATATAAGTTAACAAACGGAAACGAACCTCAAGAGACAATATACGGCTCACTTGGGAACTAGTTTTGTGGCAAGTGTGAAAAACACTGCGCTCTACACCAGACAAAACTCTCTCACCCCCACCCCCTCTCACCATAGCACCAACAGTACACACACACACACACACACACACACACACACACACACACACACACACACACACACACACACACACACACACACACACACGGCCAGGTAGCCTGGTGGATAGCGCACAGGATTCGTAATTCTGTGGCGCGGGTTCGATTCCCGCACCCGGCAGAAACAAATGGGCAAAGTTTCTTTCACCCTGAATGCCTCTGTTACCTAGCAGTAAATAGGTACCTGCATGGGAGTTAGTCAGCTGTCACGGGCTGCTTCCTGGGGTGTGTGTGTGTGGTGTGGGGGAAAAAAAAAGTAGTTAGTGTAGTTAGTAAACAGTTGATTGACAGTTGAGAGGCGGGCCGAAAGAGCAAAGCTCATTCCCCGTAAAAAAAAAATACAACTAAGTGAATACACACACACACACACACACACACACACACACACACACACACACACACACACACACACACACACACACACACACACACACACACAGCCTCATGCCCATAGGGCCGACACCCTCCCATAACCCTCCCACTCTAATCTGCCCCACACATCCTCACCATCCCCTCCCTCTCTCCCACCTCCCCCATACACACACAAACACAACTAACCCAGCATGTCAGAGAACCCACAAGGATGTGAGGAAATGACGAACCAGCGAGACTCGACCTGGTCTTCACTCTGAACGACTCCGACATGAGAGAAATCGGCTTTGAGACCCCAGTGGGAATGAGCGACCATAGTGTACTGGTGTTTGAGTACACCAGTTTTGATTGAAGAAGGGTTATTGAACTCGAGGAGGGATACCGAAAACAAAAGGTTAGCATACCGAAAGGGAAACTATGAGGAGATAAGAAAATTCCTAACAGATATAGCATGGGAAACAGAGCAAGTGCTAGAGCAAGCGCTAGAGCAAGCACTAGAGCAAGTGCTAGAACAATTTATATGAATATATTATAATTTATTGGTTAACTGAAGTTTATTAAATTATCGTGCTCTGTCCTGGGATTAGTTGAACAAACAACTTAGCTCTTCTGGTGATAACATTATCGTAATGCGTTTGCCCCATACGCTTTGCGTATTAGTGGCTTTAGGTATTGTGTGTACTAGCTCTATCTGTAAATCCAACTTTATGTTTGCAAATCGTCTATGCATGTACTTTTCCTGAATAAAAATTTTAATTTGAAAAAAATTGTAATGGAGGAGACTGAAGGCGACGAGGAGACGTGTGGTTATGGTGCATCTCCTCACCATACGTCGTGTCTTCTCATCCGCACTACCCAAGCCTACCCAACAAGGTAGAATATAATTTAATTCATAGATTATGTTATATAAATTTAATCACTCAATTTATGTGATTTATCTGTGGAGAAGGCTTACCTCTTAGGGCAGGTGCCCATACCTCATAACTCAGACTAATATTAGTAAGATATGACTGGCCAATCTAAAATGCTCTCAGAAATCAGGTAGTTCCCGAGACTGGACGAGGTCGACGTGGAACAAGACCCGGAGATCCTCGTCTCCGTGAGCAAGATGACTGTCCTCCCCAGTGCGTTCATAGACGCTTAATTATTTATTTAGGTCTGGGAAGGAGTGGATATTAAATTAGATCCATTTAGGATCTTATTAATTATAATTTAGTATTATTGTTTGTTCATTAAATACCACTCATGCTATATATAATAATTTTTTAGTAAGTAAGAATGTTATTAATTCACGTGTTAACTCTGGCGCATACGTGGCATGTTGCGTTGCACGGAACTTCTCTACAAACTTAAGAGAAGAATTACATACAACTCTTCGGTTTCATGTTAGGATTTAAAGAATACAATTAATAGTAGTAGTAAAGGAACGGAAGTCGCATCTTTGTGTATATACAAATAAATTTATGTGTAATATTATGTATGACTAGGCGGGGCAGTTTCCCAGTTAGTTCATACCTCTACACAGGCCTTGATTAACTATTCAAGCAAAATAGGCACGTGCATATGTCCTCAAGTCAAGAGGGACCCTAAAAGTTATTTTCTAGTGCCGGATTTGCAGTGGACCATGATGCAATATTGTCCTTAACATTTGCAGTGGACCATGATGCAATATTGTCCTTAACACTGCAGTGGACCATGATGCAATATTGTCCTTAACATTTGCAGTGGACCATGATGCAATATTGTCCTTAACACTGCAGTGGACCATGATGCAATATTGTCCTTAACACTGCAGTGGACCATGATGCAATATTACCCTTAACACTGCAGTGGACCATGATGCAATATTGTCCTTAACACTGCAGTGGACCATGATGCAATATTGTCCTTAACACTGCAGTGGACCATGATGCAATATTGTCCTTAACATTTGCAGTGGACCATGATGCAATATTGTCCTTAACACTGCAGTGGACCATGATGCAATATTGTCCTTAACACTGCAGTGGACCATGATGCAATATTGTCCTTAACACTGCAGTGGACCATGATGCAATATTGTCCTTAACACTGCAGTGGACCATGATGCAATATTGTCCTTAACACTGCAGTGGACCATGATGCAATATTACCCTTAACACTGCAGTGGACCATGATGCAATAGTGCACCTAACTTTTTGGAAGCTTCAGAATTTATACCAGAAGACCAGTCACAAAAGGGAGACACTAGAAGAGAAAGAAACAATATTGCAAATAAGACGCAAGAACTAGAATTTATATTTATGTTGATCTTCCGGGATCAGGTTTTGCAGTTAATTAATAATTAATTAATCCCTAAGAGTGCTTAGGGCCTCTTAACAGTGTTGATCCAGCCCTGCTGCTGCAGGATAACTACAGGCTGAGGACGCTGCTCAACACACTTCTCCAGCCACCGCAAGCAACCCAGGATCTCCAAGCCACAGTCACCCAACAAACGTTATAATAATAATAATAATAATAATAATAATAATAATAATAATAATAATAATAATAATAATAATAATTTATTTATAAGAAAGTACAATGGGTTGGTGAGATTACAATAGAATGATATTTTTACATTAACGCAAAGCCACTAACACGCACAGCGTTTTGGACAAGTCCTTAGACTAACATATGATGTAAGGTGGAAAAAGTACATTGTAACAAGGTTTTATATCAACAATATAAATTGACAGAGGTGATTACACTGGTAAAGATTAAGTACTTAATTAATCATAAGTACTAATATTGGTGAAGTGAGTAGTGCAAGATACAGCGAGTTTGAAGCACAAAGTAGGAAACTATGAGGATGAAATTAGGTACTTTTTGGTTTTACTTTTGAGCAGGGCATGGGTTGGACATTTTGTAATTCATCAGGGAGTGAGTTCCAAAGACTGGGCCCTTTTATTTGCATGGAGTGTTTGCACAAATTTAGCCCACCTCTGGGATATCAAAGAGATTTATTTCTGTATGGTGCTCATGGGTTCTATCTATTACACCTATCACGGAAAAGTACCAGATCAAAATTAGCATTTAGGAACAAGGTTTTGTACATGTATATAGCACATGAGAATGTGTGGAGCGTATGTTTAACATGTTAAGGGACTTAAACAGAGGGTCTGTGTGTTGTCTGAAAACACTTTGTTATAGTTCTAATAGCAGATTTTTGCTGAGTGATTTAAGCCTTGAGGTAATTTGCAATGGTTGAACCCCATGCCTATACCGTATGTAAGACGGATAGAGTAGTGCGCAGTATAATGACAGGAGAGCAGAGTGGGGAACATAATATCTGATTTTAGAGAGTATACTAAGCGTTTTTAATACTTTTTTGGCTATGTGTTGCATGTGGATGCTGAAGTTCAGTCTCTTGTCTATGAATAGGCCAAGGGACTTTCCCTCATTTTTATTTGTAACTAGCTGTACCCGGCCACGTGTTGCTGTCGTTCAGCAATACATGTGCGTTGCTGAGCCACAGCAACCTTACCCCGTTTCCCAGTCTTCCCTACCATTCCCCCATCCCCTCGTCCTCCCAACCATTCCCCAGTCCCTTTGTCCTTCCCACCATCCCCGACTCCAGCGTCCCCTCGTCCTCCTAACAATTCCCCACTCCACTGTCCCCTCGTCCTCCCTAACATTTCCCCCCTCCCCTGTCCCTCGTCCTCCCCACCATCCCCCACTCCCCTGTCCCCTCGTGCTCCACACCATCCCCCACTCCCATTTCGTAATCCCCACCATTCCCCACTCCCTCGTCCGATGCATTCCCAAATGATCTGATGTTACCACCAGAAAATTGGGAACATCAAATGATCTGATGTCCCCATCAATAAAATATAAGAAAAAGTTAAAAAACGAAATGAAAAACAATGAAAAAATTAAAAACTATACTCACGAAATGAACGGCACGGTAAACAACACAGCTCAATTCCAACGCAATGTCATAAAAAATAATTAAATCAAAATGAAGATAAATCGAAATCTATGAAAATTAAATGTCAATGCAATCGGAAACATTGAAATGGAATAGTAATATATCTGTTTTTTTTAAATCATGTTTTTTTCCTGTCACAGGTGAGACATATGTATATAGTAGGTATATAAAAACACGTGCCTATTCGAATGCAATGTTGTGTCAAAATATCAAAGCAATCAGTAGAAAGGTTTCGAAGATTTCCCCGACATGAAAACAATTAAAAAAAACGTG
Organism: Procambarus virginalis; assembly: GCA_020271785.1. Lineage (NCBI taxonomy): Eukaryota > Metazoa > Arthropoda > Malacostraca > Decapoda > Cambaridae > Procambarus > Procambarus virginalis. The sequence continues at coordinate 12,136,152 of WNGS01072847.1, forward strand.
TTTTTCCCATCACAGACGTGACATCGATATAGTATGTATATAAAAACACGCTCAGATGCGAATGGAACGTTGTGTGAAAATTTCAAAGCAATCGGTGAAGTACTTTGAGATTAGCAATTTTGAACAAACGAGCATTTCCATTTTTATTTAGAGAGATGTTAACATTGTTTATCTGAAGTGGAATTTAATTTGATGATTTACTACCAGATAAAATGTAGTAGGTCTTTTCTATGTTTAGTGTAAGTTTGTTGGTTGACATCCATCAGCGGACTTTTTTTTTCGTTCATTGTTGACAATATTATTTAGTGTGGGGGTTGGCGTCAGAATAGTTGAAGGTAGTATCGTTAGCAAATAGTATAGGTTTAAGAAAGTTAAAAACATTTGGCAAATCATTGATGTATATAAAAAATTAGGAGAGGTTCCAAGATGCTGCCCCATGGCACCCCTACTGTCATTGGTAGAGTGGGGGAGGCTAAGCTATTGATGGTTACATATTGGTGTCTGTCACTGAGACGGGAACGAATATAGCCTAGAGCAAGGCCTCGGATACCAGAGTGGTGAAGTTTAAGTAATTATCAAAAGAAGGCCCCAAACCGGGAAGGCTATGTAGCACCATCAAATGTGTGGAATAATCAGAGGGCGCTAAGTATCACCAAGGATGCCAATACGAGAACAGAAACGCATAAGGGGAATGATATCAAAAGTATCCGATTCACCAAGAATTCTATCGAGGGACAAGCGACCGCGAGGGATGGTTGGAAAGCAAGACACACGCTCGTCCTGAAAGTCAGGACATTCAACATGGATATGCACGACTGTAAGAGGGACAATAAGGAGCAGGGCGGCGCTCCATTATGTGACCGTGAGTTAAGCGTGTATGGCCAATACGCAACCTCGCAAGAGCCGTTTCCCATCACTGGTTACGGTGGTAGGAGGAAGGCCATGAGGACACACTACCCTTAAGAGTATGCAATTTGTTACCAGTAACAGAAGACCAACAACCCTGCCAATGGACAAGGATGGAAGAATGAATAACTGGGTAAAAGTCGGAATAAGGAATACCTTTACGGGAGATGGGACAAGTGCGGATAGCTTCCTTAGCGGAAGCATCCGCACGCTCATTTAAAGAGATACCAATATGGCTGGGAACCCAGCAAAACTCAACTGTCTTAAATCTACTGGAGATAAGAAACAGCCAATGTTGAACCTCGACGACCACCAGATAGACAAGATTAAAGGACTCCAGAGCCATGATGGCACTGCAAGAGTCAACTACAACCACAAAGGAGAGTTGACAGTGAGAAAGCAGGAGACAAAGAGCATAGAGAATAGCATAAAGTTCTGCCGTGAAGATGCTCACGTCGAAGTTCCTCACGTCGAGTTAAGAGTGAGGAACTGATTCAGAGGTATAAAACAGCCATAGAATTAGTTAGGAGCAATGGAGGGATCTCGATCATATGTGGCATTCTTCCAAGAAAGGGAGTTGGGAATGAATGGTTGTCGAGGGCACTTGGTGTCAATTGCCGGCTGGAAAAATATTGCAAATCAAATGCAATATCTTTCATAGATAACTGGCAACACTTCTATGGAAGAAATTAAATGTATTCTCGGGGTGGGGGTGCATATATCGAGGGCTGGGGTTGTTGTTGTTGCGAACTCGTTGGAACCAGTGGTTGGAGGCGTTTGTTTGGGTTTAAACTGTTAGCAGATGGTGGTATGGGAATTAATATGGAGGAAGGAGGTAATAAAAGTATGTGTTTGTGAGAGAAAGAAATTGGCAAAATGATCAGGGAAAGAGAAGGGCCTCAATATAGCAATACACTTAGGGTGTATTACACTAACAGTAGAAGTCTAAGAAACAAAATAAACGAATTAAATACTCTTAATGTCTCTACAGAAAAAATAGATATTATTGCACTTACCGAAACGTGGATGAATGTAGAAAATAGAGAACTATTAGCTGAATATCAGATAAATGGATTTAAACTTTCAAACAGATAGACATATTAGACGAGGAGGGGGAGTAGCCATATATGTTAGGAACAACTTGAAATGTAGTCTCAAGGAGGGAATCAAAACTGAGCCCCACACAGAAACTATTTGGATAGAATTAAACGAAAAAGCAAATCATCTTATAATAGGAGTTATATATAGACCACCAAATTCAGACAGAATGGAAGCAAAGCATCTATGGGATGAAATATCTAGAGCATCTAGGTCTAAAAGTATGTGTGTCATGGGTGACTTTAATTTTAGTGGAATAAACTGGTTGAACAAAACAGGGAATAACGAAGCAGAAGATTTTATAGAATTAATTGACGATTGCTTTCTTCGCAACACATTAAGGAACCAACACGGGAAAATAATATTTTAGATTTAGTGTTAACTAACAGGGAAACACAAATTAATGACATCGAAATTGGAAGTGAACTAGGGAACAGTGATCACAAAGAAATCAGATTTAGTATAGAATGGAATAGACCTGTAGGAGAAAATTATGTTAAAGTGCCAGATTTTCATAAAGCTAATTTTAATATCCTAAGAAATTGTTTGGGTCAAATAAATTGGAAAGTCTTGGGCATAGGGGGTGGGCCGGTCTTGGAGCAAGACGTGAACTCAGCGAGGTGTGATGTAAAGGAGGATTTCGATTTGGATTTAAAATATAACTTATTTACAAATATTCTAAGCAAAGCACAGGAAAGTAGTATACTTTACAAATTGAGTAGATCAAATACAAAGGACCCGAAATGGATAACAAAGGATCTGAAAAACCTTATAGGTAGAAAGATAGCTTGGTACAAAAGGATTAAGAATGGGGAAGTCAGTTTAAAACAAGAATTCGCACAACTGGTTAAAAATGTTAAGAGAGAGAGATTAGGAAAGCAAAAAGAAACTATGAAGTTCGTGAATCAGGCCAAGCAAGGTAAATCCTAATGGTTTTTTTCAGTTATACCGAGCAAAGGTTAGGGAAAGGATAGGTCCATTAAAAACCGAAACAGGTCAGATAACGGATAATGACGAAGAGACGAGTAGTATTTTTAATAAACATTTTGTCTCTGTATTTACTAAAGAAGAACTTAACTCTATGCCTTCAGCCAAACAAGTCTATGTGGGTGGGGACGAGGACAGGTTGACTAGTCTAACAGTTACCAGGGATGATATTAAACAAATAGTAAAACTCAAACCAATCAAATCCCCAGGGCCGGATGAAGTGTTTGCCAGGGTGTTTAAAGAATGCAAAGAGGAGCTTTGCGAGCCATTCTATACCATATTTAATAAAGCATTAGAGTCAGGCAGAGTGCCAGAGTCGTGGAAGGTTGCTAATGTGGTACCTATTTTTAAGAAAGGAGATAGATCACTTGCATTAAACTATCGGCCAATTAGCCTAACGTCTATTGTGGGAAAGTTATTTGAATTGATAATTGCAAATGCCATTCGTCTTTATCTTGAAAAACAAATTAATAAATGAGTCATAACATGGTTTTACAAATGGCCGTTCATGTTTAACAAATTTGTTATGATGGCGAAGAGTAGAAGGAGAAGCAGAAGAGTATGCAGGGCAACCATAATCGAGCTTAGACAGGACGAGAGAGGAATGCAAATAGAGGAGCGTGCGCCTATCTTTTTATTCCAGCATAGTTGAGGCAGTTGATAAGAACATAAGAACAAGGTAACTGCAGAAGGCCTATTGGCCCATACAAGGCAGCTCCTATTTATAATCACCCAATCCCACTCATATAAATGTCCAACTCACGCTTGAAACAATCGAATTTTATTTGGGATTGAAACAATCCCACTTAAAAAAGTCAATTCCCCAAATTAGAAATCTTTCTAATTTTTTATGATTTCTTTCTAAATCTTTCTAGAAATTTTTTTAGAAAAAAAATATGAAGAAAGATTAACAAAGCTTAAATTGCACTCACTGGAAAGGCGAAGAGTTAGGAGTGACATGATAGAGGTTTACAAGTGGATGAATGGACATAAGAAAGGGGATATTAATAGGACATTAAAAGTATCAACACAAGTAAGTAAATAATTATCAATAGAAGGCACCAAACCGGGAAGGCTATGTAGCACCTACAAATGTTCGGGATAATCAGAGGGCGCTAAATATCACCAAGGATGCCAATACGAGAACAGAAACGCATAATGCGAACGATATCAAAAGTATCCGAGTCGCCAAGAATTCTATCAAGGGACAAGCGACCCGCGGGGGACAGTCGGAAAACAAGACACGCTCGTCTTGGAAGTCAGGACATTCAACGAGGATATGTACGACCATAAGAGGGACAATGCAATTTGGTGCAGGGCGGCGCTCCATTAAGTGACCATGGGTTAAACGGGTATGGCCAATACGTAACCTAGCCAGAGCCGTTTCCCACCACCGGTCACGGTGGCAGGAGGAAAGCCACTGGGGGACACAACTCTTAAGAGTCCGCAGTTTGTTACAAATAACAGAAGACCAACAACTCTGCCATCGGGCAAGGATGAAGGCATGAATAACTGGGTAAAAGTCGGAATAAGGAACACCTTTATGGGAGATGGGACAAGTGCAGATAGCGTCCTTAGCAGCAGCATCCGCACACTCATTTAAAAAGACACCAACATGGCTGGGAACCCAGCAAAACTCAACCGACTTAAATTTACTGGAGATAAGAAACAGCCAATGTTGAATCTCGATGACCACAGGGTGGACTGGATTAAAGGACCCTAAAGCCATGAGGGCACTACGAGAGTCAACTACCACCACGAAGGAGGATTGCCCCCGGGAAAGCAGGAGACGAAGAGCATAGAGAATAGCATAGAGTTCTGCTGTGAAGATGCTAGCCTCCGGAGGAAGGCGACACATATAAGTGTGGTCAGGAAAAACAACAGAGTAGCCCACACCGTCAGCAGACTTTGACCCGTAGGTGAAGATGGGACGGAGTGGGAGTGAGAAGAAAAGTGCTCAAGGAAGAGGCGTTTCAGAACTGTAGGAGGGGTAAAAGCTTTAGTGATGCAGGTCAGAGAAGTACAAAATTTGGGAAGGGGGACCCTCCACGGGGGCAAGGAGGGAACAATACGAGGAGAAACATTAGTAAGACGAACCAAAAGAGAATCTTGTAAACGAGACAAACGGACAGAAAGAAGAAGGTGGTGAAGAGGAACAGGAACTACTGGAGGGGTAAAAGTCAAAGCACGATAGAGGCGAGAGTGAGGATGCTGTAAGGATCGCGCTAGATAGTGAAGACTGTAGCGATCACGGCGATTCTAGAGAGACAGAAAGCCAGTGTCAGCGTACAAACTGAGGGTAGGAGTTGAACGAAAAGCACCAGAGCTGAGGCGCAACCCAGTATGGTGCAAAGGATCAAGACGGCGAAGAGTAGAAGGAGAAGCAGAAAAGTATGCAGGGCAACCATAATCGAGCTTAGACAGGACGAGAGAGGAATGCAAATAGAGGAGAGTGCGCCTATCCACTCCTCAAGAAGTATGGGACAAAACCTTAACTAGGTTAAGGGCCTTAGAGCATTCAACACGGAGGTAATAGACATGGGTTGACCAAGAAAAACGAGTGTCCAAGAATAACCCCAAAAGCTTCGTGGAATCTTTGTACTCAAGGGAATGACCATAAAGTGACAAAGAGGGACGAAGAACGACCCGCTTCCGAGTAAAAGTCATGGCACAAGTCTTAGTAGTAGAGAACTTGAAGCCATGATTGGTGGCCCAAGATGACATGGCATCAATCGCAAGTTGAAGCTGCCGTTGAAGGAGAGGCGAATCATCACCTCGACAGCAAAGAGTAAGATCATCAACATAAAGAGCGGAGATGATGTCAGAAGGAAGGGAGGAAAGGAGACCATTGAGGGCACCCAGAAAAAGAATAGTACTCAGAACACTACCTTGGGGCACACCTTCATACTGCCGAAAAGAGGCAGAGAGAGTGGCACCAAGCCTGACTCGAAAGGTACGACGAGAGAGAAAGCTTTGAAGGAAGAGAGGGAGATTACCACGAAGGTCAAAAGAACGAAGTTGGGACAGAATATGGTATCTCCAAGTCGTGTCATAAGCCTTTTCCAGGTCAAAAATGACAGCAACAACGGAGGTCTTCGCAGCAAAAGCAGTACGAATATGGATCTCCAAGTTCACCAGGATATCAGTCATGCTGCGGCACTTGCGAAAACCAAATTGAGAAGGAGAGAGGTGGTGGTGGTGTTCCAAGAACCACATCAGACGGACATTTACCATATGCTCAAACAGCTTGCAAACACAACTCGTGAGAGCAATAGGGCAGATGTCCTTAGGGGACGTACCGAGAGACCCTGGTTTCCGAAAAGGGAGTACAACGGCATCGAGCCTGTCCTCAGGGACGGACGACGACTCCCAGACCTGGTTATACAGATTCAGTAAATACTGAAACTTGCTCGGAGGGAGATGGCGAAGCATCTCATAACGAACGTCATCCGAGCCCGCTGCCGTAGATCCGCAGAGGGCCAGGACAGACTGAAGTTCAGAAAGAGAGAATGGATCGTTATAGGGAAGGCGGAGATGAGCGTGGAAATCTAAAGGATAAGATTCAAGAACAGGCTTACGAAGAAGGAAGGATTGAGGAAGATGAGAACCAGAGCTAACAGAAGAAAAGTGGGAACCCAGTTCGGCCACGACCTTCACTGGATCCGCCACAAGAGTCCCACGGAGGTGGAGAACCGGCGAGACATCTGGAACGAACTTCCCCGCAATCTTGCGGATCTTCTTCCAAATCTGCGGCAGAGGAGTATCGGACGTAATGTTGGAAATATAAGATTTCCAACTCTCACGTTTAGAGTATGGATGGTCCTACGGGCTGTAACATTGACAACCACTACTGCCAACATTGTAACATTGGGTACGATAACCCAATGTAAAACCGGGTAAAATAGTCACCACTGTGACCTTCTATAATGAATACTAAACTAATAAATGTACACACTTCTTATCCTGAGTAACACTTCCTATCAGTTGCACTTGGTAACACTGTTATTGAACACTTGTAATATGAGCTGACATATGATGGTTACACCGGGACCAAAGGTACACTGCCAACAAGGAAATGCTACACAGGATTAAATACGCTGCCACCATCCTGCCTTTGACCACTGAGACTAATCAAGCAACGAGGCAAGAAACATTGCTTGGCTTGGAGAGTACTTTCTATAACTGTCATTAATTATGGGACGGTTGTCAGCCACGATAACCCAAAAGACTAAGAGGATTCAACAATTGACACAGACGGGAAATTTAACATGAGTTTATTGAGATACCAAATTATACTAAACACCACTATAATTCCTACTCTAACACTGGCAACAAGTTAAGAAATTTAGACATGGAACAAAATCTCAGAGATCACACACATTACCTTAATTAAGACCTCTGTCTCTCCGTCCGGTGGACACTGTCTCTCCTCCTGGCTGGGGATGTCCTACCCAGCACCTCTCTGGACCCGGCCGTCCTGATCACTCTCCTTTTCCTGGGTCTACAGGCCCTCTATATACACCTCACATAGTGGGGGAGGGGAAGATTTACTGTTGCTACCTACACCCTACACCAAGAAAAGGTCGGCTACACGTGCACAAACACTCAAGAATTCTCCCCACTTGTTTGACATTAAACATACACTGTTTCACGAGAGGACTTATTAATTTCGTGTGTGGCTGACCTCTAACCTGGCTAAAAGGGGGAAATCCAAGCATGTTTACACATGAGGATCTGGGGTCTATTCCCTTACCCTGTTGACAAGAGTATCACGAAATATTACATACTTGAAACTATGCTGAATAAGACTAACCCAGGAATTTTTAATCAACATACAAGAAAACCGAAGGTTATCTGGGCTGACCTCTTGGAGCAGACTTCCCTGGTTGAGAACTCTAGGGGGGGAGGGGTCATGGGTGTTACAGGGCCACCGCACTTGCCTTCCGAAATAGAATAAAAGAATCAGCCGTCTGCCGGCGACGGTGGTTTTTCCAGGCTACACGCTTACAGCAGACAGCCCGAGCACAGTCCGCATTCCACCAGGGAACACACTTCCGGGTGCCCCGGGAGGAAGAGCGAGGGATAGAGCTGAGGGCAGCGTTGAAGACAGTGTCATAAAAAGGAGGAGGGCGCGAGGAAGAGGCAGAGAGGAGAGGTCAGAGAGAGTAGCATGGAGGGTAAATAGGCCCCAGTCAGCCTTAGCAAACTGCCACCTAGGGAAGGAGAGGGGAGGGTGGAAAGAGAAAAAAGAAACGAGGATGGGGAAATGATCACTGTTATGGAGGTCATCAAGAACCTGCCACGTGAAATCTAAGTAAAGGGACGACGAGCAGAGAGAAAGATCAAGACAGGAAAGGGTGCGAGTTCGAGAGTCCACATGAGTGGGCTCACCAGAATTCAGAAGAGATAGAGATGAAGCGAGGACGAACGGTTCGAGAAGACGGCCTCGGTGTTTGTCAGAACATCACCCCAGAGGGAATGTCGACAGTTGAAATCACCCAAAAGGAGCACCGGCTCTGGCAAGGAGTCCAGGAGGTGCTTAAGATCAGGTAGGGAAAGAGGGACATTGGAGGGAGATAAATGGAACAGACTGTATACCATTTACCCACAAAAACACGGGCAGCAGAACAATGGATAGGGACGGAAGAAGTAGGGGGACGAAGGGAATATCAGAACGAATTAAGAGAGCAGTAGAGTTATGGGCCCAGCAAGAGCGGGGGGGGGGGAGAAAGAAAGAATAACCACGAAAGTGACCAGGACGAGCACCAAGCATGGGTTCCTGGAGACAAACACAAAGTGGTGTAAACTGTGTAATTAGAAGTTGGAGTTCATGGAAGTTGGCATAAAATCCACGAATATTCCACTGAAGAATAGACATTATCAAAGAGAAAGGACAGTAACAGAGAACAGAAAGAAATAAAGGTAAAGAGGAACACAGTTTATTAAAGAATCTCAGGATCAGGGTCTGGATCAGGAGCAGGGTCGGCAAATCAGGGTTAGGGGCATGGGTAAACTTAGTAAGGAGAGAGGGAAGGGAGCGAGAGAACAGACCAGAGGCGGACTGACGGGGTCCGGAGGAGACAACTGAGAGGGGCAGGCAAGGACAGTTGGAGGAGGGGGGCAGAAATCAGGGAGTGCACCTCAGGAAGGGCAGCAACAGAGAGGGAATCGGGGGCAGAAGAAACCTCCATATCAGAGACAGGGGGTTCGACTACTGAAATGGGAGGGGATGTAGTGACAGAGTCAGAGGGAGGGGGTGAGGAAGAAAGCGAAACCTTCTTACCCGCCGGAGAGGAAGAAGGAGAGGAGCCAGGCTTACGTTTCTGACTCGAAGAGACAGGCGTTCCAGTAACAACGTACCGGGCGACAGACTCAATGGTCTCAGCAGGAGAAGAGGAACGAGAGCGAACAACACGAAGATTGCTGGGAGGATGATGGATATCAGCCTGGACAGACAGGTGGCGTGGAGGGTCAAGAGACTGGGGGGAGGGTCGGGAAGAAAGAGTGGGGGAGATGGGGAAGAAGACAAAGGAGATATGGCGGACTGGGTAGGAAGGGGGAAATCCCAGATGGAGAACCGGGAGGGAGACCATCTGGGACAGGAGGCAAAGGAATAGGGGAGGTGGTGGTGGGTGTGGTCGGGTTTAAGGCCTGGAAACGGTTGTGAGACTGAGGAAGACGGAAGGACGAGGAGAGGTAGAACGCAACACGCGAGCGTAGGAGACGCCCGCGAAAGGGTGAGACGACGAACTTGGCGTCTCGCTTCAGGAAAAGACAGACGATCACGGTGCTTCAAGTTGAGGACGGCTTCCTCGAGTTTGTAGTGCATACACGAGCGTGAGAAGGTAGGGTGGGCTTCACCGCAATTGAGGCAGCGAGCCTGGGGAGAAGTGCACTCGGACTTAGAATGACTATCGTCCCCACACAAGGGGCACAGATACACAGTACTGGTGCATTTGAGGACACCGTGCCCGAACTTCCAACACTTATTGCATAGTCTAGGAGAGGGAATGTACTCCTGAACGGAGCATCTGGCACCAGCAAGAATAATAGAGGGCGGAAGGGCCCTACTATCAAAGGTGATTTTTACAACTCGAAGGGGCTGACGGCGACGACCACGAGGGGGTCGAGTAAACGTGTCCACCTGGAGGACAGAATGGCCTTGGGCTTCGAGGATATGTTTAATATCCTCATGGCAATCTTTGAGGTCCCGAACACCAGTTGCAACATGGTGTGGGAGAACAGTGCCAACACTGGCATTTAACCGAGCGTTCTTGGAGACCCGAACAGGGGTCTCGCCAATGCAGGACAAAGCGGCTAAGCGAGTAGCTGCATCCTGAGAAGGAGCAGCGACGACACGTACCGTAACTGGTGGAGTTAAAAGTAACAGAGGCATCTACTGAATCAACAAGGTGTTTATGGAGGGAGAAATCGTCAGGAGTAGAATCCAGATGGTGGAGATCAAAGTATTTAGCCCACGTAGCGGGACCAAACAAGGCGTTGTAAGTACTATTACGGGAAGGGATCGTGCGAGTGCGGCCGTGGCGGGAACGGCGTTGAGAACCCCCGAGGTCATGGGGGTAAAAGGCGCAGTAGTCACAATGAGAGACGAAGCCGTGCCAGGGGACGAGGTGGTCACCACTGGGGGCTGGGGACTCGACCCTACCGCAGAGGAGGGAGGGGAGCTGAGGGGAGTAGTCAGGTCGTCGGGGCCCAATGCAGCAGGGGCTACAGGGCCTGGTCTTCCAACACAGTCCGACTCGGGGGCTTGGTCGCCCACCCCACGAGCCTGAGAAAGTACAAGGGAACATTATCAGCCATGAAAACGAGGGAAAACTTTCATTCACGAATGTGCCCCACACCCACCATGGAGCCACAATTAGAGGCAGGACACCCAACAAGAAGCTATCGCCGATCTTGCCGGGGCCCCCCAGGGGTGCGTCGTGAGTATACGCCCCACAAACGCCACCTTAAGAACCGTGAGTCCGTCGAGAGCGGGTTCAGTGACGAAAGGAGGATTGACAATAAAAGGGTCCCCTCGCTCGAGACGTTGGGTACTACAGTTCTACGGGTGCAAGAGTATGCCTCCTCAAACACCCGGGCGTCAAAACAAAAGAAGGTCGAAAGAATAATCAAAACAGGCAAAAGGTCGGCAGGAAATGACAATTTGATAGGAGAAGAGGGGGGGGGGAGAAAATGAAACACGAGGAAAAGGAAAAGGGGTCTGGCAAAATTGGTAAAGGCAGCAGCAGGAGCATAAGGCTGCAAAAGGACAGAGGACTGACCTATGGAGCATCACACTCCGGCAGCTGCCCACCAAGCCCCGTCACGGAGACAACGAGCCAGACAGTGAGGGGATTTGATGATTAGCAGCTACATAACCTGATATTTCTCGCGAGAGTAAACATCGTCAGAGGATAAATTCATGAAAAGGTTTCTCTCACTTTAATTTAACCTTAAATTAGGCTGAGATCACAGGGTTAACAAGTGCTGTTGTTAATGTTAACAACAGCACTTGTTAACATTAACACAACAACGTTAACAACAGCCACGGTAGCCAATTGCTCTAGATATTACTCGAGAGGCTGTTTTAGTGAATTATTTTATTTAAATTAAGTTTGTAGCTTCAATCTGAACTAGCAACAATAATGTATTTTACGTGTTTGATTAAATAAGGACCAAATTGGGGTGTTTTAGGTTCATGCGGTTCATAAGGACCAAACATTGTGTGATTAAAAAAATTTTATTAAATTACCTTGTCTTCAGTAGTTTCATAGCTTTAATTAATTTATATAACTCCATCGTGCAGGGTTTATATTGCAATATTTATTTAACTTATAATTAGATGACTCAGTGTTGCAATATTTAATTAGAACTTAAACATTTGCTCAATTAACCAAATTAATTTCAAAATTACTTAATTCGAAGGATCAGCCTAACGGTGTTCACTGTATTTGTTTATGTTTGTTACTGAATGAACTAATGTTATTGTAAATTTACTCTTATCTTGAGATGATTTCGGGGCTTTTTAGTGTCCCCGCGGCCCGGTCCTCGACCAGGCCTCCACCCCCAGGAAGCAGCCCGTGACAGCTGACTAACACCCAGGTACCTATTTTACTGCTAGGTAACAGAGGCATAGGGTGAAAGAAACTCTGCCCATTGTTTCTCGCCGGCGCCTGGGATCGAACCCAGGATCACAAGTCCAGCGTGCTGTCCCTCGACCGACCGGCTCTCTTAAATCAATTTCAATTATTTATTAAACAATTTAAGGCAAGACTGCTCAGCTGTGAGGGCATGACGTCCCACGGCAGACTGCCTCAACTTTCAATATACTCACCTAGTTGTGCTTGCTGGGGTTGAGCTCTGGCTCTTTGGTCCCGCGACCAAAGAGCTACACTTGGCTGTCACACACTGGGACGCAATATGACGCCCCATAGCAGACTGCCTCAACATTCAATATGGCTACACTAGGCTGCGTCACACACTGGTACGCCGAACAAACCTCTTGACACAGCCAGTCCTCCAAACAATCACCCGAAAGTGATTCCATGCACCCGCCAAACCCGAGGTTTAGGAATGAAAAAACGGTTTACACACGACTCACAACTGCTGACGTCCGAACACTTCCGGAAACACGCGCTTCACTGACGAATTTTGTTCGAACCACAACGCTGTAAATGCAGCCCGTCCTCCAAACAAAGATCCAAAAGTGATTCCATGCACCCGCCAAACCCCCTGTTTATGAATGAAAAGCGGTTTACACACGACTCACAACTGTTGACGTTCGAACATTTCCGAACAAGTGCTTCACTGACGAATTTGTTCGAACCACAACGCTGTAAATGCTTCACCCACGTACTACAAATACAAATAATCGCCATCAGAACCTAAACACCTCCCTATGCCTATATATGTACATATGTTAATATATTATATATCAATTTCTATTTGAGAAATTTCCGTTTTTGAATGAACAGCATGTAAAAATTTATGAATGCATCTGTGGGGTCGACCGCTGGATGTAATGGCTCGAGTCGGGACGGTTGTGGCCCATACACCTCCCTTGACATTCCTCACACATATATACTGGCTAGAACATATATAGTTACAAGATTTGAGTTTCACTAACCTTAAGCGTTGGTCGGAGGTATGTTCTTAAACATGGACTTGCAGAACGGCCGTGAGCCGCTACCGACGNCCTATGTACTCTGCACCAGACCCTAATTCTTGGAACTCCGTATTCATCAAGAACTATAAAAAAATACAGGCCCTTCACATTCTTTGGAGACCAAGCCTAGATACTGGCGTTATCCCTGACATACTAAAAACAGGAGAGATAGCACCACTCCATAAAGGAGGAAATAAGGCAAAGGTAAAACATTACAGACCGATAATACTAACCTCATACATCATAGAATCGTTAAGAGAGTGCTAAGAAGTAAGATCACAAAATACATGAAATCACAGCATCTCCATAACCCCGGACAACATGGTTTCAGAACAGGGCGCTCTTGCCTGTCGCAGTTGCTGGACCACTATGATATGGCATTAGATGCTATGGAAGACGAACAAAACGCTGATGTAATTTACATAGATTTTGCAAAAGCCTTTGACAAATGTGACCATGGTGTTGTACACAAAATGCGTTCAAAAGGATTTACCGGAAAATAGGCAGATGGATCTACAATTTCCTGACTAACAGAACCCAATGTGTAATAGTCAACAAAATCAAATCCGGTCCATCAACCGTGAAGAGCTCAGTCCCCCAGGGTACTGTGCTTGCTCCAGTACTTTTTCTCATCCTCATATCGGACATACACAAGGACACAATCAATAGTACTGGTATCATTATCTGCAGATGACACTAGGATTTTTATAAGAGTAGACAACATAGAGAACACAGCAAATCTCCAATCAGATGTAAATTTTGATGGGCTACAGAAAATAATATGGTGTTTAATGAAGGTAAGATCCAGCTCCTTCGCTACGAAATAAAATAGATAAACAGAAACCACGTACAAAACGCAGTCAAATCATAACATGAAACGTAAAGGCAATGTAAAGGATCTGGGTGTACTCATGACGGAAGACCTTACCTTTAAAGAACACAATAAAGTAGCTGTCACAACTGCAGGAAAAATGACAGGTTGGATAACAAGAATTTTTCACACTAGAGATGCGAGATGCTATACCGATGATGATACTCTTCAAGACGCTAGTGCTCTCTAGAGTGGAGTACTGCTGCACAATGACAGCCCCTTTCAAAGCTGGAGAAATTGCTAACCTGGAGAGTGTGCAAAGATCCTTTACTGCTAGAATATACTCAGCAAAACATCTAAACTATTGGGACAAACCAAAATACCTAAATCTGTTTTCTCTTGAGCGCAGGGGGGAGAGATACATAATAATTTACTCGTGGAGAATAATATGAGGGGCTGGTCCCAAACCTGCACACAGAAATAACACCACACGAGATCAGGAGGCATGGCAGGATGTGCAGAATACCGTGCACGGGCAGCCCGGGTGGCAGCCCATGCATGGTACCAACACTGTCCTCCCCAAGCCCGGGTGGCAGCCCGTGCGTGGTACCAACACTGTCCTCCCCAGGCCTGGGTGGCAGCCTGTGCATGGTACCAACACTGTCCTCCCCAGGCCTGGGTGGCAGCCTGTGCATGGTACCAACACTGTCCTCCCCAGGCCCGGGTGGCAGCCTGTGCGTGGTACCAACACTGTCCTCCCCAGGCCCGGGTGGCAGCCTGTGCATGGTACCAACACTGTCCTCCCCAGGCCTGGGTGGCAGCCTGTGCATGGTACCAACACTGTCCTCCCCAGGCCCGGGTGGCAGCCTGTGCGTGGTACCAACACTGTCCTCCTCAGGCCTGGGTGGCAGCCTGTGCGTGGTACCAACACTGTCCTCCCCAGGCCCGGGTGGCAGCCTGTGCATGGTACCAACACTGTCCTCCCCAGGCCCGGGTGGCAGCCCGTGCATGGTACCAACACTGTCCTCCCCAGGCCTGGGTGGCAGCCTGTGCGTGGTACCAACACTGTCCTCCCCAGGCCCGGGTGGCAGCCTGTGCATGGTACCAACACTGTCCTCCCCAGGCCTGGGTGGCAGCCTGTGCGTGGTACCAACACTGTCCTCCCCAGGCCCGGGTGGCAGCCCGTGCATGGTACCAACACGGTCCTCCCCAGGCCCGGGTGGCAGCCTGTGCGTGGTACCAACACTGTCCTCCCGAGGCCTGGGTGCATGGTACCAACACTGTCCTCCCCAGGCCCGTGCGTGGTACCAACACTGTCCTCCCCAGGCCTGGGTGGCAGCCCGTGCATGGTACCAACACTGTCCTCCCCAGGCCCGGGTGGCAGCCCGTGCATGGTACCAACACTGTCCTCCCCAGGCCTGGGTGGCAGCCCGTGCATGGTACCAACACTGTCCTCCCCAATCCTGGGTGGCAGCCCGTGCATGGTACCAACACTGTCCTCCCCAGGCCTGGGTGGCAGCCTGTGCATGGTACCAACACTGTCCTCCCCAGGCCCGGGTGGCAGCCCGTGCATGATACCAACACTGTCCTCCCCAGGCCCGGGTGGCAGCCTGTGCATGGTACCAACACTGTCCTCCCCAGGCCCGGGTGGCAGCCTGTGCATGGTACCAACACTGTCCTCCCCAGGCCTGGGTGGCAGCCTGTGCGTGGTACCAACACTGTCCTCCCCAGGCCCGGGTGGCAGCCTGTGCATGGTACCAACACTGTCCTCCCCAGGCCTGGGTGGCAGCCTGTGCGTGGTACCAACACTGTCCTCCCCAGGCCTGGGTGGCAGCCCGTGCATGGTACCAACACTGTCCTCCCCAGGCCCGGGTGGCAGCCTGTGCATGGTACCAACACTGTCCTCCCCAGGCCTGGGTGGCAGCCTGTGCATGGTACCAACACTGTCCTCCCCAGGCCCGGGTGGCAGCCTGTGCATGGTACCAACACTGTCCTCCCCAGGCCTGGGTGGCAGCCTGTGCATGGTACCAACACTGTCCTCCCCAGGCCCGGGTGGCAGCCTGTGCATGGTACCAACACTGTCCTCCCCAGGCCCGGGTGGCAGCCTGTGCATGGCACGGGCTGTGTACATAACATACCAAGGACCAGATTCACGAAGCATTTACACAAGTACTTACGAACCTGTACATCTTTTCTCAATCTTTGGCGGCTTTGTTTACAATTATTAAATAGTTAATGAGCTCCGAAGCACCAGGAGGCTGTTTAAAACAATAATAACAGTTGATTGGTTAGTTTTCATGCTTGTAAACTCTTTAATAAATGTAATCAAAGCCGTCAAAGATTGAGGAAATATGTACACGGTCGTAAGTACTTGCGTAACTGCTTCGTGAATCTGGCCCCAGAGCCGTAACCCTCACCCTCTATTGTACGTGTATACAAGCATTGCAAGTTGTCCTGCAGCTTACACCAGCACCACTAATGCCACCTCGTCCAACAGGTGTCAGCGTGGACTGGTCCTTCCAGCAGCAGCAGCAGCAGCAGCAGCAGCAGCGGCCTCCACCAGTCTCCACAGACTACCTACATGGCTTCCGTGCCTCCCTCACCTCCGCCCTCCCCTCCTTCTCCCTCTACGACTCTCGCCGCCTGCCTTACATCTTCTCTCCCCTACTCCCCCACCACCCCGCCGCCCACACCTTCCCGCTTAAACTGCCCACCGACCCCCTGCCTCGCTGCTCCTCCTGCGGGGTCCAAGTCGCTTCAGAAATAGACTTTCTCTACCATAACTGTGAGCCCAAGTAAGCGTCAGTACTCAACCCAGGTCTCTCTCCACCACTGTGACTCCGCCAACAAGCCTCAACTCCACCACCTTCAGCCAGAAGAGGTGACAGCCTCTCGTAGATCGCCACTCATCCTGGGAGTGAACACACCGCCATAGTGACAGTATTGGGCAGCACCACTCACCCTGGGAGTGGACACAGCCATAGTGACAGTATTGGGCAGCGCCACTCACCCTGGGAGTGGACACAGCCATAGTGACAGTATTGGGCAGCGCCACTCACCCTGTGAGTGGACACACCGCCATAGTGACAGTATTGGGCAGCGCCACTCACCCTGGGAGTGGACACAGCCATAGTGACAGTATTGGGCAGCGCCACTCACCCTGGGAGTGGACACAGCCATAGTGACAGTATTGGGCAGCGCCACTCACCCTGGGAGTGGACACACCGCCATAGTGACAGTATTGGGCAGCGCCACTCACCCTGGGAGTGGACACAGCCATAGCAGCAGCATTGGGCAGCGCCACTCACCCTGGGAGTGGACACACCGCCATAGCAGCATGGACAACACTCCCCAATCAAGATCCACTACACAGTCTACTACTAACGTGTTCCGAACTACCTGGGTGACTCTCAGATCTAACCCTTCTCTCACACACGTGACTCACAACGTTACTGTCATACGTGACTCACGACGCTACTCACACATGTGACTCACATGACGCTACTCTCACACATGTGACCTACAGGAGAAGGGCGGTACTGAGGTACACGGGACGGTCCCCGAGGCAGTGTAGAGTGAAGGATGCCAACAGTAAGTACTGTGCTCCTTATGTCACGACGACATAAGAGTCCCTTACTCCCTTGTCTCTCTCACAAGTCTCCGTGGCGCAGTGGTAACACGCCCTTCCCAAGTGTTTTGGCCCGGGTTCGTATCCTGGCCGGGGAGGATGGCCTGGGCGGGAGTCCTTATCTGTCCGCTTGTGTTGGCCCAGCAGTGTACGGGGGACCTGGTTGTTGAAGGACTTTGCGGGTGGTATTCCAGAGAGACTATAATGGCTTACCATGATGAACTATGGGAAGGGAAAGTTCTCAGTCAGCTAACAGTAGTCGTCTCTTGTCGTCGTAGTCGTCTCTCTCCCACCTGTCTAGAAAAACATATCTACTGATCATAGTAATTGCTGTTTTATATCAGTAAATTTTGCTTAAACAATGTATGTGTATGTGTGCGTGTGCGTGTGTGTGTGTACTCACCTATTTGTGCTTGCGGGGGGTTGAGCTTTGGCTCTTTGGTCCCGCCTCTCAACTGTCAATCAACTGGTGCACAGATTCCTGAGCCTACTGGGCTCTGTCTTATCTACATTTGAAACTGTGTATGGAGTCAGCCTCCACCACATCACTTCCTAATGCATTCCATTTGTCAACCACTCTGACACTAAAAAAGTTCTTTCTAATATCTCTGTGGCTCATTTGGGCACTCAGTTTCCACCTGTGTCCCTTTGTGCGTGTGCCCCTTGTGTAAAATAGACTTTCTTTATCTACCATATCAATTCCCTTGAGAATCTTGAATGTGGTGATCATGTCCCCCCTAACTCTTCTGTCTTCCAGCGAAGTGAGGTTTAATTCCCGTAGTCTCTCCTCGTAGCTCATACCTCTCAGCTCGGGTACTAGTCTGGTGGCAAACCTTTGAACCTTTTCCAGTTTAGTCTTATGCTTGACTAGATACGGACTCCATGCTGGAGCCGCATACTCCAGGATTGATCTGACACATGTGGTATATGATGTTCTGAAAGATTCCTTACACAAGTTTCTAAATGCCGTTCTTATGTTAGCCAACCTGGCATATGCTGCTGATGTTATACTCTTGATATGAGCTTCAGGGGACAGGTCTGGCGTGATATCAACCCCCAGGTCTTTCTCTCTCTCTGACTCCTGAAGTATTTTGTCTCCCAAATGATACCTTGCATCTGATCTCCTGCTTCCTACCCCAATCTTCATTACATTACATTTGCTTGGGTTAAACTCTAACAACCCTTTGTTCAACCATTCCTGCAGCTTGTCCAGGTCTTCTTGAAGACTCAAGCTGTCCTCCTCTGTCTTAATCCTTCTCATAATTTTGGCGTCGTCAGCAAACATTGAGAGGAATGAGTCTATACCCTCTGGGAGATCATTTACGTATATCAAAAATAGGATAGGTCCGAGTACAGAGCCCTGTGGGATTCCACTGGTGACTTCACGCCAATCTGAGGTCTCACCCCTCACTGTAACTCTCTGGTTCCTATTGCTTAGGTACTCCCTTATCCACTGGAGCGCCCTACCAGTTACTCCTGCCTGTTTCTCCAGCTTATGCATCAGCCTTTTATGGGTACTGTGTCAAAGGCTTTCCGACAGTCCAAAAAAATGCAGTCTGCCCATCCTTCACACACACACACACACACACATCCTTGTGTGTGTGTGTGTGTGTGTGTGTGTGTGTGTGTGTGTGTGTGTGTGTGTGTGTGTGTGTGTGTGTGTGTGTGTGTGTGTGTGTGTGCGCGCGTAATAGCTATTCAGAACTAATGGGTTAGGTTTCTAATATTCAGAAAAATGTGTCATCTAAGTATACAGTTAAATAGGCGCCTTCAGCAGGGGGTAAGAATGAAGAGTTGTGTGAGACGGCAGCAGCTTCCTGGTCCCTGGTGATGGTCCTCCCTCACAGACCAGAAGGGTCCCTCTCTGACCTGGGGGGCCTAGACCACCGGTCAGGTACACCTCCCTCACTACCCGGTGGTGCCCGGACTGGGGCCGGTGGTGCCCGGACTGGGGCCGGTGGTGCCCGGACTGGGGCCGGTGGTGCCCGGACTGGGGCCGGTGGTGCCCGGACTGGGGCCGGTGGTGACCGACTGGGGCCGGTGGTGACCGGACAGGGCTCGGGCACCACTGGCCCACCACACAGCTGGCGGCGTGTGACAAACGCGCACACCTGCCCAGCAGTACAACACTGGTTCACTAACAGTTTACACACTCTCCCCGCAGCAACACTGAGCAGTGTGAATATGTTGAGTGTTGCAGGAGTGTGTAGAAGAGCTTAGTGTGACGATCAGTTTTACCCCCTCCAAAATGTCTAGTCTTTAAATAACATGTAACTCTTTCCCAATTGTGCAATTTTATTTGTTGCATATTTATATTTTGAATGTTTTTAAATCATTTTTGTATTGATTCATAAATGAAATAAATGATACTAGAGGCGGAGTGTATGATTCGCCTCAACCCTCTGAACAAGACACAAACTTTACGTAGAGAGAGCCACGCCAGACTGGCTTGGAGGTTAAATGTGATGCACGTAAAGGCTTTGGTGGTTAGAACATTTCACAAGAACCAAGAACAGGAACAAAGGTAGACAAAGTCAACACAATATTTGTCCAATTGTATGTGTGTGTGTGTGTACTCACCTATACTCACCTATAGTGTCTGCAGGATCGAGCATTGACTCTTGGATTCCGCCTTTCGAGCATCAGTTGTTTACAGCAATGACTCCTGTCCCATTTCCCTATCATACCTGGTTTTAAAATTATGAATAGTATTTGCTTCCACAACCTGTTCCTTAAGTGCATTCCATTTTCCCACTACTCTCACGCTAAAAGAAAACTTCCTAACATCTCTGTGACTCATCTGAGTTTCCAACTTCCATCCATGTCCCCTCGTTCTGTTACTATTCCGTGTGAACATTTCGTCTATGTCCACTCTGTCAATCCCTCTGAGTATTTTATACGTTCCTATCATGTCCCCCCTCTCCCTTCTTCTTTCTAGTGTCGTAAGGCATAGTTCCCCCAGGCGCTCCTCATACCCCATCCCTCGTAGCTCTGGGACGAGTCTCGTTGCAAACCTCTGAACCTTTTCCAGTTTCATTATATGCTTCTTCAGATGGGGACTCCATGATGAGGCGGCATACTCTAAGACTGGCCTCACGTAGGCAGTATAAAGAGCCCTAAATGCCTCCTTACTTAGGTTTTTGAATGATGTTCTAACTTTTGCCAGTGTAGAGTACGCTGCTGTCGTTATCCTCTTTATATGTGCCTCAGGAGATAGATTAGGTGTTACGTCCACACCCAGGTCTCTTTCGCGCGTCGTCACAGGTAGGCTGTTCCCCTTCATTGTGTACTGTCCCTTTGGTCTCCTATCTCCTAGTCCCATTTCCATAACTTTACATTTGCTCTTAATAACTAATAACTTTAACTTAACTAATAAATAATAACTTAATAACTTTACATTTTGTGTGTGTGTGTGTGTGTGTGTGTGTGTGTGGTGTGTGTGTGTGTGTGTGTGTGTGTGTGTGTGTGTGTGTGTGTATTCACCTAGTTGGGTTTGCGAGGGTTGAACTCTGTTTTTTCGGCCCGCCTCTCAACTGTCAGTCAACTATTACTAACTACTATTTTTTACACACACACACACACACACACACACACACACACACACACACACACACACACACACACACACACACACACACACACACACACACAACCCAGCACATCAGGGAACCAACAAGATGAGAGAAAAAGATGAACCAGCCATGCTCGATCTGATATTTACCCTAAATGAGTGGGATATAAGGGAAGTTAAGGTGGAAGCGCCCTTAGGAATGAGTGATCACAGTGTATTGAACTTTGAGTACCTGGTAGAGCTAGAAATTATCTCCCTCAAAAAAGAACTAGGAATCAAAAGGCTGACATACCGAAAGGGGAATTATGAAGAGATGAGAAGTTTCCTAAGGGAAATACCTTGGGACACAGACCTCAGAGATAAGTCTGTTCAAGAGATGATGGACTATGTTACCCAAAAGTGTCAGGAGGCAGTAAACAGGTTCATCCCGGCCCTAAGGGAAAAAATCCGAGAAGCAAAAGAAGAATCCATGGTATAATAAGGCATGTATGGAAGCGAACAAACTGAACAAAAGGGCGTGGAGGAACTTCCGGAATAACAGAACACCAGAAAGCAGAGAGAGATACCAGAGAACCAGGAATGAGTATGTCAGGGTGAGAAGAGAAGCAGAGAAAAGTTATGAAAATGATATAGCAAACAAAGCCAAGACCGAACCAAAGCTACTCCACAGTCACATCAGAAGGAAAACAACATTGAAAGAACAGGTATTGAAACTTAGAACAGGCGAGAACAGGTATACAGAGAATGTCAGAGGTGTGTGTGAAGAACTCAACAAGAGGTTCCAGGAGGTCTTCACAATAGAACAAGGTGAGGTCACTGTGCTAGGAGAAAGGGAGGTAAACTAGGCGGCCTTGGAAGAGTTCGAAATTACAAGAGAGGAGGTCAAGAGACACCTGCTGGATCTGGATGTTAGAAAGGCTGTTGGTCCATACGGGATCTCACCATGGGTACTGAAAGAGTGTGCAGAGGCACTTTGCTTGCCACTCTCCATAGTGTATAGTAAGTCACTGGAGACGGGAGACCTACCAGAAATATGGAAGACGGCGAATGTGGTCCCAATATACAAAAAGGGCGACAGGCAAGAGGCACTGAACTACAGGCCAGTGTCCTTGACTTGTGTACCATGCAAGGTGATGGAGATGATTGTGAGAAAAAACCTGGTAACACATCTGGAGAGAAGGGACTTCGTGACAAATCGCCAACATGGATTCAGGGAGGGTAAATCTTACCTGACTGGCTTAATAGAAGTCTACGACCAGGTGACAAAGATTAAGCAAGAAAGAGAAGGCTGGGCGGACTGCATTTCCTTGGATTGTCGGAAAGCCTTTGACACAGTACCGCATAAGAGGCTGGTACATAAGCTGGAGAGACAGGCAGGTGTAGCTGGGAAGGTGCTCCAGTGGATAAGGGAGTACCTGAGCAATAGGAAGCAGAGAGTTATGGTGAGGCGTGAGACCTCAGATTGGCGTGAAGTCACCAGTGGAGTCCCACAGGGATCTGTACTCGGTCCTATCTTGTTTCTGATATATGTAAATGATCTCCCAGAGAGTATAGATTCATTTCTCTCAATGTTTGCTGACGACGCCAAAATTATGAGAAGGATTAAGACAGAGGAGGACTGCTTGAGGCTTCAAGAAGACCTAGACAAGCTGAAGGAATGGTCAAACAAATGGTCGTTAGAGTTTAACCCAAGCAAATGTAATGTAATGTAATGAAGATAGGTGTAGGGAGCAGGAGGCCAGATACAAGGTACCATCTGGGAGATGAAATACTTCAAGAGTCAGAGAAAGAAAAAGACTTGGTGGTTGATATCACGCCAGACCTGTCTCCTGCAGCCCATATCAAGAGGATAACATCAGCGGCATATGCCAGGCTGGCCAACATAAGAACGGCATTCAGAAACTTGTGTAAGGAATCATTCAGAACTTTGTATACCACATATGTTAGGCCAATCCTGGAGTATGCAGCCCCAGCATGGAGTCCATATCTAGTCAAGGATAAGACCAAACTGGAAAAGTTTCAAAGGTTTGCCACTAGACTAGTACACGAGCTGAGATGTGTGAGCTACGAGGAGAGACTACGGGAATTAAACCTCACTTCGCTGGTAGACAGAAGAGTTAGGGAGGCCATGATCACCACATTCAAGATTCTCAAGGGTATTGATACGGTAGATAAAGACAGTCTATTTAACACAAGGGGCACACGCACTAGGGGACACAGGTGGAAACTGAATGCCCAAATGAGCCACAGAGATATTAGAAACAACTTTTTTAGTGTCAGAGTGGTTGACAAATGGAATGCATCAGGAAGTAATGTGGTGGAGGCTGACTCCATACACAGTTTCAAGTGTAGATATGATGGAGATATGATAGGCTCAGGAACCTGTACACCTGTTGATTGACGGTTGAGAGGCGGGACCAAAGAGCTAAAGCTCAACCCCCGCAAGCACAACTAAGTGACACTACACACACACACACACACACACACACACACACACACACACACACACACACACACACACACACACCGATTAAAAACTAGCAATTTCATGGATTGTGTCCGATAGTGCAAATTAGTTAAGATCAGTGTCAAGACAAGCACGTGACCGCCACTGCTTGGTCAGTGTACACAACTAGATGTGATAGTGAAGATTATAACAAATAGTGAATAGGTAAGTAAGTAATTATCAAAAGAAGGCACCAAACCAGGAAGGCTATGTAGCACCATCAAATGTGTGGAATAATCAGAGGGCGCTAAATATCACCAAGGATGCCAATACGAGAAAAAAAACGCATAAGGCGAACGTTATCAAAAGTATCCGAGTCACCAAGAATTCTATCGAGGGACAAGCGACCGCTGGGGACGGTCGGAAAGCAAGACACACGCTCGTCCCAGAAGTCAGGTCATTCAAGAAGGACATGCACGACCGTAAGAGGGACAATGCAATTAGGACAATAAGGAGCAGGGCGGCGCTCCATCAAGTGACCATGGGTTAAGCGAGTATGGCCAATACGCAACCTCGCTAGAGCAGTTTCCCATCGCCGGTTACGGTGGTAGGAGGATGGCCGCGAGGAAACACAACATTTAAGAGTACGGAGTTTGTTACCAGTAACAGACAACCAAGAAGCCTGCCAACGGGTAAGGATGGAGGAATGGATAACCGGGTAAAAGTCGGAATATGGAATACCTTTACGAGAGATGGGACAAGAGCGGACAGCCTCCTTGGCGGCAGCATCCGCATGCTCATTTAAAGACACGCCAATATGGCTGGGAACCCAACAAAACTCAACCGACTTAAAGTTACTGTGAACAAGAAACAGTCAATGCTGGATCTCGACAACTACTGGATGAACCGGATTAAAGGACCCGAGAGCCATGAGGGCACTACGAGAGTCAACAACAACCACAAAGGAAGACTGACAACGAGAAAGCAGGAGACGAAGAGCATAGAGAATAGCATAAAGCTCCACTGTAAAGATGCTAGTCTCCGGAGGTAAGCGACACATATAAGTGCGATCAGGAAAAACAACAGAGTAGCCAACACCGTCCGCAGACTTAGACCCATCGGTGAAGACAGAAACGGAGCGGGAGTGAGAAGAAAAGTGCTCAAGGAAAAGGCGTTTTAGAACCGTAGGAGGGGTAAAAGCATTAGTGACGCAGGTCAAGGATGTACAAAACTGCAGAAGGGGGACTCTCCACGGGAGCAAAGAAGGAATAACACGAGGAGAAACATTAAAAACACGAACGGAAAGAGAATCCTGTAAGCGAGATAACCGGACAGAAAGAGGGAGGTGGTGAAGAGGAACAGGAACCGCAGGAGGGGCAAAAGTTAAAGCACGACGGAGGCGAGAGGAAAGATGTTGTAAGGACCGCGCAAGGTAGCGAAGACAGTAGCGATCACGGCGGTCCTGGAGAGACAGGAAGCCAGTGTCAACATACAAGCTAAGGACGGGAGTCGAACGAAAGGCACCAGAACTGAGGCGCAGTCCAGTATGGTGCAAAGCATCAACACGGCGAAGAGCAGAAGGAGAAGCAGACGAGTAAGCAGGGCAACCATAATCGAGCTTAGACAGGACGAGAGAGGAATGCAAAGCAAGGAGAGTGCGCCTATCCGCTCCCCAAGAAGTATGGGACAATACTCGAAGGAGGGTAAGGGCCTTAGAGCACTCAACACGGAGGTAAGAGATATGGGGAGACGAAGACAAACGAGTGTCAAGGAATAACCCCAAAAGCTTCGCGGAATCTTTGTACTCAAGGGGATGACCATAAAGTGACAAAGAGGGACGAAGAACGACCCGTTTCCGAGTAGAAGACATGGCACAAGTCTTAGAAGTAGAGAACTTGAAGCCATGATCGGTGGCCCAAGACGACACGGCATCAATCGCAAGTTGAAGCCGGCGTTGAAGGAGAGGCGAATCATCACCCTGACAGCAAAGGGTAAGATCATCGACATAGAGAGTGGAGAAAACACCTGAAGGAAGAGAGGAAAGAAGACCATAGAGGGAAACCAGAAAAAGAGTAGTGCTCAGAACACTACCCTGGGGCACACCTTCGTATTGCTGAAAAGAGGCAGAGAGAGCGGTACCAAGGCGCACCCGAAAGGAACGACGAGAGAGGAAGCTGCGGAGAAAGAGAGGGAGATGACCACGAAGGCCAAAAGAATGAAGCTGGGATAGAATATGGTATCGCCAAATGGTGTCGTAAGCCTTTTCCAGGTCAAAAAGGACGGCAACAACGGAGGTCCTCGCAGCAAAAGCAGTACGAATAAGACCTCCAAGTTCACCAGGACATCTGTCGTGCTGCGGCACTTGCAGAAACCAATTGAGAAGGGGAGAGGAGGTCATGGTGTTCCAGGAACCACATCAGACGAACGTTAACCATACGTTCGAAGAGTTTGCAGACACAACTTGTGAGGGCAATAGGGCGAAAGTCCTTAGGGGAAGTTCCCAGAGACCCTGGTTTGCGAACAGGGAGGACAACGGCATCGAACCAGTCCTCAGGGACTGACGACGACTCCCAGATCGGATTATACAGACTCAGTAAATACTGAGACGTGCACGGAGGGAGATGGCGAAGCATCTCATAATGAATACCATCGGAGCCCGCCGCCGTAGAACCGCAGAGGGCCAGGGCAGAACGAAGTTCAGAGAGAGAGAAGGGATCATTATAGGAAAGTCGAAGACGAGTGCAGAAATCTAAAGGACGAGACTCAAGGACAGGTTTACGAAGAAGGAAAGATTGGGAAGATGAAGACCAGAGCTAACAGAAGAAAAGTGGAACCCAGTTCGGTAGCGACCTGCAACGGGTCCGCCACAAGAGTACCACGGAGGTGAAGGACCGGGGAAACATCGGGAACGAACTTACCGCTATCTTGCGGATACGCTTCCAGATCTGTGGCAGGGGAGTTTCGGACGTAATTGTGGAGACATAAGAAGCCCAACATTCACGTTTAGCCGTACGGATGGCCCTACGGGCCACCGCACTCGCTTTCCGAAAGAAAAGAAAAGAATCGGTCGTCTGCCGACGGCGGTGCCTCTTCCAGGCTGCACGCTTACAGCGGACAGCCCGAGCACAGTCCGCATTCCACCAGGGAACGCACTTCCGTGGACCCGAGAGGAAGAGCGAGGAATAGAGCGGAGGGCAGCGTCGAGACAGTGTCATGAAAAGGAGGAGAGGAGCGAGGGAGAGGAGAAGGAGAGGTCAGAGAGACAGCACTGAGGGTAAATAGGTTCCAGTCCGCTTTAGCAAACTGCCACCTAGGGAAAGAGAGGGAAGGGCGAAAAGAGAAAAAGGAACAAGGATGGGGAAATGATCACTGCCATGGAGGTCATCAAGAACCTGCCACGTGAAATCTAAGTAAAGAGAGGAAGAGCAGAGAGAAAGATCAAGACAGGAAAGGGTGCGAGTCCGAGAGTCCAAATGAGTGGGCTCACCAGAATTCAGAAGAGACAGGGAAGAAGAGAGGAGAAACGGCTCAAGAAGGCGACCCAGGGTATTCGTCAGAACATCACCCCAAAGAGAATGACGACAATTGAAGTCACCCAGCAGGAGCACAGGCTCCGGCAAGGAGTCCAAGAGGTGTTTCAAATCAGGAAGAGAAAGCGGGACACTCGGGGGAGATAAATGGAACAAACTGTGTACCATTTCCCCACAAAGATACGAGCAGCAGAACAATGGAGAGGCAAAGGAAAAAGTAAAGGAACAAAGGGAACATCAGCACGAATCAAGAGAGCAGAAGAATTAGGAGCCCCAGCAACAGCTGGGGGGAGAAGGAGAGAAAGGAATAGCCACGAAAACGACCAGGACGAGCACCAAGCATCGGCTCCTGGAGACAGACACAAAGGGGCGAAAACCGCGAAATCAGAAGTTGGAGTTCGAGGAAATTGGCGTAATAACCTCGAACGTTCCATTGAAGAATAGACATCGACGAGAAGAGAAAGGACAACAACAGAGAACAAGGAAGAAACAAAGGCGAAAGAGCAACACAGCACGTTAAAGAATATCAGGGTCGGGATCAGGGTTAGGGGGCATGGGTAAACTGAGCAAAGACGAAGGGAAGGAACTGGGAGAACAGACCAGAGGTGGACGGGCGAGACCTGGGGGAAGAGGAGGAGACAATGGAGAGGAGCAGTCAAGGACAGCAGCAGGGAGAAGGGGAGTAGAAAGAGGGGAGCGCACCTCAGCAAGGGCAGCAACCGAAAGGGAAGCAGGGTGCAAAGAAACCTCCATAGCAGGAACAGGGGGCACAACCACTGAAATGGGAGGGGAAGGAGCAATAGAGCCAGTAGTAGGGGTCGAGGAAGAAAGCGAAGGCTTCTTACCCGCCGGGGAGGAGGAAGGAGAGGTGCCAGCTTACGCTTCTGACTTAAAGAGACCGGTGTCCCAGCAACTACGTACCGGGCAACGGATTCCAGTGTCTCAACAGGAGAAGCTGAACGAGAGCACACACGACGGCCGTTAGGAGAGCGATGGACATCCGCCTGCACCGACAGGCGGCGGGGAGAGTCAATAGATGGAGGAGAAGGATGGGAAGGAGGATCGGAGGGAGACGAGGAAGAAGACACAGGAGACACGACAGACCGGGTAGAAAGAAGGGGAACTCCAGACAGAGGACCAGGAGGGGGACCCTTCGGGACAGAACTCAAAGGAACAGAGGAGGGGGCAGTGGGCGTATCAGGGTCCAAGGCCCGGAAACGGTTGTGAGTCTGAGGAAGGTGGGAAGGACGAGGAGAAGAAGAGCGCAACACGCGAGCATAAGAGATATTAGCATAAGGCGGGAGCCGGCGAACCTGGCGCCTCGCCTCAGGAAAAGATAAACGCTCCCGGTGCTTCAAGTTGAGGACGGCTGCCTCAAGCTTGTAATGGACACACGCACGGGAGAAGGTAGGATGGGCCTCACCGCAGTTGAGGCAACGAGCCTGGGGAGAAGTGCACTCCGACTTAGAGTGACCTTCGCCACCACACAAAGGACAGAGAGAGACAGTCCCAGAGCAGCGGAGGGCACCATGCCCAAACCTCCAGCACTTGTTACAGAGCCGAGGAGAAGGAATGTACTCCTGGACAGAGCACCTGGCACCAGCAAGAATGACAGAGGGTGGAAGGGTCCTACCATCAAAGGTAATCTTCACAACCCGAAGGGGTTGACGGCGACTACCACGAGGGGGACGAGTAAACGTGTCCACCTGGAGAATAGAATGGCCCTGGGCAGCAAGGATATGTCGAATATCGTCGTGGCAGTCTCGCAGATCCCGAACACCGGTCGCAACATGGGGCGGGAGCAGAATAGTGCCAACACTGGCATTCAACTGAGCGTTCTTCGAGACCCGAACAGGGGTCTCGCCAAGGCAGGATAAGGCAGCCAAGCGGGAAGCAGCATCCTGAGAAGGAGCAGCAACGACACGTGTACCGAGACGAGTGGGGTTGAAAGTAACAGAGGCATCCACGGAATCAACGAGATGTCGATGGAGGGAGAAATCGTCAGGAGGCGCAGAATCAAGAGGGAGGAGATCAAAATATTTGGCCCACGAAGCGGGACCAAACAAGGCTTGATAGGTATCAGAACGGGAAGGAATCGAGCGAGGGCGGCCGTGACGAGGACGGCGTTGAGAACCCCCAGAGAGAGGGGTTAAAAGGCGCAGTAGTTACAACTAGAGATGGAGCCGCGCCAGGGGACGAGGTAGTCACCACTGGGGGCTTGGGGCTCGACCCAACCACAGAGGAGGGAGGGGAGCCGAGGGGAGGAGTCAGAGAGGCCAAAGGAGGAGCAAGGTCGGGGCCCAATGCAGCGGAGGCTACAGAGCCCGGTCTTCCAACACGGACCGACTCGGGGGCTTGGTCGCCCACCCCACGAGCCTGAGAAGGTAAAGGAGAAACAGTAGAACAGTAATCATTGCTACGAGAAAAAATATTCATTCACGAATGTGCCCCCACACCCACCACGGAGCCACAATTAGAGGCAGGACACCCAACAAGAAGCTATCGCCGATCATGCCGGGGCCTCCTAGGGGTGCGTCGTGAGTATACGCCCCACAAACGCCACCTTAAGAACCGACAGTCCGTCGAGATCGGGTTCAGTGACGAAAGGGGGATTGACAATAAAAGGTTCCCCTCGCTCTCGACGTTGGGTACTACAGTTCTACGGGTGCAAGAGTATGCCTCCTCAAGCACCCGGGCGTCAAAATAGAAGAAGTCCAAAGGAAAACCAAAACAAGCAAAAGGTCGGCAGGAAACGGCAAGCAGATAGGAGAAGAGGGGGAGAAAAACGAAACAGAAGGAAAAGGAAAAGTTGCTCAGCATAATTGGAGAGGACAGCAGCAGGAGCACAAGGCTACAAAAGGGGACAGAGGACTGTCCCAAGGAGCATCACACTCCGGCAGCCGCCCACTAAGCCCCCCTCACGGCATCAACGAGCTGAGCGGGGAGTTTGATACTAAATAATTACATACTAATAATTACTATAATGGATAATTACTTATCAATTATAATTGATAATACTTACTAAGGCTGTTGGACCTGATGGTAATCTTGCCCATGGATAAAAAGAGTGGGCAGAGGCACTTTGCATGCCATGACTCCATTGTAGTGAAAGAGTCACGGAAGGGATAGACTCTACCAGAAAGTTGAAGACGCGAATGTGGAGTCCCAATATAAAAAAGGTGCGGTAGGCAGAGGCTCTGAACTAGCAGGCTGGATGTCCTTAACCTGTATAAACCATGCAAAGGATGAGAGATTTGGAAAAAAAAACCTGCTGGTACAGCATCGGAGAGAAGGGACTCGGCATCACATGGGTTCAGGTGAGTGGCAAATTCTGTCACTACGGCTTATAGAATCTACGATGCAGGTACAGATAAGCAAGAAAGAGAGCTGGGGGCAGACTGCACATTCCTTGATACTGTCGGAATAGCCTTTGACAAAAGCCGGACCGCATAAGAGTGCACGGAGCTGTGAGAGAGAACAGGCAGGTGTAAGCTGGATAGGTGCTCCAGTGGATAATGGGAATATCTAGAAGTAGGAAGCAAGTTACTGGTGAGAAGCGTGAGACCTCGAGATATTGGGCGTGAGTCACCAGGCAGTCCCCCACAGGGATCTGTACTCGTAACCTATCTTGTTTCCTGAATCATTGAATGATCCTCCAGAGAGTATAGACTTATTTCTCCGTTCACATGTTTGCTGACTGACCTAAAAATTATGATGGATAGGATAAGATCAGAGGAGCAGCATGATGCGGCTCAAGATGGACCTAGAAAAAGCTGTAGGATGGTCCAACAAATGGTCTTAGAGTTAACCAGCAAATGTAGTAATGCTTGAAAGATAGGAGTAAGGAAGAGGTGGCGGCCAAAACATAAGGTACCAGCTGGGACAGAAAATCCTTTAGGAGTTAGGAAGAGAGAAAGATGGTCCACAGTTTCACATGTAGAAACATTGATAGAGCCCAAGAGGCCCAATAGGCTCAGGAATCTGTATACCAGTAGATTGACATTTGAGATGCGTGGGACCAAATAGTCAAAGCTCAACCCCCCTGCAAACACAACTAGGCGAGAGTATAGAAAGATTGTGGGCATGCCACATGCTGGTCCTGGTAGTGCTAGTCTCACCCAGCTTTGTCCCC
>WNGS01072847.1:12213849-12242981 GCA_020271785.1 Procambarus virginalis
GTGACGTGTTCATGACGTCACTCCTGCTACTGATCATCGAACAGTCAATATGATTGGTTCCTGCCCATTTGCTGCAATGCTATTGGTCAAATTGTAATCCCCTTGTGTAATTACCTAAGTGTAGTTACAGGATGAGAGCTATGCTCGTGGTGTCCCATCTTCCCAGCACTCTTTGTCATACAACGCTTTGAAACTACTGACGGTCTTGGCCTCCACCACCTTCTCCCCTAACTTGTTCCAACCACCTACCGGTTGGAACCGGTAGACGGTGTGTGCCCCACAAGATGCTCTGAGCCTCAGGAAAAACTATTCTCGTGAGGGATCTCTTGCAAAGAGGACGTGTTCTGTTCTGTCTACCGGCCAATAGACTGAACACCGTCTATTCCTCACCGTCAAGTTAACTCAGCGTCTTTTCGATATACCTCACACTCGCCCAGAATCACGAGTGTGAGTATATTGTTCAGAAGCCTAAAGTGACAAATCTCCAGAGCGAAACAGATCGTTATGAGTGACTTAGAGTGAACTAAGGCAGTGCCGCCGCCTAAGTAATCTGTGTGTGACTTTACCACAGTGTACCTGTACCACAGTGTACAGTGTAGTGCATGGTACCACAGCTGCCGCCAGCCGCCGCTTCCCTTACTGTACCACGTGACGTCACCCACCCTTACTCACCGCAAGTGCCAAGTGTGTGTGCGTGTGTCTGTCTGTTAAGCATACAGCACGCCCTCCTGCCCCATGTCAAGTACGGTTTGTGGGAAAACCTGTCATCAATGGTCTCACTTAAGAACGAGAAAACCAGCTATCAGGCCACCTACGAGTGCTTGCGTAAATGTGCCTGAGTGAGTGAATAAGAGAGGTACCTTATCTGTAAGTACAAGATCTTGTCCTTGTTTTATTGTGTCTGTGTTGATCTGAGGTATCAACCACAGTTCTCACCTTCTTATACCTGTCACAGGTTATAGGTGAATCGACGGTGAATGCGTGTTATCTGTGTGGTATCACTGCATTTCACTCGTCTGTGAATGTGAGTTTCACATACACCACACAATTAGTTATTGTGTGATTATTATTGTGCATGTTATTGCCTGTCCCATTGACAGTGCCATTGTATTTATTGCATATCATCATTACCGAGTATCCGGTTGGAACTCTTGTGATCCCTTTGCATACCGGCAGTTTGGTTGCCATGTTAATGATTGGCTGTCAATTGTGTTAAGTTAGGTGTTTCTCCACGAGTGGATACGAGTTGATTAGCCAGACGTCAAGAGTCTCGCTAATACAACAATAGCTTTGCTGACGCCAATCTAAAGTAAATCAAGCACCCTTTGTATTAGTGGTTAAGTTAGTAAATAAACTACTGTTAAGCTTTATGCGATGTTTCCGTTGAACCACTTCTGAATACTGCCAATATTACTCAAGCCTTCAGCTCTAAGTGTCTTCAACACTGAGTTGCCTAATTCACTAAACTATAAATGTGATGAGGACCCTAGGAGTCCCTTAAAGTGTTAAATCACTGAGGAGATTCCAACGATCAACGTGGAGCAGGACCAGGTGAGGCTAGTCTGAGAAGAGACCCTCAAGGACTCTAACTCGACCTTGCTCCCAGGCCCTGTACGGTTGCTCTCGTATTTTCAATTCTGCTAATTCCGACAGTTTCGTGAAGCATCTGCCACATGTACATTGGCGACGTACGCATTGCAGTCGTGAAAGCAAAAAAGAAAACCCCCACAATGAATTTTTATTCTTTACAAGAAAAAAAAAAACACTGACAAAAACGCCTCTTGCAGGTCACCTCTTGCAATGAATCCAATGCTGCAACACACTGGGGTTGGTCCCATATTGTGCGTTGAATCGAGGTTGTACTGTACTATCAACTGAAGTGTATTTAGCACTTTTGCTCGGGCATGACGCAGCATTGCGTCATCCGTTTACTGGCGGTGCTGCCGGGCATGACGCAGCATTGCGTCATGCCCGGCAAGTGGATGGATGGATGCAAGTGGATAAAGTGGATGACGCAGCATTGCGTCATCCACTTTAAATAATCACCAAAAATCAGGTTTTTATCCGATTTTTTGGGGACTGGTTTTAAAATGCGCGCCTATGTCTTCCCTACACGCCTATGTCATGTTCAACACACAATAATACTAAACATTTGTGGGCAGGAATTGGGAGTTTAGCTGGAAGGCGTCTGGGCGCTCACTCGCGGCTAACGTGGCCCGTCTTCAACTCGTCGGCTGTTGGAGCGTGACCAGGTTTTTTATTTTATATGCTAATGCTCCTCTAGAGAATTCTATTGTGAACCCATTGATATCAAAATGAAAGACCTAGGACAAAAATTGAGGTGACCAGAGTGAAAATAGTGAACACATTTTATCGCTTTTGTGCGCTCCTGGGTAACTCGTTCGCACTTTCTCTGTTTTCTGCGGGTAATTAGCCGGGTTTTTGGAGTTTATATGCATTTAGTGCTGTAGAGAATTCTATTGCGAACACAATGATACCAAATTTAATCTTGTAGGACGAGAATTAAGGTGACAAGTTGGAGAGTATACACTTTTCAGAATTAACGCGCGCTCCCGTGAAACCCTGGGACCCAAATCGCACAGTTGAAGGGTGGCGCGGGGGGCACGCCAAAGTGTTAACATCTACAATAAAATAGATAACATCTATAATATATATGCAGGTTACAAACAGCAGAGTTAGGCATGCAGCACACAACACATGATCAGGTCATACTGAAAGAAGTAAACATTAGCATAGCAATACTGAGAACATCTTCATCTTACACTTCTATGGAATTTCTTTTTTCTTTTAGCTTACCGGACAAGGTTTTTCTGAATAGGTTCATCGTTATATTCAACAGAAACAGCAGCACACACCCAACTGTCACCAATCTTCTTCCAGTGACGCACACTGACGAAATCTCTGGCAGCAACCACACCACCGGGACCTTCTGACGCTACTTGGTACACAACATCGGTGTTACTGTCTAGGGTCTGTTGAATTATAATCATTTATAGAAAATCATATCAATAATCCAAATACTGTTCCACTCAATTATCTGGACTATATGGGAAAGACCCCCAGCCGGATAATCACGTTTTCCGGATAAGAGTACTTTACCATTTCCAACTATTTTTATATTACAAACAATATAATTTGAATTGCCTTGCCACATATAATTATTAAATATTCAACTAGAAACCTCAACTTACCTTGTTGTTGTTCGTCACCTTGATTGATGCCACACATCTTGAAGTTAAGAATTCTTGACAATTTACGTAACTTATACTAACACAACACTAAAATTAACACTTAAAATTACTGTACAGTTCTTTAAGCAAAGTTAGTTTTAACTGCCAGCTGCTGAAGCCTCACTGGTTGAAGGCACTTGAGTTACCTGTGAGGCCTTACTGATTGAAGGCGCTTGGCTTGCCTGTGACGCCTCACTGGTTGAAGGCGCTTGGCTTGATTTTCTTACCATATAAGAATCAAGTTTAGCTTTCCTTCTGTGTTCATTGACCTGTTGTATTATCAGCTCTTTGGTTCGCCTTAGGTACTGATACATGTTTCCAACTTCTGGATTAGCACAGATGGATGAAAAATTGATTAATCCGTCAACATAGGTTATGAATAAACTGTATTTCGTGGTCAGTGATGTTGGTTCTGTGGGAAATTTCTACCCACCATATCTAATAATCATCTAAGAAATGTATAATTTCTATATCATATCTATATCATATCTATATCATATCTATATCATATCAAAATCGTATCAAAATCATATCAGAATCACAATAGATTCACAACATAGCTTGATCCTAGATGACAATGCCACTATGATCACGTACGCCATAGGGCCCTATAGATGCCTACGTGACTTTGTGCATGATCTCTCAAGGATCCAGAAGCTTCTAGAAGGATTTTTTAATTAATAATCTATTGGAACAATGATGTAACATCCGGTAGAGATAAAAATCGAATCCTTAATAAGAATCAGTGGTATTATCAAGTACTACTTATAATCTTTAAATCCTATATCTAATTTTATTATAATCACATCTTATCACAATCATAAGTCTAGACTGTAAAAATAATCATTCAATATTCATTGAAAGTTACCCCTCTCAAGGGAGATGGGGGGGGGGCATCTCGGGAACAAGAAGCGCCCACCACACCCCGGGGCAGAACGCGTTTCTTTACACAACTGAGTGTACACGTGACGGTCCCATAGCGAACATTATTCAGCTCAAGGACACCTTATCTAATATCATTATCACCAGTGAACACTCTCTAGAACTGGGGGAGTACCTGGACAATATATCAACAAGGAAAATCCTAGAACATTTATGTAAAATAAGAGCGAAGTGGAGCACTCAGTGACGCAGTCTCCACCTCCTTCATCCCTAATCTTCATCAATCTTCTGCAACGCAGTTAAAATCCATAGCAACGCTACCAGTACATCAAACAGCAACGCTGTGATATAAAATATCGTGCCTAAACTCGCTACAAGAGAGTTCTTCAGTCTGGCACACTTTGTCAGACAGGCACCCGGCTTCAGATAAGTTTATTGAATGTTATTACAGTAGTGTATTAATTGGCCAATTGAATGCTAGTATAACTTTAATATTCTATAAGTCTGATTGTCGATAAAAAACCAGCGTTGAATGTAATGAAACGCCATTTTCTGGGTGAGCCCCGGAGGCTCCCTGGAGCTTATCGGGCTAATGTATGTTAAAGTAGACCGGGACATTAGCTAAGGAGTTCAGACCTACCAGGGACCAGCGCCAGAACCTGGCCCCTTCAGAGAGGTTTCAGGGAGCAATGGCCCTGGAAAACCCCTTTGTGGTTGGGGTTTTCCTTATCTGCCATTGACTGGGGTTAGGCACCCAGAAAGGTAGGCATAACAAAACAAACCCCACATGGTAAGAAACTACAACAAAAACCGAACAGAGAGGTAGAAACTCCCTACAATCACAAGGAAACAAGCAAACAAGCAAACATAACACTTTACTGCCGCGCCGATCGTCCACGCAGCCCTCCCCGCCCCGAGAGGGGGAGGGGGGAGCCCCGGACCTACCGCGCCGGCTGCCAAGCTTCAGTTCGGAAGCTAAGCGTCAACCAACGCGAAAAAAACGCCGACCGGAGGGAGGGAGGGTTTCCAGGGAGCCTCCGGGGCTCACCCAGAAAATGGCGTTTCATTACATTCAACGCTGGTTTTCTGTGGGGAGCCCCTACGGCTCCCTGGAGCTTCATACCCAAAGAGAAGGAAAAGAAAGGGCTAACCCGGGAGGCGGCCGCCACAAACTCTGCAACACAAAGCCGAGACAACAGGGCGCAACCTGCGACCCAAGGCAACAAGAACGCACAGGAGCAGATGCACAAAGAATGGGCGGCCAAGAACCTGTGCGACACTCAAATCCCTGCGCCCGAAATGAGCCCTAGACGTCCCAACACAGCAGCAAAAGCTGCCAACGTCTGAACAGCACGGGCGCAAAGACAGACCACAGGCCGGAAGAATGAAAAATCTGCGGACAACCTGGGAGACCCGAGCCCGAAAACAGGGAACGAGGGGAACCAGAGCAACCACAGCGATTCCCGAGACACGGTTTTCCGGCAATGGCAAAAACAACTGGACAACACAGGATGCACCCCCGGCCGAACCAAACAAGCATCAATACCCCAAGAACCCCTCCGGAAAGCAGCCGTCTCGACCGTCGCCAGGACGGAGAAAGGCAGCACACGTGCAAATCTACCACCAATACCAAAGAGCAGAAAACCGGAACCGAAGGGGCTACCACAAACCGAGGAGAAGATAAGAAGGCACCCTGATCGAGGAACAGGACGGCTCAGGCGACACATGAGCAGGCCGGAGGTGAAAGAAAACACGAGAAAACGTATGAAACGCCATACTGGCGCCAAGACGAAGCTCGCAGGTGGGACACCGTCAACAAAGCCACCTGAACACCATAGAGATGGTGAAATCCGCGTCAAAATACCAGACGCGAAGAGCCGAGGAGAAGGCCTAACCAGTCATGTACAGGACCGATTCGACCTGTCGAAAAAGGCTGAATCGCTGGAAAACGCCCCGGGTTCGGACACCTATCAAGCAGCGTCTGAAAATAAGGCTAGTCCGGCCACCAAGAAAACCATAAGGACTGCTCTCGTGGATATGGGCTGCAACCGAGCCAAAAACCTGAAGCTACAGCTGGACCGGGAGAAGAGGAACAGGTACCCCCACCTCGACCAGTCCTGCCATAAAACATCCACCGTGAATGCCTCGCAGGTGGGAAAGGGCGCCACAAACTGGGCGACGCCTAGACCACGCTGACTCCAAAAAGTCCACGGCCAGGAGTCCAGACGTCCGACAGAGCCAACAAAACGAGACAGCTGTCCACCAGGACACAGGACACACCCCAGACATGAACCTCACGATAGCCAAACTCGTGTGGGTCCGGCAAGAACCGCCAG
Organism: Procambarus virginalis; assembly: GCA_020271785.1. Classification (NCBI taxonomy): domain Eukaryota; kingdom Metazoa; phylum Arthropoda; class Malacostraca; order Decapoda; family Cambaridae; genus Procambarus; species Procambarus virginalis. The sequence continues at coordinate 12,220,319 of WNGS01072847.1, forward strand.
AGAACAGCCCGAACAGAGCTGAACGGTAGAGCACCGAGGGACCCAAACCCTCAGAAGCGCAACCAGACAGCCACGAACACCCAAACCGGGCTGTGAGCCCGATGGACGGACAGACTCCACCAACCTCGGCCGACCTGGTGAGCATTGGTCACAAAGCCCCAGCCGAGAGATGACCCGTCCGTGAACACGAGCGAAGGCTCGGGGAGGTGCCAAGGCACGGAACCTCGAAAACCCCAAGGAGGAAGCTGGAGACGCAGCACCAACACAAGATCCCCGGAGGAACCCTACGAATGCAAGAGGCGGAAGGGGAGTCTCCGAAGGAACCAAACAGACAGCGAAGCCAAACCCGACTCCGCGTGCAGACCAGCACGTCGAAGACCAGACCCCCGCACAACCGCCCAAGCAACCACAGAGTAACCCGGGACCCCCTCATGTACAGCTGAAGGCGGGACCACAGCCGCAGTAACACTTCAGGAGAGAAAGACAATGAGTGGCCCAATAGCCCGAAACAAGGCCCAGGTCCGAACCCGAGACGGAACAGATGGAAAAACTTCCAGATCACCAGGAAACCAAACCCGGCGATCAGGAAAGCACCACCCCCTGGCGAGCAGACAAGCGGACTGACTGGGCGCCCACACCAGCCAGTCGTCGAGGTAGGCCAGACACCGAATCTCAGACGCAGACAGGGCACTAAGATCGGTAAAGATGCAAAAAAGATACCGAGTGCCCAACACAAAATACGGAAGGCAACAAAAACAGCAAACCCAAAGCCCCACCACCAGCTGTGCCAGACCCAGAAACTGGAGAGGAACGTGCCAAGAAGAGACCTGGAGGTCCAGGACCACCATCCAGGCACCTGTCCCCAACAGAAACGGACAGGAGACAACAGTCCCCCGAGGAGGGCAAGGATCCAGGGCGCAAGACTGAGGAAGTCCAGAAGAACCGCATATGGGGAAGCACGTGACTGCAAAGAGCAGACGGAAACCCCAGAAGGAAGGGTCGGAGACGACCACGTCACACGCACACCACCAAGATGACAGGACGAAGCGCAGGGGAGAAGCCCACCCCGCCAGAGCTGAACCCCCCCAAAAGGGGGAGAAACCGTCCACCGCCACCTCCAGAGGCCGGAAGACAACCCAAAGCACCCACCAACAGCAGGACCATGCGAGGGCAACAGAGCAAGCTGCTCCCCAGCGCCCGGCAACCGAGAAGGGAACAGAACCCCATCCGAAAGAAAATTACACACACACATAAGATGTGACACGTGTAAACACATGCGCACACACACAGTGGACACACGTACATGCGTACACACACACAAAACATGAAGATAGACTACGGGAATTAAGCTCACTTCGCTGGAAGACAGAAGAGTGAGGGGGGGACCTGATCACCACATTCAAGATTCCCAAAGGAATCGACAGGGTTTATAAGACAGGCTAAGGAACAAGGGGAACGCACACCAGGATACACAGGTGGAAACTGAGTGCCCAAAGAGCCACAGAAAGCAGAAAGAACTTGCACAGTATCAGAGTGGTAGACAAATGGCAAGCACTAGAAAGGAAGGAGGTGGATGGCCTGACTCCATACACAGGTACGAGTGTTGACATGAACCGCGCCCAATAGGCTCAGGAAACTGTACACCTGTGACGGGTGAGAGAGCGGGACCAAAGAGCCAGGGCTCAACCCCGTAAGCACAACCTAGGGCAAAGACATAGCATGTAAAAGATAAATTATACAGTCGCCAACTAGTAGGCAGAGGCACCACGCCGTGGCACAGGCAAAGAAGGCACAACTGCATCAAAAAGGCCCACCTCGACAGCCAAAACGCTCAAGTCCCAGCACGACCACAACATGTGCCAAGACCCAAAAACACACAGGCGCAAGCCAGGAAGACCCCGGTACCCCAGAAGGCAGAACCGGGGCTCACACGAGGGAAACAGTCCCTGAACCCACAGGAGGGGGCCCAAGAGGAAGAACACCTCTGGAACGAAACCAACAGAACTCAAAGGAACCCAGAATCGAACCGGGGGAGCCCAACCACCACATTTCGCCAGCGGAGACCACCACAAGGCAAGCACAGCCCCCTGACAGAATCCTGGGGAAAACAGTCACAACAGTACGAAAACCCGAGGAACAGGTGGGGAGCAAGCATACCAGCCAGGGACACTGAGCCCAAACCCAAAGGCCCAGACCCAAAACAGACAAAAAGGTAAACATCCCTCGATGAACAAATGAATCACCCAAACGTGTCCCAGAGGAACAAGCAGCGGGCAGAAAAACACCAGAAAACAACAGAAAACAAGAGGAGAATAAAACACCCCTGAAAAAAGGCGAAAAACTCACCCGAGATCGCTCGCTCGCACACCCAGGCGTATGTAAACAAAACCGCAACGCCGCCCTGGTGGCCACGCCGGGAAACCGGCAGACGCAAATGGCCGCCAGAAGGGGCTGTGCCTGACGCTAAATATACAAAAACACGCCAGCAAAAGTGGGAAGCAAGCAGACTGGATGGGCGAAAACACCGCCAAACAGCAGAAACCCCAGGCAGGGGCAAACCGCCCCAGAACTGCGAGCAGGCATCCCCACAGCCCCGGGAACCAACAAAAGAGGCCCCGGGGCAGAGCCGTCCTCCAAGCCCTCCGCCCTAAAGAAAAGCAAGAGTCCATGGGAAAGGCAACAAGAAAAGGGCCGCTGGCAAGCCCCAGAAGCCTAGGGGAGGAACAGGCTCTAAAACCTCGTCACCCCAACCCGAACGGGGCAGCCCCCGAAAACCGCCCGAGTCTCTGCCCCAACGAAACCCGCCCCGACCCCGAAACTCTCAGACGGTCTGGAGCCGGGAACAGAAGGGAAAGGGGCGAACAGCACCGAACCAAACGGGGCGGCCTCGGGGCATCCGAGTGGGGAAACCAACCTAGCATGTTGCAGCAACCTAACTTAGCTTGCAACACGGATGCCGCCTGTACTCTGAACAGTAATAACATCAGGAGAGTACTGGAGAACAAGCAGAGAACTCTCGCAAGACTCGGGTCAAGGTGTCAGGGACCCAACAGGCAGCATGACGGAGGTAAAATGGCGACTGTCACCCGGAGACAAGGGCACAGCAACCAACAATCCCGTACAAGACGGGTAGGAACCCGGAAGACACATTCAATGGTCCCCGAGCCCAGACAGGGATTTCCAGGGCCGTAGGTTAACAACTACGGGAAGCCCGGGCAAGGTGTTGCTGACCGGTTAAACACCCAAAAAGAACAAGGGTAGAGAAAACACTGAAAACCCCTGTGACGTGTACAATCACGGGGGCCTAGCAGAGGGCCACCAAACACTACCAGTGGAACTATAGCCACACTATGCAGACCCCCACCAGGCATGAAAAGAAAAAAAAAGAAAAACCCCGCAAAAGTACACCGTTCCCAGAGGCAACAGGAACCGGCCGCCGCTTAGGTGGCAGGTCGCGCAACACCTTGACGCCCTACCCAGCACAATACCAATCCCTACCCAGGGCCAAACAAGGGCCCCAAGCCCCAGCTGGCCCCAAGGGCGAGGCAAATGCCGAGCAGCAAGAACCTCTACGGGAATGGTTCCCGAACGCCCCAGGGAAGATAACCCTGTTACGCAAGGGCAGTACTCACAGGGCACTTAGGGAAGTCAACCACTAAGCACATGCAGCCCCGGCACTGATGAAGTACTCCTGGCCACCGCACAACACAACACACGGCAGTGAACGCCACACAAGGCAAACACCGCCTAGGAAACTGAGGCCAGAGAAGCGTCAATCCCGGTTGACATTAGCGAACGAACTGGAGCTTGGCAGCCGGCGCGGTAGGTCTGGGGTTCCCCCCTCCCCTCTCGGGGCGGGGAGGGCTGCGCGGACGATCGGCGCGGCAGTAAAGTGTTATGTTTGCTTGTTTGCTTGTTTCCTTGTGATTGTAGGGAGTTTCTACCTCTCTGTTCGGTTTTTGTTGTAGTTTCTTACCATGTGGGGTTTGTTTTGTTATGCCTACCTTCCTGGGTGCCTAACCCCGGTCGATGGCAGATAAGGAAAACCCCAACCACAAAGGGGTTTTCCAGGGCCATTGCTCCCTGAAACCTCTCTGAAGGGGCCAGGTTCTGGCGCTGGTCCCTGGTAGGTCTGAACTCCTTAGCTAATGTCCCGGTCTAATATAACATACATTAGCCCGATAAGCTCCAGGTAGCCGTAGGGGCTCCCCACAGAAAAGCGAGGCAACGCCTCATATTTCTGTAAGTTTATTAATATTGTGGTACAGCTGTTGAGTCTTATCCAAGCTCTAAACCTCATGAGTGTCCACTGTCAGAAAAGTTTGTTACAATAAATTAACAAATACTCATGAGTGTCCAGAGTGTTGGAAGAGATTCAGCCAAGTTGACTGTACTTAACATAAATACATTGCATATACTTGAATATATAAATTAAGTTAACAATTGCTTGCTTAGTTATTTTTTAAGTAATCATATAAGTTCATTTAATTGAATATAATTTTAGTACTTAGTTAACAGTACTCAGACCATATTTAGGTCATTTATCATACTTTTACAATTTACAGTGTTGTATTGTTTAAAGTATAAGTGTATTGGCTGTTAATTGCTATGGTGCTAGGCTAGACTGTGTATGTTTAAATCTCTGATTTAAACAGAGCCAGTGTTCAGTCATATAACTGAATTTATTAAATCTTATCCTTGTATAAAATACAAGCTGATGTGAGATACCTGTTGGCAGGTGGATGTGGAACTTCAATCAACCTATCAACTAATTCATTCACCACACCTGCCCCTTACAGCCCACAATCTGTCATTAGGAAAAGAGGAGCTAGGATTTACAACCCTAGCTAGAGATTTTAGTTGAATTAATTTGCGGACAGAAATTTTTTAATTTAGTTCAGTACAAGTCCCTGGTAGTCTCCTCTTATATCAATCCCAGCAGGTTTTTCCCACAGGTTCTTCATTACCTTCTTCATCCTCCTCCTCTTCGTCGACCTCACCAGTAACACACTGGATAATCTCGTCTTCACTCATCACACCATATCCTGGGGTCATTGGCATCTCTTTCAAGCCAATAAAACACATCCTGTCGTTCTAAGTTTTCGCCAGCATTTCTGAACATTCCGTGGATTTCATCTGTAAATCCTTCAAAATTAATTTCTTCATCCTCCTCATTGCTGACTGTAGACATGAGGAGTTTTTTCCAGGAATTCTTCAAAGTCGATTCCTTTACTTCCCTCCACACCGTGGCCCAGTTATAGATGGCTTCCTTGATTGTATAGTTCTTTAAATTCTCAATGTTTCTTTTAGCCCTGTTATCCACACCGTGAACCGCCAGGAGAGCCAAACCCCGAGAACTCAGCAAACGAGTCACCTGAAGCGATACACTTACATCGCATCAGGCTTGGATAACCAAGTGCATGGAAATAGGCTTACAGGTTCCGGAAGATGAGAGGAAATGTCAACACTGTGGAGAAATGCCCGACAGACCACTGGAACATTATCTAACACAGTGCACAGTTACAAACCCATTAAGATTTCAACTTCGATTCAACAGAGCAGAAGTTGTTAAACACATATGGCAAAATCTTACTGCAGCGACCATACGTAATTGTAATAAATAAACAAATACTAATAATAAATAATATTATTTTAATAATATTATTTATAATAATTATAAATAAATACTCATACTCCGCCCAAGTAAAACAGAAACAAGCAACACTTAGTGGGCCAGCCAGAGGCTTAGGGCCCATGCAGGAATATCCTAAAAAAAAAAAAAAACCCTGAAGCGACCAGCTTCAAAGAGTCAAGGACCGCATCGAATCCCCGCGGTTCAGACAATGAACTACCGGGGAGCAGTCCAAATGGTGCCAGATCATTGCTCCGCGAGCAACACGAACCCCCTGAAGCGAATGCCACACAGCCGCAAACTCCTACGCCATGCTGTGAGCCCGACGGAAGGATGGACCCCATTGACTTTCGCCGGCCCCGTTAGCACTGGTCAAAAAACCCAGGCCCTGAGCCTCGGATGAATCGGTACGTGCTAATACGCATCCTTAAGGTCCAGGGACACCATCCAAACGTCCGGCTCCAACACAAGACGGACCTGGGACAGAATACTTATGCGAAAGGAGGGGCAATAAACCCATGGGTTCAGATGGGACAAGTTCAGAATGAACTGCAGGTTCGTGCAGTCTGTTTCGGGATCAGAAACAGGCGGAAACCTACCTGAGAGATGAGGTCGTTTTGACCACACCCAAGTGAACCCACTTCGAGATGACTCGGCAGCACACAGTAGAAGAGTAACCCCGTGAGCCCCCAAAAACCCCCCCGAAGGAGGAGGAGCCACCCAATGCCACCACAGGCCAGACGAAATGACCCAAAATGCCCACAAATCACGGGGCCATGGGCGAGCAAACAGAGCAAGCCTCTCCCCCCCCCCCCACACCTCATCAATGGGACAAACCGTGAAAAAGCCGAAGCACTGTACGAACACCTAAATAAATGGTGCACAGGGCGGTCCGCACGCCGAACAGGAGCAGATGGCACCAAAGGCTGCGCCGGCACCAATCTGGCACCACTGGCCTACAATGACAGGAAGAACTCCGAACACTGACATGAACTCGCCAGGAGGGCCCCCCACGAGCCCCCTAGAGGCCCAACAATCTGACATAGGATGGCAACTAGCCAAAGCTGCCTGCAGATACTGCACAACCGCAGACTCCAGAAACAGCAACAGACAAAAAGGCAAAGACAGTCTAAGTGCCAGACGCAAGTTCCGTCAAGGGAAACACACCAGACCCAGAGGCGGCCTCAAGCTCCTCTACATCCACCACAAGCCAGTCGGAGGACAGCTCAAGGAGGGAGAAGAAACGTAGGGCCGAAGCCAGCAGGTCACGCGTACACAAATCCTCTGCAACCAATGCAGCTGAAAGGGAAGGAATCTGCATGTGAAGCTCTATAATGGGTAGTACTTACTGGGCACCTAGTGAAGATAACCCCTAGGCACATGCAGCCCAAGTACAGGTAATTACTCACGGCTCGCACACCACCAAGGACTGGACCCAACCACAAGGCAGAGCACTGGAACAAGTTTGGAGCCAGAGTCGCATGACCGCCAGGTCTCACATCAGCCACAGAACTGTAGGTATGGATAGCCGGAGTGGGGGTCTGAGGCTCCCCGTTCCTTCTCCCGGGGAGGGGGGAGATGCACAGAGAGCGGTGCGGTGATGGTTGTGACGTCATGCTCGTTTGCTCGTTTTTCGTCTGAGGGAGTTCTCTTCAACAGTTCTCTTCAACAGTTCAGCGCCTACCTTTCTGGGTGCTTGACCCGGTCGAAGGCAGACATAGAATGTTTCTAACCATATGGTGGTTTCTGTAGGCCATTGCTCCTCATGTCTCTCTGAGGGGGCCAGGTTCTGGCTTGTGGTCCCTGTTTGGCCTAGAACTCCATTCGCCTTGACTGATGTCAGGGTGTAATACATTCGAATCAGCCCGAATAGATCCAGGGAGCCGAAGGGGCTCCCACAGAAATAACCATTATGCCGAATGATAACAACCAAGAATTTTATTCAACAACTTCATCCAATCATGTACACATCTCTACAGATCTAAAATCAGTTCTATGCAAGTGCAATCCATGGAAAGATGTTTGACAAGACCAAATTGTTGTTGAGTCGGTACACTGCAACACCTAGGAGTGCTAATCCAGGGCGAGGCCACACCCAGACCCAACGACTCTCAGCCAGGTCAAAATTCACTTTTAACTCTGAAACTGGCACCCATGCACGCTCCCACACGCATATCTATTCAACAATAAACAAAACCAGTTTTTGATACAGGAAAACATCATCCCCTTGAACAGCTGATTTGTTACAAACACCTGACCTTGTTACAACTTAATGTCGGATTCACCATACTGTTTCAGCATTCTTAGCTTAAAAAGATAAAATATAATAACTCACTGACCTGCACAATTCTGGCCAATGTAATTGCTCTATTCCATTTTGGCATATTTTCAAGGTTGTAAATCATTTCATTATACAATGAAGTTGAATCAATATCAACCACTCCCTGAAAAAAAAGTTGCATATTACTCCCTTAAGTTGTATATTACAGTGGCAGGTAAGGGAGAGGGAGGGGGAGGGGGTATAAACAGTGCCCCAAAAAACAAGGAGCCAACAATCAGTGGTAAATCAGCAGATTTTATTCTCTTGTGAGAAGGGAAGAGGAATAATTAATTTTACAGTTGTATACATTTTTAATGCATAATTTTGATATTTTTATACAAAATCATAAACGCTTGCCTGAAATTTAAATTTGCAATTTCTGGGGGAGTCTCTGGTGGTTACCTGAAGCTAGCTCACTGAGATAGCTTCCCACTACACTCCCCGACCTAACTGCCGGACTTCAATCATTCGTTTATTCCATCTATTCATTTGCGACCCAACTAGTGACCACCTATGTAGTTCCGCGGCCGGCCACCGATGTAGCCGGTGGCGCCGCTGTTTGTTTTTGTTTACCTGTGGGTGACAAAACCCTCCCTCTCTCTCACTGTTATATATAATTGCATATTTTTTGCATCCTGCTACTAGTGGGTCTGGAAATGCAGGAAATATGTTGCTTAAGGCTTCAACTAGCATTGAAGTCAAGAGAAAATTTATTGTGATGATCTATTATCAGATCATTCAGCTTATAAAGGAAGATGAATCTGGAATGTCTCCTGTGTGGTGGTGGGGGTGTGGTGTGATAGACGTGCAGAGGAATGTGTGTCCAAATTTGAGATTGTGATTTTCTCTCTCCAGACCAAATTTATAATTCCAATGATACAAGTTTGTACTGGTGTATCTTAACCTAACCAAACCCAACCAAACATAACCTAACATAACCAAACCAAACCTAACCAAACCCAGCCAAACCAAACCTAATCAAACCCAGCCAAACCAAACCTTACCAAACCAAATCAAACCAAACCAATGTTAACTAAACCTAACCCAAGCAAACCTGACCTAACCTAACCAAAGCAAAGAAAACTTAACCTAACCAACCAAAGCAAAACTAACATAAACTAACCAAAGCAAAGCAAGCCTAACAAAAGCAAACCTAATCAGACTTAACCAAATCAAAGCAAAGCTAACCAAAGCCAACCTGACCTAACCTAACCTTACCAAAGCTATCCAAACCTAACCAAACTTACCCTAACTTAACCAAATCAAAGATAACCTAACCAAAGCCAACCTAACTGAAGCAAGGCCAACCTAACTTAAGCAAAGCCAACCTGACTTATGCAAAGCCAACCGGACCTAACCTAACCAAAGCTAACCCTAACCTAACCTAACCAAAGCTAACTAAACATAGCATAACATAACCTAACCTAATCAAACAAAAACCAACCCTCCCCCTCAACATCTGTGCCTCAACCCCTAGTTAACACTACTACTGTATACTCACGCACACATCACTCCAAGATCATAATTATTCATTATTATATTATGTAGAGAAACATGTGGACACTTGGTGAGTACCCATATTCACAACAATGTACTGTTACGTACTTTTGACATAGATATTATTTTTCATACTTGGGGGAGAATTCGACTACTTATCCAGACACAACTACATATCCAACCACAGTTGGGTCCGAGGTGTCTGGATGATAGGATGCTGAGTGTACTGAATCACATCAATCACAAGAGTGCTTACACACAGAAATCACAATAGCTTGATGTATCAAAAGAACAAATCCAAAAAGCCATGACGAGGATTCGAACCTACGTCCGAGATCATCCCAGACGCTGCCTTAATCGACTGAGCTACGACATGGTTAAAAAGAGTTGAAACCAGAAGTTGTACCTAACTTACTTGGATCCTGCAGCCTCTCCGAGACACAAACCAGGGTTTTACACAACTCCCCCATGCACTCGAGCTATGTCAATAAGCCGTTCTACCTCTTCGCCCTTACTTCATTACATTTCTGGAATGATTTCGGACGTAGGTTCGAATCCTCATCACGGCCCTTGTGGATCTGTTCACAGGAGTCCTGTTGGCCTATTGGAGATCAGATCCAGAACCTTGCCCCTCATAGAAGCACAGAAAGCTGGGTGTGTTATAATCACTTGCACTGAGAATGCATCCAGAAAGTAGGGGAAGCAATACAAGCAATTGGATGGTTCAGAAAATACGAAGCAATGAAACAGCCAACAGACTCCCCAAATAATTCACTAGAATCCAAATGGTACACTCAAAACTTTGCTTAACCCTTAACATGCTCGGGGTTTAATATCCTGTCATCCCCACAGGCACATGTCATTTTGAAAAAAAAAAAAAATTATTTTTTCTTCCTAACCGGTTAAATTGTGTTCACTGATCACGGGAAAATAATAAAAAAATCGTAAGTGCCATATATTGCCCGCTATAGGGCGGGGAAGTCTGGCAAATTATAGGCGCTGACTCAGCATGCGTCCCAGGCGGTCTGTTGCTCGCCAGCTGTCAGGCCGGAGTTGCCACAAAGAGATAATTACCTAATTATTTCAATGTCTCTGATTGATTTTTCATAGTTTTTTGCTGTAATATTATTCAATAGTGTGTAGTTTGATATATTTATATAATAAGATGAGTGAATCATTGCTGTACTCAAAAATATGGTGTGCATATTGTTGATTCAGCTATGTTCATCAATCAGTGAACAAATACTTTGTCGGTTATTACATTATAAGCACAGGTTATATATAAGTATCTGCATGTTTTGTTCACTATAACGAACCACTAAGTTGCTATTATGAGTCAAAAAGTAATGAGGAGTGACCGCCGTGTACCAGCTAGCCACTCCCGCCCTCCCTCTAGTCATCTGACTCGCCCACATTCTCCTCCCACAATACTGTTTTTGCTATAATTCACTATATACAGACATTATATATAAGTATCTACATATTTTGTTCACCAGAACTGTACATCTAAGTTTGTATGGTGAGTAAAGGCACAAAGACGTAGGACCTAACACAGTCAGCTGATGGCTGCTGCCCTCAAGGCCAGACGCACTAATATTTCTCCTCCAACAATACTGTGTGGTGTTATTACGCTATATATCTTATATACAGACATTATATATAAGTATTTACATGTTTTGTTCACCATAACTGTACATCTAAGCTTGTATGGTGAGTAAAAGCACAAAGACGTAGGACCTAACACAGTCAGCTGATGGCTGCCGCCCTCAAGGCCAGACGCACTAATATTTCTCCTCCAACAGTACTGTGTGGTGTTATTATGCTATATACACACATTATATATAAATATCTATTTGTTTTATTCACCATACTTGTACAAATAAACTGGTATGGTGCCCAAAGACCATCGTGGTAACCAGTAAACAACACTGTCGTCTGCACAGTGGCGTCGTGCAGACGACGACACCGCCCTCACCAAAATGGCGACTCCAAACCTTCTCTTGCTGCTTATACCCTCTATACACACGTTATATATAAGTATCTACATTTGTGTTCACTATAGCGAACCACTAAGCTGGTATGCTGAGTGCAGTCAATAAAAGGTGGCCACACACAGTCAGAAAACATCGCCACCACCCTCCCTCCCACAGCATTACTCCTCCCTCCATGGCGCACAGCGCTAAATATCATCGCAATCCTGCTATTATCAGAACCCTGGTCAGTTTTATCACAGTCAGGGGTCTTCTGTAATAATATCATCGCTACATAATAGCATGAACAAGTATATTTGGCATTTTTAGGCGATGCTGTGGTCACAAGCTGAACAGCAGTGCTGTTAGCTCATGCGCGTGCGTCAGGCTTGGTTGCTCACTCAATACTGAGGCCAATAACACCCGGGAGTTTGGCCCACGATTTTTTTTTTTAAATGGCATCTGTTTACAAGAGCCCTGGTGAAGGTGTGGTGAACCCGTGTATCCGCGGGCCGTTTAAATCTTGCGTAGTACTCCAACACGTCATATGACGTGATGCGCAGTTGACTGGAACAACGTCCAACACGTCATATGACGTGATGCGCACTTTAAGGGTTAAACCCCCCTAGTGTACAAAGCCATCAACATGTAGTTTCCAAAAGTTCCTTTCTTCTGTCCTGGTCATTAGCCAGTCATATCATTGATGTCAAGACAAGTTTGTCCTTCCTGAGACACCTCATCACAGTAGGGCCCCCACTTCTTTTCAAAGATAGGTGTCGTCCATCTTTTCAATTGTTAATGACATGGGGTGACTTGCTTCTGCATTGTTCCTATTTTTTATATTTGCTTCACGATTATGTTGTACAAAGCACACTTCCCGAGTGAACTTGATATAATGTGTGCTTCAAGCTGCATGTATTTAGGGCAGCCTTTTCCCCTAAGTGCTCATTTAGTATCTTCCCCCCCCCCCCCCCCCCATGCACTAACAGAGTAACTTTTCTGGTGTATTCAACTGAGAGACAGGGCCACCAGGGTGGAGAGCCATGCCCTGGGTAGTGTACAAGTTGTTGCTTCCTCTGCAAGACCCTGCAGTTGGGAACATTCTGATAGTTTGCTGTGAGTGTTCATGTGCTTATTTATACGGCATGCCATGTACCATTCGGTTTTGTGGAATTGTCTTATTTTTGGAGGTCCTTCAGTTCATCCTGCAGGATCAGGACCTTTCATTCCTTATGGACCAGGTCTTCTCCAAGTTCAGGTCGGCTCCTGCCTATTGGCTTCGGTATAAGGTCACCAATGCATTATGGCTTGCTGATGACCTCTACTTTCTTGAGGACTTTGTATGGCTTTTGTCTAACCCACATGTTTCATTGAACAGGAAGTGACTTCCATCTGTCAGGTGTTCATTGGCAATACTTCTTTTGTGCCACTTGTGGACTGCTTGTTTGCTCTGGAGCTCCCCAAGTGGCAAGGAGCAGTAGTTCAATGTCCAGCTGTCCATGCTCTCAGGAGTCCTTGCTGCTGATCACAGGGCTAATACCCATTTGGTGGCCATTTTGTGTTTGGGAGGTTGTTGAGCTGTTCTCTGTTCTGCTCCATGATAGCTTAGTGATAGTTCTTCATGATAGTTCTGGCAACTATCCCATCCAAAGGTTATCATGCTGCCCCTTTCATGGTTTGCCCCTTTCATGGCATTGAGGAGGCCATCTGGATAATTTTACTCGCTCACATTTCAAGGTTCCAAGGTTAGGGTTTTTTGTGGAGCCTCAGGCATCCCTCTCAAAGGTTCTGCCCTTTATCAAATTCTCTTGGATCCCTCGGATCTTTACCAGGTTGCGATAGGAGGCGACAGTATTTGGCATAAGATGACGGTCCTGAAACAACCATGAAATGAAGGACAAAACAACCCTATCAGACACCGAAGTACTGTACACCTACACAGTGATAGGAAAAACCGAAAGGACCACTAGGAAACCTCATACTGCTGCCGAGATGAAACACGCAGATGGGAGACCAACACAGAAGCCACCTGCGCCACATACAAATGATGATAGACTCGAGTCAGAAAGACCAGACACGAAGACTCTAGGAAAAGAGTGAACCAGCCTCGTAACAAGCAGAATCGATCTCCTGAAAGAGGTGGAGCCACGGGAAGACCCTCAGGTTCGGACACCGAGCAAACAGCGCCTAAAACCAAGGGTAGCCAGTAACCAAGAGGCCAAGAGGACTACTCTCCCAAGGTAAGTCTCCAAGCAAGTCAGGAGCAACAGCTGAACCCTGGGTAAGAGGTACAGGTAACCCCACCTCGCCCAATCCTGCCTGAAGGTATCGACCCCGACGGCCTCACAATCGGGAAGGGCGCCACGTATACCGGGAGATGCCTCAACCATGCCGACGCAGAGAGATCCACTTCTGGAGGCCTAAACGTCCGGCAGAGCCAACTGAACGAGTCAGTGTCGATTGTCCATTTCGTGGACAAGGGAACGAACTGGGACAGGCCATCTGTCAGGACATTGGACACCCCCCAAACGTGAACCGCCAGGAGAGCCAAACCCAGAGAACTCAGCAATGAGTTACCCGAAGTGACCAGCCCCAAATAGCCAACGACTGCATTGAACCCCTGTGGTTCAGGCAATGAACCACCGGGGAACAGTTCGAATGGAGCTGGACCGTCGATCCACGAAAGACCTGAATCCTCCAGAGTGACATCCACACAGCCGCGAACTCCCGCACCGTGCTGTGAGCCTGACAGAGGAGTGTAACCCACCACCCTTGGCTGGCCCTGGTCACACTGGTCCCTGTGCACTTGTCACACTGGTCCCTGTGCACTGGTCACAAAGTTCCAGCCATCGAGAGGGCTCGGGTAGGCGCCAAGGCACTTAACCCCGAGAAACTTGAATGTGAAAGCTGGCAAAGCAGCAACCGACACAAGGCCCCTGGAGATCAAACCCAGCGGTCACAAGAGGAGAAAGAGATGTCCCCGAAGGAACCAGAAGAGCCGACGAAGCCACACCCGATCTGGCGGGTAGACCATCATGGCAAAGTTCAGGCTCCTGCACAAACCCTCGAGCAACTGCCGTGGTTGCTCGAGGCAGAAACACAGACGAAGCAGAGCAGCCGGAGGAAGAGACAAGGAAGCAGCCAGAACGTCCCACACAAGACCCAGCCAAGACTGAATCTGAGAGGGAACCAGATGGGACTTCCGCCAGTTCACCAAGAACCCGTACCCGACAAGCTGGGAAAGAACCAAATCCCTGGCAAGCAGACACGTGGACAGGCTGGGAGTCCAAACCAGCCAGTCGTCGAGGTAGGCCAGAACCCGAACACCTAACAGATGCAGGCGGGCCACCATGACCCAAGTAAGGTGAGTGAAAATGTGAAGAGCCAGATTCAAGCCGAATGGAAGGCAATGAAGTGGTTACCTTGATGTCCCACCACAAAACCCAGCCAGTTCCTGAACTGCGGATGAATTGGGATGTGCCGATATGCGTCCTGGAGGTCCAGGGACACAATTCAAATGCCCGGCTCCAACAGAAGACATATTTGAGACAGAGTAGTGCCCGAAAGGAGGGGCCCACGAAAGGAGGTTTGAACCCACGGGTTCAAACGAGACCAGTTCAGAATGAACCAGACATCTGGGCAATCCCGTTTTGGGACCGGAAACAGGATGGAGATCCACCTGAGGAACGAGGATGTTTCGACCATGCCCAAGCGAACCCACTCCGAGACGACTTGACAGAGTGCAGGAGAAGAGGCCTGCCATGCCAGCCCCGAAGGAGGAGGAGCCACCCAACGCCACCACAGGCTGCACAAGATGACCCAAAAAGCTAACAAATTGTGGTACAAGGCACGAGCAAAGAGGGCGAGCCTCCCCCCACCGCTCTGTCAATTGGACGAACCTCGAAAGGGCAAACGCACCTTACGAGCCCTCAAACGGGGCAAAGGGGGATCCCCATGCCGAATAGAAACAGACAGCACCGAAGGCTGTGTTGGCGCCGAATCTGACACCACTGGCCTACCACGTGAGAAAGGACTCTGAGCTCTGGCACAACCCTGCCGAGACGGCCCCCGCCCACAAGCCCCCTGGAGGAACAACAGTTTTGACATGGGACGGCAACTAGCCGAAGTTGCCTGCAGATACTGCAGACTCTGCAAACAGCAACAGATAAAAGGGTGAAGACAATCTAAGAGCCAGGGCCCAAGCGGATTCCAAGGAAGAAGGGAGCTCCTCCTGCTGACACGCGAGGCTCCCCTTCCCGGCAGGGGGAAGGGGGAGCCCCAGACCCCCACGGTGGCAATCCAGACTGCAGTTCTGAGGCTGGATATCAAAATACACGAAAAACCGACGAAGGGAGAGAGGGTTATCAGGGAGCCTCTGGGACTCACCCAGAAAATGGCGTTTCATTACATTCAACGCTGGTTTTCTGAGGAGAGCCCCTACAGCTTCCCGGAGCTACTTCACCAAAGACAAAATAAGGAAGGAGACTTATCCGGGAGGCAGTTGGTGCTCCACATCTCAACTCGAAGTCAAGACAGGCTGCAGCCGTCGACCCAAAGCGACACAGGCCCGACTAGGCCCAGGAACATTCACTAGGTAGCGTGCAGCCAGGACCCTGTTCGACCACCAAAAACCCCGTGCTCGAATGTCAGCCCAAGACATGTTCCCAAAGATGGTAGCATGAGTAGCAAACTTACGAATGTCATGGGCACAGGGATAGACCACAGGCTGGCTTGACTTAATAACCCTGTGGACGATCTGAGAGACTCGTACCCGCGAACAGGGAAGAAGGGAAACCGGATCAACATAAAGCTATCCCCGAACACAAAAGCCATGGTGAGCAAATAACGGCAGAGAGCCGCAACTGGACACAACACATAATGCACCCCCGGCCTGACCAACCAAGCATCAACAACCGAAGGACCTCTCCAGAAAGCAGCAGTCTCATTCTTCACCAGAAAAGAAGGAGACGGCTGCAATCGAACAAATCTATCTCCACAACCAAAAGAATAGAAACTCCTGCGCTAGAGGAGGGAGAACATGAAGCTCTCCGACCTGACCCCCAGAGGCCAATGCCAACAGGAAAAAGAGCCTTCGAAAAACAATCCTAACCCGAAGGGGCCAATACAAACCGAGGAGACGAGAGATAGGAGAGCACTCTGTCTAAAGACCAGGAGAGCGTAGGCGGCGTATGAATAGGCCGGAGGTGAAACAACGCATGAGACAGCTTGCGAAATGGCGCAGAAGTAACATCTATACCGAAAGCAAGCTGAAGCGGCTCCGCGACCTTTGAGGATCACCCTAAATGGTGAAACACAGATGGAACAAGTACTAAGGAATGCTAGAAAATTAAAAAGTGATGAGGATGGGAAAGTGTGGTCGTTAAAACGAGATCTTTCAAAAGAAGATAGGGAGAAGCTGAAACTGAACCTCGCCGAGGCAAAATGTTTAAATGAGAGCAGGAATGAAGAAGAAATCAATTCTTTTTTCTACAAAGTGATAGGGGTTAGGCAGACCAGAAAAGTGGTACATAAAGGCAAACCAACAAAATCATTAGAGAGAGGGGGAGTGAAAAATAAGAAGAGGGGGAACAAGTTCCTGAAGATTGCATACACCAACATAGATGGAGTAAGATCGAAGATACTGGAGTTAACACTTTCGCGCACCCAGTGCGCCACCCATCAACTATGCGTAGTGGGTCCCAGCGTTTCACAGGAGTGCGCGTTAATTCTGAGAAGTGTATACTCTCTTCAAGTTTGTCACCTCAATTCTCATCCTACGAGATTAAATTTGGTATCATTGTGTTCGTGTGTTCGAATTTCTCGTAGAAATGTACTATGAGAACTCAAAACTATGAGAACAGGAGCATACGAGAACCAAGGTTCCACTGTATAATAAAAGTGTTTGAAAGAGGAGTCGGGGGAGCCGGTCAGCCGAGCGGACAGCACGCTGGACTTGTGATCCTGTGGTCCTGGGTTCGATTCCAGGCGCCGGCGAGAAACAATAGGCAGAGTTTCTTTCACCCTATGCCCCTGTTACCTAGCAGTAAAATAGGTGCCTGGGTGTTAGTCAGCTGTCACGGGCTGCTTCCTGGGGGTGGAGGCCTGGTCGAGGACCAGGCCGCAGGGACACTAAAAAAAAAAAAAAGCACCGAAATCATCTCAAGATAACCTCAAGAAGAGTGATTAGGAATCAAAGTTCCAGTTTATGGAAAACAATGAACTTCACAACCCAGGACAAAATGGATTTACAGTGAATTACAAAATGAATGTAATGAAGCGCCATTTTCTGGGTTGAGCCCCGGAGGCTCCCTGCATCTAACGGACTGATATCCATTATATTAGTCGAGAGCATCAGTTAATTGGGGTTCTTTGCCTACCAGGAACCACAAGCCAGAACATGGTTCCCTCAGAGAGGTCCAGGGAGCAATGGCTTATGAATACTCCACTTTGTGAGAGCATAGTCATATCTGCCATTGACTGGGGTTATCACCCAGAATGGTAGGAGGACCATTACAAACCCCCAACTGGTAAAAAATTGCAACCTAAGACTGCACAAAGCCCAAGAACTTCTCCCAAGAGGAAACAACAAACAAGCAAATGCCACTCAATCAGCACGCCTACTTGCTGGCGATTCACCCCCCCCACCTTCCCCCCAGGCAGCCAAGTGCTGACACTGGCAGTTTGTAGACTGATAACTGCCAACTGCAGGGAGGGAGGGTGGCAGGAGAGAGAGAGCACAGGGACCTGAGCGTGCAACTGCTGCAACCCAATCTCACGAAAAAGCGCAAGGGCATAAAGGCACTTATCGAGGAACTAAAGAGAGCTGCCCCCAAGAAAACCTGTAGCACCGACGAGACCTCACGCCACTCAAGAGTATGGGTATGACAAAAACCGTTCCAAGCCCTCAGAGCAAAGAGAGGGCAGTCTGCAAGCCAGGATGACACAGGAATCTCATAAAGCACCTTGTACGGAGAAGAGGAATCAAAACGAACACAGTCCTGTTTCAGCACTGGAACAGGCGGGAAACCCACCTGAGGGATGAGGTCGTTTCGACCACACCCAAGAGCATCCACTCCGAAATGACCCAACGGAGCGCAGGGGAAGAAGCCTTCTCTGCCAACAGTGAAAGGACCAAGGAGCGTGGACTGAACCAAAGTTGAAGCGACTAATGCCCCCAAGTCCGGGTCCCTATAACTAAAACGGAGCAGCCTTGGGGCATCCGGGTGGGCAACCAACCTAGAGCGTTACAGCAACCTAGCATGCAATACAGACGCCGTTTGTACCATAATATCAGTGTCATTAGAAGGGGTAAATTGGAGAACAAGCAAGGAGCACGACTCGTAAGACTCTGGGTCAAAGGTGTTGGTGACCCAACAGGCAGCACAACGGAGGCAAAAACGATGACTGTCACCCTGAGACAAGGGCAAACAGCAACCTTCAAACTTACACGAGGCGAGCTGGATCTCCAAAGATGCATCCATAAGTCCACCGAACCCCGACAGGGTTTTCCAGGGCCCCGTAGGCTGACTGCTACAGGAAGCTTGGGCAAGGTATTGATAACCGATTAGACCCAAAGCTAACAAGGGAAAGATCAAAACACTGAAACTCCTGTGAAGCAGAAACTCCAAACACAGGGGTCTAGCAGAGGGCCACCAAAATATTATAAGTGGTCCTATAGCCACAACAGGCAGACCCCCATCAGGCAAACAAAACAAAAAGTAAAAGAAAAACTCTGCAAAAGTTCATCCCAAGAGGAAACAGGAACCGACCGCCGGGGGGAGGGGGGCTATGCAGAAGATCGGTGTGGTGTGACGTTTGCTTGTTTGCTTGTTTCCTTGGGAATTGAAGGAGTTCTGCCTCTCTGTTCAGTTTTCGACTGCAATTTTCTTACCATGTGGGGTCTGTTTTGTTATGCCTAACAATGCTTTCTAGGTGCCTAACCAAAGTCAATGGTAGATAAGGAAAACCCCCAACAATAGGGGGTTTCCAGGGCCATTGCTTTCTGTGCCTCTCTGAGGGAGCCAGGCTCTGGCTCGTGGTCCCCAGTAGACTGAACTCTTTTTGACTAATGCCCTGGTCTAATGAATTGCCTGATAGATCCAGGAAGCTGGAAGGGGGCTCCCCAGAGAAAACTAACATTGAATACACAATGAAATCACAATTAATGTCATTTACAAATAAGAATGAGAATCTTAAAGGAATAATTGCATTCACATCTCATATATTCAATACATGAAGAATTAGCCAATGAGCTACTACATACCGTGAGCTTATATATTTTGGATCCTTGGGGCCCACTTTGGAATATATATTGTCCCCGTGAGAGCTCTCCTTCTCTAACTTCCAGCCAGATGAATGAATCGTCTCCCAAGCTCTTTGTAGAGCTCCAAAACCAGTATTCTGTATTTCTATTTCCTATGAATGAATGCAAATTTTTGAAAATTAGGTTGTTTGTTCAACAAAGTGGTCCTACTCATATCAAAGTGGTCCTACTCTTCATGGATGAAGTAACATTAGCTAACAGGAAATGAAGCAAAGGATTTTTATAATAGTGCAAAAGTCAAGGGGTTTCATTTAATGTAATGATGAGATCAGTGATGCAAGCAGTGAGTAGCTTGTAAAGATCACAAATGCAATAAAAACCCAGAATTGAATGTAATGAAGTGCTTCTTTCTGGTAGAACCCCAGTGGCTCCCTGAAGCTGCCATGCCAAGATTCATCCATATTAAAAGATCACATCAGTTGCAGAAGTTCTGTTTAGCCTACTGGGCTCCAGAGCCAGAACCTGGCCCACTCACAGAGGTGCAGGGAGTGACTGACAATTTGTTACCCCACTGGGAAAGCATCCAGAAAATCAGCGAAGTTTCTGGATGCTTTCAAACAACTGGACAGTTCACAGAAAATGAGGCCTTGAGGGCAAGCAGAGTCTGAACCTTCCACCAGTTCACAAGGAACCTGACCCCGTTAAGCTGGGAAAGAACCAGATCCCGGGCGTATAGACACACGGACTGACTGTAGGCCCAAGCCTACCAGTCATCAAGGAAGGCCAGAAGATGAACCCCCAACAAATGAAGATGTGTCACCACAACCCGAGGCAATCTGATTAAAACATGGGAAGCTAGATTTAAGCCGAAGGGAAGACCCAGGAAGGCTTACTTGGGGCAGTAAGCCTGATGCCCCACAATGAAATCTAACCAATTTCTGAACTTCAGAAGCATGTGGATATGCCAATAAGCATCTTTGAGGTGCAGAAAAATCATCAGAGCCCCAGCCTCCAACAGAAGGCAAACTTGGTAAACCTGAATTCAGATCTGAGGCATAAAGACATCAAGCGAGGGCAGAGGAAGGTGCCAAGAAACTGAACACCAAAAAGCCCAAAAAGGAAAATTGCCGATGCAGCAGCCAGCAAAGGGCTAATGGGACCAGTACTCAACGATTGTGGTGGCAGTGAAAAACGGCTGTTCTGGAGATTCCAGAACAGCTGCTGAAGCACTTATTGTCTCGTAGCAGCGAGTGGAAAAATGATGCAGACAAATATCAGGATCCCGCGGAATTGCTCGAGCAACTGTTGAGTCACCTGGAGCAGACTTGACAGCAACAGATGGTGGTGCTGCAGCCAGATCAAGGTCACCAGAGGTAGGGGAAAGGGATACCAACCTAGAATCCCAAATGAGGCCCAGCTTCAAACCTGGGACGTAACTGGGATTTCTGCCAGTCCACTACGAACCTAAACCCAGCAGGCTGGGAAAGAACCAGATCCCTGATTAGCAGACATGTGGACCGGTCAGGAGCGCTCAAAAGCTAGTTGTTAAAGAAGGCCAAAAATGAACTCACAACAACTGAAGACGAGCCACATCGACTCGAGTCAAGCATGTAAACACGTGTGGAGCCAGAATCAGACCAAACGGGAGAACCCAAAAGTAGGAAGTCTGCCACCCCACCACAAAATCTAGCCAATCCCTGATTGGCTAGGGATTGGGCCTCTAAAACCATCTAAGTGTCTGCCTAGGGAATGAGATGGACCTGGGACAAAGTGGCAGTCCAGAAGAAGGGGCTAGGAATAAACCGGTTCAGCCACAGTTGATCGAGGATGAACTGGAGGCTTAGTGAGTCCCGCCAGCCAGGAAGACCTTGGAGCCTCATAATGCAATGAAAAACAGAAGACCCACAAGCCCTAGAGGAAGGGTCCAGAAATGAGGTGAAACCAGATCTTGCAGGAGGTATGTGAAAAGAGCCTCCTGAGCTGCCAGAAGCTGCCAGCTCAGGAGGGACTTGAGAGGCAGGAAACCTTCAGAAGGACAATCCTGACGGACTCAAAGGCACAAACAACCAAACATTGGTTCTTTAATTTAATTAAAGACATTTAACCACTGCACTGCTCTGCATTAAAATACCAGAGTGCTGGTATTTTCTGTGGTGCACAGAAAATAAATTCTTTCCAAAAAATTATTTTTTCTTCTTATATTGTTAAAATACAGTCTCTGATCACGGGAA
Organism: Procambarus virginalis; assembly: GCA_020271785.1. Taxonomy (NCBI): domain Eukaryota; kingdom Metazoa; phylum Arthropoda; class Malacostraca; order Decapoda; family Cambaridae; genus Procambarus; species Procambarus virginalis. Next base: position 12,242,232 of record WNGS01072847.1, read on the forward strand.
ACTAAAAAAAAATATTGAATGTGACATACTTTAGCCGTGATGGAGCTGGGAATTTGAGCAAATTCTGGGCATTGAGTGATGGAGTGCTCAAAGTCACTAGGCCCCTGCCACCCCGTGGGAAGGTAGTTGCCACGAATAAAATGTTTCACAGTTATTTTGATGTTTCTCATTCGTTTCTTCTTTGTTTTTTTGCTGTAATATTATTCAAAAGTGTGAAATTTTGTGAAATTTATATAGTTCAATGTGTGGAATATCGCTATGCTGAAAATTATGGGGCACATATATGTGACATGTACATTATATTCAACGATCAATCATACAGTGTTTTTGCTGTTATTACACTATATGCACATATTGTATATACCTATCTAAATATGTGTTCACCATAATGAACCACTAAGTTGGTATAGTGAGCCCAAAATAATAAGAGTGGCTACGACACAGCACTCCCTCTCACCTTCAACACCCACTGACCAACATTCTGCCTCCACCATACTGTTATTGTTTATTACACTATTTACATATGTATATATAAGTATCTACATGTTTTATTCACCATAACTGTACAACTATGTTGGTATGACGAGTTCAGGCAATATGAGAGGTCGCACCACACACACAGCTGATGGCTGCCTTTTTCACTGGCTCCAGGCCAGATGCACTAATATTCCCACAACCATACTGTATGTGGTGTTATTACACTATATACACACAATATATATGAGTATCTATACATTTTATTCACCATAA
>WNGS01072847.1:12255712-12276908 GCA_020271785.1 Procambarus virginalis
CTGTACAACATGGTATGAAGTTCAAGCAATAAGAGAGTTTGTCCCTCACACACAGCTGATGGCTGCCTCCCTCACTTGTTAACCCTCAAACCGCTAGGCCCAAATGGAATTACACCCACAGGCGCAACAAGAAAAAAAATCCAAAAAATTCTTTCGTCTTAGAGAAGTTGGGTAGGCGTCCTTCACTGTGACCTGGTTTCAACTTCCTATAATCCGTACACAGACGGATTTTGCCGTGAGGTTTGGGTACCAGGATGCATGGTGAGGCCCAGGGGGACTCACAGGGGGTAGCCAGTCCATGGTCCAAGAGATACTGTACCTCAGCCCGCATGACTTCCGTTTTGCTCGGGCTGATTCGGTAGAACGGTTGGCGAATCGGCTGGGTGTCAGGTAGCAGTTGGATGTCGTGCTGAGTCACAGTACACTCTTGGGGATCATCTCGAAACAACTCTTGATGTTCTCTGACGAGTTTGATTAGTGGAGCACTATTATCGTCCTGAAAATGATGTTGAAGGTTAGTAAGGATTTCTGAGTTAGAGAGCGCTGTCTCAGTGTCAGTGCTCTCGGAAGGAGAAGCAGGGAAGGTCTCACTGTGGCTGTATGGACCTGTAATGAGGTGAAATTGGTTAACACAGTGGGAGGAACCCCATGGTAGGGCTTGAGTAAATTGATGTGGCACAGCTGGGTCTTCCGCCGCCTATCGGGGGTCTCGAGAACGTAGTTGAAGTTGTTCCGGCACTCCTTAACACGGTAGGGTCCTGAGAACCTGTTCTGTAAAGGAGAACCTGGGATAGGGAAATAGGCAAGCACTAAGTCTCCTGGTGTAAACTTCCTTACTTTACAGTGCTGGTCGTAACGAGTCTTCATCCTCTCCTGGGCTTTCTGTAGGTTGTTGCTGGCAAAGGAATGGACCCTCTCTAGAATGTGTCGGAGATTTTGAAGATACTGGGGCACATTCTGATGCTCACTGAAGGTGTCATCACGTAGAGAATCCTTGAAAGCCTTGAGAGGTGTACGGCACTTACGTCCGTAGAGCATCTCATAAGGAGATACTCCTAGTGACTCGTTGGGAAGACTTCTGAAAATACACATGATGAGATCAATTTGCCTATCCCAATCCTTTGAGGTCTCATTACAGAACTTTTTTAAGAGTGCCTTGATGGTTTGATGACTACGCTCGAGAGAACCCTGTGAAGCAGGATGATAGGGGCTGGACAGTACCTGTTTGATGTTGAACTCCTCCAGAGTCCGTTTGAAGAGATCACTGGTGAAGTTGGTGCCACAGTCGCTCTGAATCTCCCTCGGAAATCCATACTGGGTGAAGATTTTCAGTAGATTCTTCACCACTGTAGCAGCTGTAATATTTTTTCACTGGAACTGCTATCGGAAATCTGGTGGTAGGACACAGGATGGTTAAGATATATGCATTGCCTGCACTGGTCCGAGGCAAAGGACCAACGCAGTCGATAATGAGCTTGTGGAACGGTTCCTCAGGCACCTGGATGGGTATCAGTGGTGCTCTGGGAATGGAAACGTTCGGTTTCCCGGCTAACTGACACACGTGGCATAATTTGACATGAGATTTGACGTCGTTTACCATACCTGGCCAGTAGTAGTCTTGTCGAATTCCATGGTAAGTCTTGTTGAACCCATAGTGTGACAAAGCGCCGTGGGCCAGGTGTAGAATCGTGGGCCGCAGGCTGGTAGGAATCACTAGTTGTTCAACGTTGCCCAATCGTCCTCGTCCTTCAGTTTACTGGGTCTATACCTGCGATAGAGTATTTCGTTCTCCATAAAGAACCCAGGAACACTGTCGGATTGGGTTTCAGCCTGAAAGAATAATGGTGTCAAGTAAGATCATCTCTCTGTAACTTACGGAACTCCACCGCGGTCAGGTTAGGGGTAGTTTCGAAGGGTCCTGAGGGACAGCGGTAGCAGTAGAGTCAGCTGGCTGTGGACGTGCAGCTTGAGCACGGGTGGTCACCATAACAGGAGGAGAACCTTCATCACTCTCTTGAACCTTTACTGGAAATGTTCAAAAATCGGGTTATCCACCACAGAGTTGCTTACCTCGGATATGTCCTTGACGATCAGGTTGTTTGGTTGTTGGTCTTCTGCCAAGTCGTTGCCCAGGAGAAGTTGCACTCCAGGCATGGGAAAGGCTTTTCCCTGACGGCGACTTGGACTTCACCGGTCACGAAGGGACAATCCAGGTAAACTCTGGCAAGGGATAAGGAGTTGTAGCAGTAAGGTCAGTGATGAACACAGTCTCTCCTGTGTAGGCGACGTTGGGCACAGCCGATTTCAAGACGATCGATTGTAGAGCCGCTGTGTCCCTAGGATCTTAAGTCCGAAACGTCCCTCTGAATCTGAACCGTGGGTAGAGATAGTTCCTGGATATAGATGCTTGGTAAAGAGAGAGAGATCATTAGCATGAACACCAACATTCATTACAGGCTTACCGGACTTAGGGTGAGTAGGTTTAGACTTAGGGGGTTCGATGTTACCTTTAGATTGGGACTTACCACATTTGTCAATGGTGTGTCCATATAATCGACAATACCTGCAGTACAGTTGAGAGGTACCTTGATCTGGGCTCGCTTTCTCGTAACTGTACCAAGACTTCTTGCTGGTAGGTTCTGGAGTCAGCCGGTGGATGAGGCTGTAAGTGTCAGCTGACTTCGCACACTTCACTAACTCCGTCTCTTCCTTGTCTGCTAAGTATAGGCGGACAGGAGGAGGTACACGTCTCAAAAATTCTTCAACCAGTATGAGGTTGACAAGTTCTGAAAAAGTAGAGACATGTGCTGCCTCCAGCCATTTCATGAAATATCTTCGTTTGGTGTTAGCAAATTCTAAGAAGGTGGTGGTACTTGCCTTGACGTAGTCACGAAACTTTCGTCGATAGCTTTCGGTGGAGAGAAGGTAGGCGTCCAACACAGCTTGTTTCAGGGTGGTGTAGTCGTTTTCCGAAGCCAAAGTGCTGAGTGTGACTGCTGCTCTACCTGTTAAATGTACTCGGAGAAGGGTAGCCCATTGGTCGTCAGGCCAATTAAGTTGAACAGCAAGGGTCTCAAAAGTGGTAAGAACACATCAACCTCCGTTTCGAGGAACGGGGGCATTAACTTACTTGCATGGGAGATATTGAAACTGGGGAGGAAGACTAGCTGCCGCTTGTTGGAGTTGAGCTTGTGTGCAGCGTCCCTCGTGAGTTCTCGGTTACGACATTCTAGCATTGCTTCTGCCTGTCGTTGTCGTGGTCACGTTGCATCTCGAGTCGCTGTTGGTATAAGGCCAACTCACGTTCACTTTCTTCCTTCTTCAGTGCGGCCTCTCTTTCCTTGAGGCGGATTTCTCTTTCTTGTTCTTCCTTTCTGAGGGCAGCTTCACGCTCTTGTTCTTCCTTTCTGAGGGCAGCTTCACGTTCTCTGATTGCAGCTTCACGCTCTCGGATTGCAGCTGCTTCCTGTTGTTGCTGTAGCTCGATCTTGGCAAGTTCCAATTGAGCTTTATCGCTCTCAGTCATCCTTATCTGAAATAATGTACTGTTCATGAGTAGAAGAATCTATATACCTTCATCAGCAAGGTAATCCAGTATCATATTATTAATGGCAAATTTGTTGGCTCCATCAGGAACTTCCAAGTGATACTCATGTGCAAGAGTTAACAATCGACCCTCTTAGCGTGACGTAAGGTCCCTATTTCACCTTCTGGATCTGTTTTGAATGCTTGTAGGCGGAACATTGTGAAAATTAGCAAAATACAGTGGTACCTCGGTTTAAGAGTTTAATTGGTTCCTGGAGACGCCTCGTATTCCGAAAACTCGTATTCTGAAGCGAATTTCCCCATAAGAAATAATGGGAAATGAATTAATCCGTTCCTGACTACCCCAGAAACCCCATATCAAACTAAATTTTTATACCTAATTCATCTAAATAAACCTACAAAACTATGTTCAAGTTATTACTTACCTTGCTGATGAATGCTGTAGGCGTATGGAAGATGGTGAGGAGAGGGGAGGAGGAGAGGAGTTACTGTTTGGAAGGGGAGTCCCCTTCCATTATCACATCAGGCAATGAGGACCTTTCAGGTGTGCACTCCCTGGGACGTTTTATCTGAGTGCCACTAGGTCCTGGCTGAGGCTCACTGCTCGATTTTCTCACCAGATATCTGTCCATGGAAGCTTGCTTTTCCCTTCTTCGCAAGCTCTCTCTGTAGTAAGGCAACACATTGTCATTGAAAAGATTAAGGCAACGGCCTACTACAGCTTTCTCTGGGTGAGTCTTTTCAACAATTGTTTGAATCTCTTCCCACATCTGACACACCTTCTTCAATACTGCAGAAGGGACATCCGCTGCTGCCTCCTCCTCCTCCACTGAAGAATCTTCATCTGCGTTGTCTTGCTGTTCCTGTTGAAGGGCTTGGAGTTCTTCGGTGGTCAGTTCTTCGTTGTGTTCTTCCACCAACTCCTCCACATCATCACTATCCAATTCCAAGCCCATTTGCTGGCCTAGAGTAACAATTTCCTCAACAATAGGCGCATCATTTATAGGCTCAAACCCCTCAAAGTCTAATTCTCTCACACATTCAGGCCACAATTTTCTCCAGCCAGAGATCAGGGTTCTTTGAGTCACTTCTTGCCAGGCTTTGTCAACGAGTTTTAAAGCACTACAAATGTTAAAATGGTCTTTCCAGAACTCTTTGAGGGTGAGGTTTGTGGCTTCAGTCACTTCAAAACATTTTCGGAAAAGTGCCCTTTCATAAAGTTTCTTAAAATTCGCTATGATTTTCTGGTCCATAGGCTGAATTAAAGAAGTGGTGTTAGGAGGAAGGAATTTAACTGTGAGGAATTTATTGTATCGGGGCAACACATCATCTTGCAAGCCTCGAGGATGAGCAGGAGCATTGTCGAGGAGAAGCACGGCTTTGAGTGGCAAATGTTTCTCCTGCAGATATTTTTCTATGGTAGGGCACAGCACTTCATTCACCCACTCCGAAAAATAAGCCTAGTCACCCATGCTTTTTTATTAGACCTCCACATCACACACAAATGGGTTTTCTGCACTTTATACTGTTTGAAAACCCTTGGATTTTCAGAATGATACACTAGTAAGGGTTTAATTTTCAAATCGCCACTCGCATTTGAACACAACATAAGCGTAAACCTATCTTTCATAGGCTTGTGTCCGGGCAAGGATTTTTCCTCCTTGGTAATGTATGTCCTCTTAGGCATTCTTTTCCAAAACAGTCCTGTTTCGTCACAATTAAACACTTGTTGCGGTAGGTATCCCTCAGCCTCTGCAAACTCTTTAAATTCCTCAATAAATCGTCCAGCGGCTGGTTTGTCTGCGCTGGCTGCCTCCCCATGCCTTGTAACACTATGGATACCACTCCTCCTCCTAAATTTTTCAAACCAGCCCCTGCTTGCCTTAAACTCTTTCGTCTCTGCATCACTCGTTCCAGGGGTTTTCTTTAGAAGGTCTTCGTGCAATACCCTGGCTTTCTCACAAATAATGGCCTCCGAAACACTATCTCCCCTTAACTCCTTGTCGTGTATCCAAATTAATAACAACTTTTCCACTTCTTCAAGTATTTGTGGTCTTTGTTTCGTTATTGTTCTTACTCCTTTTGCCACTTAGCACTCATAATCTCATTTTTCTTCTTAAGTATAGTGCATATTGTTGATGTGGCTTTGTTGTACTGCCTACAAAGTTCAATAACACGTGTACCGTTCTCATGCTTCCGAATTATCTCTTGTTTCTCCTCTATTGTCATCCTCACATGGGCTTTCTGGCCTTTATCCTTACCACTGGCTTTCTTGGGACTCATGGTGAGATATATAATAACAAATTGTATAGTCAAATCACCAAAATCCAACAATACACTGAAAATCCACGCGAAGAATTGATGAGAGGTAGTCACTGAGCGCGAGACAATGGTAAACTGAGGGGCGGACGGGCGGAGGGCGACGATCGCCCAGCCACCACACGGCCACCACGCGCTAGGTCAGCCTGGACGCGTATCAACAAACTCGTGTCCCGAGGTAACCCTCGCATTCCGAGACACATTTTCCGAGGAAATCCTGCTCGTATTCCGAAAAACTCGTATACAGGGACACTCGTATTCCGAGGTACCACTGTATAGGAGATACGAATATATAGTGAGAATATGGTGAATGTCAGACACAGGAAACGTGGCAACTGAAACCTATCCTGTGGGGAATTATTAATAATTAAGTTAATTCAAGATGGTAAATGAATAGGGTCGCAGGAAATCTTGTACCTGGTACTCACTATGGGAGGATAAAGGCAAGAAAATCCTACTAATTAGTGAAAACTGAGTTTAAAATACAAATGAAACACTAAATGGCTTCAAAATAAATGAGGTAGTCCAAGAAATGTAGTCATACCTTGCCAAGTCACTATAGAACATAAGCAAAGGTACCCACTGAAATTGAATATGGTATTTACAGAATTAGCGAACTTTGTGCTCAAAAGAAAGAACGCCAATTCCCTACCTTGGGTAAATACCATCAGTCTGACCGACGAGTAGGGGTGCGAGTGTCAACTGGTGACGAGAACTATCGGCGAGGTCCCAATTCGCCAATAATAGTTCGTGCTAGAGGATCTAAAGCCCTCTTTTTCCTCCTAGAGTCGGATTGCAGGACTTGGGTGCTATTGACCCGGAGACAGACCACAGTACCAGGGTACCTATGTGATAATCTGTCAAAAAGTGAGAAATATCTGGGGACAAAGATGTTAAACACGGAGGATAACACGGAAGGGGGAGACGACCAATTAAGAGTATGACTGCGGCCTACAGTCACCACGTAATCCAAAGTTGTCTCACTCTCACCATATGCTATTCCCGTATATATACGGACGGGTCATCTCTCGGCAGGGCTTTGTGACCAGTGCTCACCAGGTAGGCCGATGTTGGTGGAGTCTGTCCATCCGTCTGTCGGGCTCACAGCACGGTTCGGGAGTTCGTGGCTGTCTGGTTTTCGCTTCGGAGAGTTTGGGTCACTCGGTGCTCTACCATTCAGCTCTGTTCGGACTATTCTGTGGTGGTTCTTGCCAGAACCACAGGGGTTTGGCTAACCGTGAGGTTCATGTCTGGGGTGTGTCCTGCATCCTGGCGGACAGCTGTCTCGGTTCATTCCTCTCTTCGCGGATTGGCCAGTCGTCGCCGACTCGTTTTGTTGGCTCTGTCGGATGTATGGGCTCCTCGCCGTGGACGTCTTCGAATCAGCGTGGTCTAGGCGTCGCCCATTTTATGTAGCGCCCTTTCCCACCTGCGAGGCATTCGCGGTGGATGCTTTTCGGCAGGACTGGTCGAGGAGGGGGTACCTGTTACCCTTCTCCCGGTCCAGCTGTTGCTTGGAGTTATGGCTCAGTTGCAGCCACTCCCACGAGAGCAGTCCTTGTGGTTCCTTGGTGGCCGGCCCAGCCTTATTTTCAGATGCTGCTTGATAGGTGTCCGAAGCCGGGGCGTTTTCCTGCGACTCCGCCTCTTTCGGCAGGTCGAATCGGTCCTGTACGTGACTGGTTCGGCCTTCTTCTCGGCTCTTCGTGTCTGGTATTTTGACGCGGTTTTCACCATTTCTATGGTGTTCAGGTGGCTTGGTTGACGGTGTTCCACCTGTGAGCTTCATCTTGGTGACAGTATGACGTTTCGTACGCTTTCTCGTGTTTTGTTTCACCTTCGGCCTGCTCATGCGTCGCCTGAGCCGACCTGGTCCTTGATCAGGGTGCCTTCTTATCTTCTCCTCAGTTTGTGGTAGCCCCTTCGGTTCAAGTTTCTGCTCTTTGGTACTGGTGGTAGATTTGTACGTATGCAGCCTTTCTCCGTCCTGGCGCCGGTCGAGACGGCTGCTTTCCGGAGGGGTTCTTGGGGTATTGATGCTTGATTGGTTTCGCCGGGGGTGCATCCTGTAGTGTCCGTTGTGCTTTTTGCCGTTGCCGGCATACCGTGTCTGGGGATGCGCTGTGGTTGATCCAGTTCCCCTCGTTCCCTGTTTTCAGGGCTCGGGTCTCCCAGGTCGTCCGCAGATTTTCATTCTTCCAGCCTGCGGTCTGTCTTTGTGCCCGTGCTGTTCAGACGTTTGCAGCTTTTGCTGCTGTGTTGGGATGTCTAGGGCTCATTTTGGGCACAGGGATTTGAGGGTCGCACAAGTTCTTGGCTGCCCATTCTTTGTGCGTCTGTTCCTGTGCTTCTTGTTGCCTTGGGTCGCAGGTTGCGACCTGTTGTCTCAGCTTTGCGTTGCAGAGTTTGTGGCGTCCGCCTCCCGGGTTAGCCCTTCTTTTCCTTCTCTCTGGGTATGAAGCTCCAGGGAGCCGTAGGGCTCCCCACAGAAAACTAGCGTTGAATGTTATTGAAACGCCATTTCTGGGTGAGCCCCAGAGGCTCCCTGGCAACCCTCCCTCCCACCGTTCGGTGGTTTTTTCGCGTTTGTTAAGCTTAGCTTCCGAACTGAAGCTTGGCAGCCGGCGCGGTAGGTCCGGGGCTCCCCTCTCCCCCTCTCAAGCGGGGAGGGCTGCGCGGACGATCGGCGCAGCAGTAAAGTGTGATGTTTGCTTGTTTCCTTGTGATTGTAGGGAGGTTATACCTCTCTGTTCGGGTTTGTTTTAGTTTTTTTTTACCATGTGGGGTTTGTTTTGTTATGCCTACCTTTCTGGGTGCCTAACCCCGTTGATGGCAGATAAGGAAAACCCCAACCACAAAGGGGTTTTCCAGGGCCATTGCTCCTTGCAACCTCTCTGAAGGGGCCAGATTCTGGCACTGGTCCCTGGTAGTTCTGAACTCCTTAGCTAATGTCCCCGGTCTAATATAACATACATTAGCCCGATAAGCTCCAGGGAGCCTCCGGGGCTCACCCAGAAAATGGCGTTTCATTAATTCAACGCTGTTTTTTTTTTTTTTTTTAAGGTTTTGTATAAGTGTTTCTCTAACTTTATTGTTTGGCTGATGATGGGCAGTAATTTTCATGTGATTTTATCTAGATCAATTTGAAGGGCATTGCAATCATCTGCATCTCCTATTTTTTCCCCCTATCTTAGCATCATCCACAACCTGTTCATATAATTCTGTATTCCTTCTGGTAGATCGTTAACTATGAACATAACTGGTGCAAGAACTAAACCATGTAGTAATTACTTAGTGTAGTTACAGGAGGAGAGCTACACTCGTGGTGTCCCATCTTCCTAGCACTCTGTCATAGAACGAATCCACTGCTATGCAGGGATAACCATAACAGCTCCTCCCCAAGGCCTCTTCCTATCATCTGAGATGCTGATGCGTATTGGAGATTGAAAGTGGGAGTTTCCACATCGTGGACTCGGGAGAGGTGTCCGCGACGACGTTGTCCGAGCCTTTGATGATGATGATGATGATGTTGAGTTATAGTTCTGCAAGTACAAGGCCCAGCAAGTAAGCGCTGGTTGGAGAACTGGGCCTGCTGCAGGAACTGAAGGGATGTGATCCGAGATGTTGACGGGATGATAACCTTGGAGATTGGGTTCGTAGTGTTGCAAGCAGGGGATGATAGTCAGTAGCTCCTTCTCAACTGTACTATAGTTCCTCTGATGTGGTTTCAGCTTGTAGCTGTAGTGCTGACTGGTAGGATCTCATCGCTCGCTGCTGCATCACGACGACACCCNACATACATACATACATACATACATACATACATACATACATACATACATAAATACACATACAGTAATACATTATCATTACCCCAGTTACACTTTATTGAGTTGGGGAGGCATCAGCCGGAGAAAATCCAATGTTTAGTGTAATGAAATGTATCTTTCTTCTAAGTTACGTAGCTCCCTAAAGCTACAACCTGGAAGCAACTAAGCCTTGAGAGATCTCACCAGACTCTGAGGCCAACGAGTACTTACCAGGGACCACCTGCTTGATACCTGCTTGATGGGGTTCTGGGTGTTCTTCTACTCCTCAAGCCTGGCCTGAGGCCAGGCTTGACGTGTGAGACCTTGGTCCACCAGGCTGTTGCTTGGAGCGGCCCACAGGCCACATACACACCATAGCCCAGTTGGTCCGGCACTCCTTGAAGAAACTATCTAGTTTTCTCTTGAAAATGTCTACAATTGTTCCGGCAATATTTCTTATGCTCGCTAGAAGGATGTTGAAAAACCGTGGACCTCTGATGTTTATACAATGTTCTCTGATTGTGCTTTTGGCACCTCTGCTTTTCACTGGTTCTAAACAACCACAAGATATACATCCACAATTTGACACTCAAACAAGCAAAGTGGAGCATAGGGATAAGAGATCACCAAAGAACTCTCTCGTGATACCAGTCTCCGTGGTGTAGTGGTAAAGACACTTGCCTGGCGTTCCGCGAGCGCTATGTCATGGGTTCGTATCCTGGCCGGGGAGGATTTACTAGCGCAATTCCTTAACTGTAGCCTCTGTTTAACGCAACAGTAAATGTGTACTTGGATGAAAAAACGATTCTTCGCGGCAGGGATCGTATTCCAGGACCTGCCCGAAACGCTTCGCGTACTAGTGGCTGTACAAGAATGTAACAACTCTTGTATATATCTCAAAAAAAAAAAAAAAAAAAAAACTAAGTAAAAGCCCATTAAAACCACAAATGTTTCAATAAAACCAAATGGCAAAAATTTGTAATACTGACAAAAACTGCAATAGTTAATGTAACAAATAAACATAAAAACATCACTGCCTACATATACTTGCCCACTATTACATAGGTCATGGTCTCTGCCAGTCAGCCAGCTCATTCACGAGCTGCCTAAAACCTAACACCTCCCTAACACCACCTGGAAAGGGGACAATGGGCAGGAAATGGGGGCTATTGGGTGGCCCAACAGGAAAGGAGTTTCATTACATTCAGAGCTAGATTTATGGGCTAGCATCCCCCACTGCCTCAGTAGCTCCCAAAAGCTATCTCACAATAATCTTGGTAGAGTCGTTGAACCTGAAAAGAAAAATATTAAACTGAAAAATAGAAAGAAAGCCAGGGCTTACCCTTGGAGAGATATGGTCAGAGAGATTGGTCATAGACTGGTGACTGTCACCCTGAGACAGGAGGACAGAGCAAACCATCAACCACGCACGAAGCAAGAGGGGGACTAAAGGGTCGCATCCATTGGACCACGCAGCCCCCGGGGGTTTCCAGGACCCTTAGCCTTGGTATCATGCTAAGGAAAGCCCAGGCAGGGCACTGCGAACAGGTGCCCAAAACTATCGAGCATACTTCTAAAAGCTGAACCCCAACGAAACCCCCGCAAGAGGACAACGTACCCCAAGCGGAAGAGAGCTGGCCGCTATAATAGGTGATAACTAGCTGTGCAGTACCCCGCGCCCCCTACAAGTGACGAAAACTACCTCCTACCCAGAGCAAACAAGGGTAACAAAAACCCCTGCTGACTCCAAGAGTGCAAGTACCGAGCAGTAAAGACACAGCGGAAGTAGGCCCCAAGGTGACTTGTGGAAGGTGGCCACAAGCCCCAAGGGCAGTACTTATAGGGCACCTAGGGAAGGAAACCCTAGGTGCATGCAGCCAGAGTACCGTAGAATATTACTCCTGGCACACACACCACCTGTAGAGACACCATGCCACAAGGCACAGCAACTGAATTCAAAACCTAAGCCAGAGGCACTTGACCTGCCAGTATCACATTAGCCAAGAACTGCCAGTTGGATTGTCAGTGCGAGGGTCTGGGGCTACCCCTTCCCCCTCCCGGGGAGGGGGGGAGGGTTTGCAGACAGTGGTGCGATGACGTCATGCTTGTTTGCTACTTTTCGTTTGGGGAGTTCTGTCCACTCGTTCGGCTTTAGGTAGCAATATTTTCACCAGAAGAGGGGTGTGTTTTGGATGCCTACCTTTCTGGGTGCCAGACCCAGTTGATGGCAGATATAGAATGCTCACAACTACATGGGGGTTTCTATAGTCCATTGCTCCTCATGCCTCTCTGAGGGGGGGGCCAGGTTTTCACAATTCAGATACGTCAGGGTAGAGTAGGTTAGATTACGTTAAGTAATGTGGAGCTTAGTGTGTATAGGATAGGTTTGTTGGGGTAGGTTAGTTTAAGATGGGTTAGGTTAGGTTGTCGTATTGCAAATCTTTATATCTGGGATGTGATTTCATCGGTCTTCCTTGACATGCCAGTTGCACAGCATGTTGAATATCTGGGAGTGGTTGGAGGATGTGTTGTGGGAGAGTGTGTGTGGTTTATGTGGTTTTTCAAAGTGCTAGATGACTGGGAGAATTATACAACTGGGGATTTCTTACTCTTAGTGCCAGTGGTTGTGGTTTGTGGTAAGTCAGCCTGGGGAGTGACTTGGGTAAGGCATTCTAAGTAGTTATTTAAGCATTAGTCCAGTACAGTTCAAAGTTTTGTGTACAACAATGGTAGTTGCATTAGGTCGGATGTCATTATCTTTAGATGTGGATGAGGTGTGTTAGGTCAGTCTTGGGGATGGGTTGGATTACTTGTGTAAAAATTTAGTTAAGAGTCAGTCCAGTGTCTTTTCTAGTGCATTTTCAATGCAAGTGACAAGTGTTTTGATACGATCTGAACTCAGGTGTATGTTTTGTGGGAGAGGGTTCGACTCTGGAGGTGCAGGATGGTCAGTGACAGAAATATCAGGTACATGCGAAGGTTGTGGTTGAGTGTGTGTGGTAGTGGTGGATGAGAGACTGAGTTAGGTTGTTTCAGTGCATTGTTATATTGCATGTTTTGTGGTAAAAATTTTTAAACATGCAGTAGTTTGTTTTGGTTTGCCTACTTTTCTGGGTGCTTCCCTGGTGGTGGGAAGTATGATTAACTTTAAATGTAAGGTTTTCATAGGCCATTGCTCTCTGTGCCTCTCTGAGGGGCCCAGTTTCTGGCTCATGGTTTCCGGTAGGCGACTAGAACTCCGCAACTGATGGTACCTCATAGTACGGCACTAATCATTATATGATAGCTTCAGGGAGCCGAGCCGAAGCAAATGCTATATGGATCTTCAAAATGCCTAAATATTCTTACAAAGTGTAACAATTCCTTTTTGCCATCTCTATGTGCCTTTACTTGGACAAACCCATTGGTCCTCTTTTAGAGCATCATTCTCTACAACATCAAAACAATAGTTTAATTTTAATTTTCATGTGCATGAACTTATATAACACCCCACTAACTTGTGAGGAAGGCTGAGCACAGGGAATGTGCCTTGGCAAAAGAACACACACTCCCAATTTTACAGCCATCCGGGGAGGAAAGGTGTAAGTATCCCCCCACAAAAGTCACTCATGCAACTTAATTACACCTTCTGCCAAAGTTGCAGATAACATATCCCAAGCTGGGCACAAGAAACACTCTAGCACACAGCTAAAAACTAGTGCTCAACATCAACAGGCTTCACAGAGGTGCAAATACCCCTGCACTACCCAGTAGCAAGATGCCTTGAACAGACAGCTTGTAGAGGAGGAGGCAGTCCAAACCCTTAGATTCCTTCCAGCGATTGGAAGCACCACTTAACTTAACCCTTTAACTGCGCAGCCTATAAATATGACACTTTCCCCCCCGGTGGGCAGGAAATAAATTCTCTTGAAAAAATTCTTTTGTTTATTTTAAAGTGTCAAAACCTTTCCCTCAGTATGGGTATGTCAAAAATTTTGAACTTGTACTTACTTTGGCTGCTATGGGGTCCGTAAGTTGGCTCGTGACGTCATCATTCCCTGTTCGCCTGTGACGTATGATCCTGGGGCCAGTAGGGCATGCCAGTTGCCGCGAATATATTTTTGTTCATTTTTTGCGCACAGTTCCAATATATATTATTTGTTTTTACGTGCTAATCCTATGTATAATGAACACGTACACTATTTTATGGCAGTAAAACATCCGTACTGTCCGAGGACACTGTGTTACGTGCATGACACTTATGTACACATATTTGCACATATTTACCATGTATCATGCTAATTTATGTATATATACAATCTATTTACAGACTATACACTGTCAAACACTATATACATTCACGATCAACACACTCAAACACTGCGAGTGTGAGCTGTCACACCGCCAGCCCTCCCTCACTCCTCCACATTGTATTTGCCAACATTGCTCCTCCCATCATACAGTTATTCACACCAATGTTTCATGTTCATTTATGTATATTTACAACATATGTACACACTATACACTGTCACACACTATATATATTTACCATCAACACATTCAGAACACCTCGAGTGAGAGCAGCCACACCCAGCCAGTCTCCACTCCAACATCTTACTCGCCAGCATCCTCCTCCCACCATACTTATTGTTTTTATTACACTATTTACACATGTTATATATACCTATCTACATGTTTTATTTACCAACTATGCAAGTAAGCCGGTATTGTGTCCAAACAGTACAGTGGCCACCATATACTGCATGGGAAATCGCACAGCCACAGCAGATGACGCTACGATTATGACGTCACTTCCCTCACCAAAATAGCTCCTCTCAACATACTCCTGATGCTGTTATTATACTATACACACACACTGTATATACCCATGTACATGTGTGTTCCCCATAGCGAACCACGAAGCTAGTGTGGTGAGCAAAACAAGAGTGGCTGCCACACAGTGAGGGTACCTCAATTCTCTTCCTCCCTCCCTCACCAAAATTCCTCCTTCCACAATACTACACTCAAT
Source organism: Procambarus virginalis (assembly GCA_020271785.1). Classification (NCBI taxonomy): domain Eukaryota; kingdom Metazoa; phylum Arthropoda; class Malacostraca; order Decapoda; family Cambaridae; genus Procambarus; species Procambarus virginalis. The sequence goes on from WNGS01072847.1 coordinate 12,270,395, forward strand.
GCTAATTATAACCACAATCCTGGTCATTAATTCCTGTAAATGAATAATTGACCACAAGTTTATTTTGAAAAGGAACCTAAAAAGTCGTTTGAAGATTCCTAATGGACGAAATAATGCTGTGTGTGGCTAGCGCTGTGAACATCGTGAACAGCATTGAATCACTGATATTTGAACATTGTACCCAGTCATTATCACACTCAGGCTCTTCTATAATACTATCATGGTTAAATAATACAAGTTATATATATATTATGACATTATTAGGCGATGCTGTGGTCACACGCTGAACAGCAGTGCTGTGTGCTCATGCTGCGAGCGCCAGCCTTGGTTGCTCACTCACTACTGAGGCTCCCACACCCGGGAATGTGGACCACGTTTTTTTTAAGATGGCGTCTGTTTACAAGAGCCCTGAGGAAGCTGATGTGAACCCCATGTAGCTGCGGGTTTTGAATGGAACGTAAAAAATACAAATACCCGGAGGCGCGTTGCGCACCTGAAGCCTGGGCCTGCAGGCGCGTTGCGCAGTTAAAGGGTTAAAGTCAAGTATTTGAGTGAAGGTTGCCCGAAACTCTATGCGTATTAGTGGCTTTAGATATTATATGTACTAGCTCTATCTATAAATCCCACATTATGTTAGTAATGCCTCATCAATGTATTTTTACCTGAATAAAAATTTGAATTTGAATTTGAATTTGAAAATGATAGCAGGCCCAACAGAGCAGTGTGTGTCTAATCACATGCCAGGCTCATGAATAAGCTGATGGCTGACCAAGGCCTAAGTTACCTGGGCTGACATCTCAAGCAAGAAATTTATTATTGTTCACTAACATTTTATTAATTGTTAGTGAACATTATAGATTAAGTGTAATTCTCTTAAGATTTGTGAATGGGAATTAAGAGTGTAGTGCTATTGTGTACAGTGTCTGCATTTACAATAATGGTGTGTAAGTGATACAGCACTGTAGCCTCTCTCCCTCTTGTGTTGCATTCTTGTGCACTTCTCAACTCCTCAGAGGAGGCCTGTACCCTGGAGCAGACAGAGAGGGTTCTGTGTGGACGGTTCTGTGTGGACGGCGCTGTGAGGCGCCCACCTCAGTTTTGAAGTGTTGACCTCAGTTGTACTCTCTTTGTACAGAGCTCTTGGAAAAAGTAAAAGAAAAGTGATTCCATGTTGGTAATATTTCTGCTCATGAGTTCAAAATATATGTACTGCATGTGTCAAAGGGGGGCTTGTTTAAAACCCTTCAATTCAAAATAGTTGTGTGTAGTTCATTTGAATTCCCTTTAACCCTCAAACCGCGCAATCATATAATAATGATATCAGTGACAAAACCGAAACCGCGCACATCATTATAAATGATTTCGTGTCTAGCGCTATAATTTAAACGCCCCGCCTGGGATAGGGGCAGCTATAGTACAGCCACGACTGATAGTTGCCAGATGCCACCTAGAAAAAAATCCAGCCCAACATTCTTGGGTGTGAGAGCGTCAGTATTCAGCCAGCCACCAAGGCTGGCACACGCAGCACGAGCTCACAGCACCGCTGTTCAGCTTGTGACCACAGCATCGCCTACAAATGCCATAATATAAATGATACTGCTATTATTTAGCAGTGATAGTATTACTGAAGACCCCTGACTTTGATAAAACTGACCAGGATTCTGATAACACGCGTGATTGTGTTGATATTTATCGCTGTGCTCGATGGAGGAGGAGTACGGCTGTAGAGGGAGGGTTGTGGGCGTCGTCTTCTGACTGTGTGTGGCCACCATTTATTGACTGCACTCACCATACCAGCTTAGTGGTTCGCTATGGTGAACACAAATGTAGATACTTATATATAACGTGCGTATAGTGTGAGATAACAGCGAGAGGAGTAGGTTGGGAGCCGCCATTTTGGTGAAGGAGGAGCGTCGTCTGCACGACTTGGCACGTTGTTTACTGATGGCTACTATGGTCTTTGGGCACCATACCAGCTTATTTGTACAAGTATGGTGAATAAATCAGGTAGATACTTGTATATAATGTGTGTATATAGCGTAATAACACCACAACCAATATTGTTGGAGGAGAAATATTAGTGCGTCTGGCCTTGAGGGCGGCCGCCGATCAGCTGACTGTGTGAGTAGCTACGTCTTTGTGGCTTTACTCACCATACAAGCTTAGATGTACAGTTTATGGTGAACAAAACATGTAAATGCGTATATATAACGTCTGTGTATAGTGAATAAATGCAAAAACAGTATTGTGGAGGTAAATGAGGGTGAGTGAGATGGTGTTGAGGGAGGGAGTGGCAGTGAGTGGCGCGCTGGTGTTTGGCGGCCACTCCTTGTTGCTTTTTGACTCACAAGACCAACTTAGTAGTTCGTTATGGTGAACAAAACATGCAGATACTTATATATAACCTGTGTATATAGTGTACAACAGCAAAACTATTGTTTATTGTTTTATGAACATAATAATAGAATCACTTATATGCACACCATAATTTTGAGTACAGCGATGGTTCACACATTTTATAATATAAATATACCACAATTCACTGTATGGAATAATATTACTGCAAAAAAACTAAGAAAAAATCAATCAGAGACATTGAAATAATTAGGTAATAATATTGTGGCAACTGCCGTCTGACAGCTCGGGCGGAGCAGACCTCGTCTGGCGAAAGCTCTGCCAACGCCCGTTTTTTGCCACACTTCCCTACCCTATTGCGGCTAAATATGCCACCTACGATTTTTTGTTATTTTTTCCGTGATCAGGAAACAAAATAAACACTTCTATAAGACGAAAGAATTTTTTGGATTTTTTTTTTTTGTTGCGCTGCCTGTGGGTGTGAATTCCATTTGGGCCCCTAGCGGTTTGAGGTTAATAGTTAAATAATTGTCATTTTCTTTAAAAGTATTCTCTAACTATATATGACATAAATACCTGTCCTGAAACCTCCCCTCCCCTTTATAATAATTGTTTGCAGTTTTTTGTCAGGTTAAAATGAATTCCAAGCAGTTCTTGTTTAGGAGGATTTTGGCTTTCTGGTGGATCTTTTGCTCAGTTCTCCCAGGCTCTCTGTTATGTATTTGAGTGGGCAATTCTGGCTCTGGTCTTCTGGAGGCATTCATGAGGTTTCAGAGGCTTGGTGTCCCCCCAGGGCTCAGTTGCTTCTACGTTGTAACTTTGATGAGCTACTGATGGGGCTCTCCCAGAAAGGTGACTAATATTAGTACAGTAAAGTGTAACTTTGCTCAGGTAACTAATGGGGACCAACACTTATTCAGTTCGAAAAGACTTCTGGTTTTCTGAGAATTTTGCCATTTTCAACTATTTACTGTATTGTGAAATATTTGCATGTCTGCTACACCAAATGATAAAACAGACTTTTAGTACACATACTGAATAGGCTACTAAATATTATAAAAACAATATATTTTTAAAATACTGGAAGATAAAATTGATGGGATGAACAGAAATAAAATTACTTAATAAATACTGCGTTTTTGCTTACCTTGAAAACGACCATAATAGCTCTTATTATTGAGGTAAGTCCTTGCTGATCTCTATAGCCAAAATGTGGGTATGCTCTACATTAGAACTACATGCATTAGAAAATAATGTATGGTGCTCCTACACTATGCTGCTGCACAAATAACTAATAAGCCTCAGCTAACTCCTCTTTGATTTTTTGAGCACTTTCCTCTCTTGGCACATTGCCACCAGTTCTCTCTAACAAGTACTGAATTCAAAATTAAAAACTTTTCTGAATTTTTTCTTCATATCAAACTCTACTATTGACATTGCCAAATGCTATCTCATTCACCAGGCTTACTCACTCTTCTCAATCAATTTAGCATATCTTTCCAGGCTAAGATAACTCCTCTTATTCTACATGGTACAGCCTGACTATCAATGCAAGTAGACATCTCTTAAATTTGCAATTAATGAAATATCACTAAACAATGGATAAGTAACGAATCATGAATGTATTGAAATGCCTTTCAGTTATAATGAAATGCCTGAAGTTATCTTGCCAAGATGGCTTCCTCCTCCTCCTCAGTCACATCAGCCTTAGGAGTCCTTTATGACCTACCAGGGACCAGAGCCAGAACCTGGCCCCCCCTCACAGAGGCACAGAGAGCAAAGGATTGTTATGATCACTCTCACAAAAAACATCCAGAAAGTAATGAAGCAATACAGACAACGGCAAGGTTCTAAGAAAATGTAGTACTGAAACAGTCAAATTACTCCATAAATGATTCAATTAAATCCTTACCACTCACTCGAACTAGCTGGAACCCACCTAGTGCTAATGACTAGCAACAGGTGCCACCCCAGGAGCTCCAGGCATCTGCACCAGAAATGTTTCCTTACATTTATGGTTGGCTTTTTGAGAAGCCTCTAGTGGCTCCCAAAGCTATCTAATAATAGAGAAGATAGAAAATGTGGGACAAACTAGGGAGGAAGAGAGAAACCTCAAAAATCCCTGTGCCAAGAAGCTAACACAGAGGTCAGGTCGTGAAAATGTGAACACCACTGACCCAAGGATAGACCGCAGGCAGGCCAGATGTAATGACACTGCAGACAACCAGGGAGTTCCACCGCAGCAGAAAAGGTGGTGCACAGTTGGATGAACCACTGCAATTGCGTACAGCAAATGATGCATCCTCAGCAGACAAACCAAGCATCAATCACTAAATGGCCCCTCCGGAAGCCAATCATCTCATTCCACCATAATAGAAGAAGAAGGCTGCAAATGAAGAAACCACCAACCAGACCTGAAAGGATAGAACCCATGTTCTATTCTTTTCCAATGGAGCTCTGGAGGAGAGCATGACACTCCCCAAACCTGAAGCAAGAACCAACAAAATACCAGCGTTGAATGTAATGAAACACCATTTTCTGGGTGACTCCCGGAGGCTTCCAGGAGTTATACCGGGCTGATGTGTATATATTAGACTGTGGCAACAGTCAATCAATGGAGTTCTAAGCCTACTGGAGACCAGCACCAGAACCTGGTCCCCTAAAATGAGGTACGAGAAGCAATGGCCTATAGACACCCGCATGTAATTGGACGCAGTCATTGTCTGCCATCTACCAGGTCAGGCCCCCAGAAAGGAAAGAATTTCAAAACAAACAACAGTTGGTTAAAAATTGCAAACTGAAAGCCAAACTAGCAAGCAGAACTCCCCAAACGAAAACAAGTAAACAAGCACGACGTCACAACAGCCGCCGTGCTGCTGTCTGCACAACTCCACCTGCCCCGGGAGGGGAACAGGTGGGGGTCATAGACCTCATGCACCGGCTACCCAACCTCAGTTCACAGGCTGTTGTGTTAGTGACGGTTGATCGACTCTGGCTCCATCCATTTGAACAGTGCTGCAGAGCCGTGTTGTTCTTCTGTGTTGGTGGTGTGAGTGCCAGGAGTAACACAAGAGTACTGGAGCTGCATGCACCTAGGATCACCTTTCCTAGGTGCCCTGTAAGTATTGCCCTTGCGATTTAGGGTTACCTTCCATGAACCATTCGGGAGTCTACCTCCACTTGGTTCTGTTGCTGCTCGGTGACTGCCCGCCCTTGAGGTTTAGCTGGAGTGGTTCTTACTCCGGTTTGACCTTGGGTAGGAGGTAGTATCATCGCTGGCTGGGGTGCAAGGTACTGTTGCAGCTGTCTGATATATGCATAGCAACCAGTTCTGTTCCCATGGAATTGTGTGAATGGAGTATCTATAGGACCACTTGTATGACTTGGTGGCCCTTTGCTAAGGTCCCCTTGCTTGCACAGTCACAGGGGGGTTCAGTGATTGTTTTGTTTGCTTGGTAGCTCTGGGATAACTGGTTAGCAGTACCTTGCCTGGACTTACCTTAGCAGTCAGCCTAAGGGCCCTGGGAACACCCCATTGGAGCTCATTGGTTCGATGGAGGAGACCTCTGAGTTTTACTTTGCTTCGTACGATTTTGAAGGTTGCTCCGTCCCCTTGTTTCAGGGTGACACTCACCGTCTTTGCTTCTGCCATGCAGCTTGTTGGGTCAATGACACCTTTAACCCTCAAACTGCTCGGGGGACAAATGGAATTCACACCCATAGGCGCAACAAAAAAAAAAATAAATAAAAAAAAATCTTTCGTCTTATAGAAGTGTACTTTTGTTCCCTGATCACGGAAAAAATAACAAAAAATCGTAGGTGGCATATTTTAGCCGCAGTAGGTAGGGAAGTGTGGCAAAAAAGGGGCCTTGACAAGCCTTCGCCAGACGAGGTCTACTCCGCTCGAGCTGTCAGGCGGCAGTTGCCACAAATAATTATTACCTAATTATTTCAATGTCTCTGATTGATTTTTCTTAGTTTTTTGCAGTAATATTATTCCATACAGTGAATTGTGGTATATTTATATAATCAAATGTGTGAACCATCGCTGTACTCAAATTATGGTGTGATATTAGTGATTCAATTATTATGTTCATAAAACAATAAACAAATAGTTGCTGTTGTTACACTATATACACAGGTTATATATAAGTTCTGC
>WNGS01072847.1:12311463-12353963 GCA_020271785.1 Procambarus virginalis
AAGTTTTTATTTCTGTTCATCCCATCAATTTTATCTTCCAGTATTTTAAAAATATATTGTTTTTATAATATTTAGTAGCCTATTCAGTATGTGTACTAAAAGTCTGTTTTATCATTTGGTGTAGCAGACATGCAAATATTTCACAATACAGTAAATAGTTGAAAATGGCAAAATTCTCAGAAAACCAGAAGTCTTTTCGAACTGAATAAGTGTTGGTCCCCATTAGTTTACCTGAGCAAAGTTACACTTTACTGTACTAATATTAGTCACCTTTCTGGGAGAGCCCCATCAGTAGCTCATCAAAGTTACAACGTAGAAGCAACTGAGCCCTGGGGGGACACCAAGCCTCTGAAACCTCATGAATGCCTCCAGAAGACCAGAGCCAGAATCTTGCCCACTCAAATACATAACAGAGAGCCTGGGAGAACTGAGCAAAAGATCCACCAGAAAGCCAAAATCCTCCTAAACAAGAAACTGCTTGGAATTCATTTTAACCCTGACAAAAAACTGCAAACAATTATTATAAAGGGGAGGGGAGGTTTCAGGACAGGTATTTATGTCATATATAGTTAGAGAATACTTTTAAAGAAAATGACAATTATTTAACTATTAACCCTCAAACCGCTAGGGGCCCAAATGGAATTCACACCCACAGGCGCAACAAAAAAAAAAATCCAAAAAATTCTTTCGTCTTATAGAAGTGTTTATTTTTGTTTCCTGATCACGGAAAAAATAACAAAAAAATCGTAGGTGGCATATTTTAGCCGCAATAGGGTAGGGAAGTGTGGCAAAAAACGGGCGTTGGCAGAGCTTTCGCCAGACGAGGTCTGCTCCGCCCGAGCTGTCAGACGGCAGTTGCCACAAATATATTATTACCTAATTATTTCAATGTCTCTGATTGATTTTTTCTTAGTTTTTTTGCAGTAATATTATTCCATACAGTGAATTGTGGTATATTTATATTATAAAATGTGTGAACCATCGCTGTACTCAAAATTATGGTGTGCATATAAGTGATTCTATTATTATGTTCATAAAACAATAAACAAATAGTTTTGCTGTTGTTACACTATATACACAGGTTATATATAAGTATCTGCATGTTTTGTTCACCATAACGAACTACTAAGTTGGTCTTGTGAGTCAAAAAGCAACAAGGAGTGGCCGCCAAACACCAGCGCGCCACTCACTGCCACTCCCTCCCTCAACACCATCTCACTCACCCTCATTTACCTCCCACAATACTGTTTTTGCATTTATTCACTATACACAGACGTTATATATACGCATTTACATGTTTTGTTCACCATAACTGTACATCTAAGCTTGTATGGTGAGTAAAGCCACAAAGACGTAGCTACTCACACAGTCAGCTGATCGGCGGCCGCCCTCAAGGCCAGACGCACTAATATTTCTCCTCCAACAATATTGGTTGTGGTGTTATTACGCTATATACACACATTATATACAAGTATCTACCTGATTTATTCACCATACTTGTACAAATAAGCTGGTATGGTGCCCAAAGACCATAGTAGCCATCAGTAAACAACGTGCCAAGTCGTGCAGACGACGCTCCTCCTTCACCAAAATGGCGGCTCCCAACCTACTCCTCTCGCTGTTATCTCACACTATACACACGTTATATATAAGTATCTACATTTGTGTTCACCATAGCGAACCACTAAGCTGGTATGGTGAGTGCAGTCAATAAATGGTGGCCACACACAGTCAGAAGACGACGCCCACAACCCTCCCTCTACAGCCGTACTCCTCCCTCCATCGAGCACAGCGATAAATATCACCACAATCACGCTGTTATCAGAATCCTGGTCAGTTTTATCAAAGTCAGGGGTCTTCAGTAATACTATCACTGCTAAATAATAGCAGTATCATTTATATTATGGCATTTGTAGGCGATGCTGTGGTCACAAGCTGAACAGCGGTGCTGTGAGCTCGTGCTGCGTGTGCCAGCCTTGGTGGCTGGCTGAATACTGACGCTCTCACACCCAAGAATGTTGGGCTGGATTTTTTTTCTAGGTGGCATCTGGCAACTATCAGTCGTGGCTGTACTATAGCTGCCCCTATCCCAGGCGGGGCGTTTAAATTATAGCGCTAGACACGAAATCATTTATAAATGATGTGCGCGGTTTCGGTTTTGTCACTGATATCATTTATATATGATATGCGCGGTTTGAGGGTTAAAGGGAATTCAAATGAACTACACACAACTATTTTGAATTGAAGGGTTTAAACAAGCCCCCCTTTGACACATGCAGTACATATATTTTGAACTCATGAGCAGAAATATTACCAACATGGAATCACTTTTCTTTTACCTATTTTTCCAAGAGCTCTGTACAAAGAGAGTACAACTGAGGTCAACACTTCAAAACTGAGGTGGGCGCCTCACAGCGCCGTCCACACAGAACCGTCCACACAGAACCCTCTCTGTCTGCTCCAGGGTACAGGCCTCCTCTGAGGAGTTGAGAAGTGCACAAGAATGCAACACAAGAGGGAGAGAGGCTACAGTGCTGTATCACTTTACACACCATTATTGTAAATGCAGACACTGTACACAATAGCACTACACTCTTAATTTCCCATTCACAAATCTTAAGAGAATTACACTTAATCTATAATGTTCACTAACAATTAATAAAATTGTTAGTGAACAATAATAAATTTCTTGCTTGAGATGTCAGCCCAGGTAACTCTAGGCCTTGGTCAGCCATCCAGCTTATTCATGAGCCTGGCATGTGATTAGACACACACTGCTCTGTTGGGCCTGCTATCACTTTTTCAAATTCAAATTCAAATTCAAATTTTTATTCAGGTAAAAATACATTGATGAGGCATTACTAACATAATGTGGGATTTATAGATAGAGCTAGTACATATAATATCTAAAGCCACTAATACGCATAGAGTTTCGGGCAACCTTCACTCAAATACTTGACTTTAACCCTTTAACTGCGCAACGCGCCTGCAGGCCCAGGCTTCAGGTGCGCAACGCGCCTCCGGGTATTTGTATTTTTTACGTTCCATTCAAAACTCCCGCAGCTACATGGGGTTCACATCAGCTTCCTCAGGGCTCTTGTAAACAGACGCCATCTTTAAAAAAAACGTGGTCCACATTCCCGGGTGTGGGAGCCTCAGTAGTGAGTGAGCAACCAAGGCTGGCGCTCGCAGCATGAGCACACAGCACTGCTGTTCAGCGTGTGACCACAGCATCGCCTAATAATGTCATAATATATATATAACTTGTATTATTTAACCATGATAGTATTATAGAAGAGCCTGAGTGTGATAATGACTGGGTACAATGTTCAAATATCAGTGATTCAATGCTGTTCACGATGTTCACAGCGCTAGCCACAGCACCACAGCATTATTTCGTCCATCTAGGAATCTTCAAACGACTTTTTAGGTTCCTTTTCAAAATAAACTTGTGGTCAATTATTCATTTACAGGAATTAATGACCAGGATTGTGGTTATAATTAGCATTGAGTGTAGTATTGTGGAAGGAGGAATTTTGGTGAGGGAGGGAGGAAGAGAATTGAGGTACCCTCACTGTGTGGCAGCCACTCTTGTTTTGCTCACCACACTAGCTTCGTGGTTCGCTATGGGGAACACACATGTACATGGGTATATACAGTGTGTGTGTATAGTATAATAACAGCATCAGGAGTATGTTGAGAGGAGCTATTTTGGTGAGGGAAGTGACGTCATAATCGTAGCGTCATCTGCTGTCTGCTGTGCGATTTCCCATGCAGTATATGGTGGCCACTGTACTGTTTGGACACAATACCGGCTTACTTGCATAGTTCTGGTAAATAAAACATGTAGATAGGTATATATAACATGTGTAAATAGTGTAATAAAAACAATAACAGTATGGTGGGAGGAGGAATGCTGGCGAGTAAGATGTTGGAGTGGAGACTGGCTGGGTGTGGCTGCTCTCACTCGAGGTGTTCTGAATGTGTTGATGGTAAATATATATAGTGTGTGACAGTGTATAGTGTGTACATATGTTGTAAATATACATAAATGAACATGAAACATTGGTGTGAATAACTGTATGATGGGAGGAGCAATGTTGGCAAATACAATGTTGGAGGAGTGAGGGAGGGCTGGCTGGGTGTGACAGCTCACACTCGCAGTGTTCTGAGTGTGTTGATCGTGAATGTATATAGTGTTTGACAGTGTATAGTCTGTAAATAGATTGTATATATACATAAATTAGCATGATACATGGTAAATATGTGCAACATATGTGTACATAAGTGTCATGCACGTAACACAGTGTCCTCGGACAGTACGGATGTTTTACTGCCATAAAATAGTGTACGTGTTCATTATACATAGGATTAGCACGTAAAAACAAATAATATATATTTGGAACTGTGCGCAAAAAATGAACAAAAATATATTCGCGGCAACTGGCATGCCCTACTGGCCCCAGGATCATACGTCACAGGCGAACAGGGAATGATGACGTCACGAGCCAACTTACGGACCCCATAGCAGCCAAAGTAAGTACAAGTTCAAAATTTTTTTGACATACCCATACTGAGGGAAAGGTTTTGACACTTTAAAATAAACAAAAGAATTTTTTCAAGAGAATTTATTTCCTGCCCACCGGGGGGAAAGTGTCATATTTATAGGCTGCGCAGTTAAAGGGTTAAGTTAAGTGGTGCTTCCAATCGCTGGAAGGAATCTAATGGGTTTGGACTGCCTCCTCCTCTACAAGCTGTCTGTTCAAGGCATCTTGCTACTGGGTAGTGCAGGGGTATTTGCACCTCTGTGAAGCCTGTTGATGTTGAGCACTAGTTTTTAGCTGTGTGCTAGAGTGTTTCTTGTGCCCAGCTTGGGATATGTTATTCTGCAACTTTGGCAGAAGGTGTAATTAAGTTGCATGAGTGACTTTTGTGGGGGGATACTTACACCTTTCCTCCCCGGATGGCTGTAAAATTGGGAGTTTGTGTTTCTTTTGCCAAGGCACATTCCCTGTGCTCAGCCTTCCTCACAAGTTAGTGGGGTTGTTATATAAGTTCATGCACATGAAAAATTAAAATTAAACTATTGTTTTGATGTTGTAGAGAATGATGCTCTAAAAGAGGACCAATGGGTTTGTCCAAGTAAAGGCACATAGAGATGGCAAAAAGGAATTGTTACACTTTGTAAGAATATTTTAGGCATTTTGAAGATCCATATAGCATTTGCTTCGGCTCGGCTCCCTGAAGCTATCATATAATGATTAGTGCCGTACTATCAGGTACCATCAGTTGCGGAGTTCTAGTCGCCTACCGGAAACCATGAGCCAGAAACTGGCCCCCTCAGAGAGGCACAGAGAGCAATGGCCTATGAAAACCTTACATTTAAAGTTTAATCATACTTCCCACCACCAGGGAAGCACCCAGAAAAGTAGGCAAACCAAAACAAACTACTGCATGGTTTAAAAATTTTTACCAACAACATGCAATATAACAATGCACTGAAACAACCTAACTCAGTCTCTCATCCACCACTACCACACACACTCAACCACAACCTTCGCATGTACCTGATATTTCTGTCACTGACCATCCTGCACCTCCAGAGTCGAACCCTCTCCCACAAAACATACACCTGAGTTCAGATCGTATCAAAACACTTGTCACTTGCATTGAAAATGCACTAGAAAAGACACTGGACTGACTCTTAACTAAATTTTTTACACAAGTAATCCAACCCATCCCCAAGACTGACCTAACACACCTCATCCACATCTAAAGATAATGACATCCGACCTAATGCAACTACCATTGTTGTACACAAAACCTTTGAACTGTACTGGACTAATGCTTAAATAACTACTTAGAATGCCTTACCCAAGTCACTCCCCAGGCTGACTTACCACAAACCACAACCACTGGCACTAAGAGTAAGAAATCCCCAGTTGTATAATTCTCCCAGTCATCTAGCACTTTGAAAAACCACATAAACCACACACACTCTCCCACAACACATCCTCCAACCACTCCCAGATATTCAACATGCTGTGCAACTGGCATGTCAAGGAAGACCGATGAAATCACATCCCAGATATAAAGATTTGCAATACGACAACCTAACCTAACCCATCTTAAACTAACCTACCCCAACAAAACCTATCCTTATACACACTAAGCTCCACATTACTTAACGTAATCTAACCTACTCTACCCTGACGTATCTGAATTGTGAAAACCTGGCCCCCCCCTCAGAGAGGCATGAGGAGCAATGGACTATAGAAACCCCCATGTAGTTGTGAGCATTCTATATCTGCCATCAACTGGGTCTGGCACCCAGAAAGGTAGGCATCCCAAAACACACCCCCTCTTCTGGTGAAAATATTGCTACCTAAAGCCGAACGAGTGGACAGAACTCCCCAAACGAAAAGTAGCAAACAAGCATGACGTCATCGCACCACTGTCTGCAACCCTCCCCCCCTCCCCGGGAGGGGGAAGGGGTAGCCCCAGACCCTCGCACTGACAATCCAACTGGCAGTTCTTGGCTAATGTGATACTGGCAGGTCAAGTGCCTCTGGCTTAGGTTTTGAATTCAGTTGCTGTGCCTTGTGGCATGGTGTCTCTACAGGTGGTGTGTGTGCCAGGAGTAATATTCTACGGTACTCTGGCTGCATGCACCTAGGGTTTCCTTCCCTAGGTGCCCTATAAGTACTGCCCTTGGGGCTTGTGGCCACCTTCCACAAGTCACCTTGGGGCCTACTTCCGCTGTGTCTTTTACTGCTCGGTACTTGGCACTCTTGGAGTCAGCAGGGGTTTTTGTTACCCTTGTTTGCTCTGGGTAGGAGGTAGTTTTCGTCACTTGTAGGGGGCGCGGGGTACTGCACAGCTAGTTATCACCTATTATAGCGGCCAGCTCTCTTCCGCTTGGGGTACGTTGTCCTCTTGCGGGGGTTTTCGTTGGGGTTCAGCTTTTAGAAGTATGCTCGATAGTTTTGGGCACCTGTTCGCAGTGCCCTGCCTGGGCTTTCCTTAGCATGATACCAAGGCTAAGGGTCCTGGAAACCCCCCGGGGGCTGCGTGGTCCAATGGATGCGACCCTTTAGTCCCCCTCTTGCTTCGTGCGTGGTTGATGGTTGCTCTGTCCTCCTGTCTCAGGGTGACAGTCACCAGTCTATGACCAATCTCTCTGACCATATCTCTCCAAGGGTAAGCCCTGGCTTTCTTTCTATTTTTCAGTTTAATATTTTTCTTTTCAGGTTCAACGACCTCTACCAAGATTATTGTGAGATAGCTTTTGGGAGCTACTGAGGCAGTGGGGGATGCTAGCCCATAAATCTAGCTCTGAATGTAATGAAACTCCTTTTCCTGTTGGGCCACCCAATAGCCCCCATTTCCTGCCCATTGTCCCCTTTCCAGGTGGTGTTAGGGAGGTGTTAGGTTTTAGGCAGCTCGTGAATGAGCTGGCTGACTGGCAGAGACCATGACCTATGTAATAGTGGGCAAGTATATGTAGGCAGTGATGTTTTTATGTTTATTTTGTTACATTAACTATTGCAGTTTTTGTCAGTATTACAAATTTTTGCCATTTGGTTTCTTTTATTGAAACATTTGTGGTTTTAATGGGCTTTTACTTAGTTTTTTTTTTTTTTTTTTTTTTGAGATATATACAAGAGTTGTTACATTCTTGTACAGCCACTAGTACGCGAAGCGTTTCGGGCAGGTCCCTGGAATACGATCCCTGCCGCGAAGAATCGTTTTTTCATCCAAGTACACATTTTACTGTTGCGTTAAACAGAGGCTACAGTTAAGGAATTGCGCCTAGTAAATCCTCCCGGCCAGGATACGAACCCATGACATAGCGCTCGCGGAACGCCAGGCAAGTGTCTTACCACTACACCACGGAGACTGGTATCACGGAGAGAGTTCTTTGGTGATCTCTTATCCCTATGCTCCACTTTGCTTGTTTGAGTGTCAAATTGTGGATGTATATCTTGTGGTTGTTTAGAACCAGTGAAAAGCAGAGGTGCCAAAAGCACAATCAGAGAACATTGTATAAACATCAGAGGTCCACGGTTTTTCAACATCCTTCTAGCGAGCATAAGAAATATTGCCGGAACAATTGTAGACATTTTCAAGAGAAAACTAGATAGTTTTCTTCAAGGAGTGCCGGACCAACTGGGCTATGGTGTGTATGTGGGCCTGTGGGCCGCTCCAAGCAACAGCCTGGTGGACCAAGGTCTCACACGTCAAGCCTGGCCTCAGGCCAGGCTTGAGGAGTAGAAGAACACCCAGAACCCCATCAAGCAGGTATCAAGCAGGTGGTCCCTGGTAAGTACTCGTTGGCCTCAGAAGTCTGGTGAGATCTCTCAAGGCTTAGTTGCTTCCAGGTTGTAGCTTTAGGGAGCTACTGAGTAACCTTTAGAAAGATACATTTCATTACACTAAACATTGGAATTTTCTCCAGGCTGATGCCTCCCCAACTCAATAAAGTGTAACTGGGGTAATGATAATGTATTACTGTATGTGTATTTATGTATGTATGTATGTATGTATGTATGTATGTATGTATGTATGTATGTATATATATATATATATATATATATATATATATATATATATATATATATATATATATATATATATATATATATATATATATATATAATGTGCACAGTATGTATGTATGTATGAAGTTTGCATTAAAAAATTAACTAAAAAAAATAATGCTGTTCATTCTTCTCACATTTTAAGTAATTATTATTAGTAGTAGTATTAGTAGTAGCAATAATTTGTTTCAAAATTATATGCAGCCAATGAAGAGGAATGATTCCATGCTTCCAGTCCATTATTATTTACTCAAACTGAATTGGTTATGTTCTAGAGACACTGCAATTTTGAGTATTTTTCTTTTTGTTTTTCTCTCATAAGGCCTTGTCATAAGAGGGTACTCTCCAGTAGGGAAAATGTTGTGAGGCACAGGCATGTATGTTTACAATAATGCACAAAATATACTTGGTTGTGTACTTTTAGTATTGGAAGGCTTGAGATGAAAAAAGGCAGCAATAATGAGGCCACCGACAAATTCCACCGACGAGTGTTAAAAGCTGATATTCCAACAGGTTTAGTAGTCTGCCTCCACACATGCTGAGCAGAAATTAAACCACTTTTCACAGTCTGATTACACAATAAAACAATAACAACATTTAGTTAATTAAACTGGGAAACATTTTTGTCATATACAGGAAGCAAAGAGACTTGAGGGAAAGGAAAAACTGCAATGTCATGCCATTTTGTACTAAATTTTAGGCATATATTGTCCTCCATTCATATTGTACCATGTGTTAGGCATGTCTTGGCCCCCTCTCATATTGTACCATGTGTTAGGCATGTCTTGGCCTCCTCTCATATTGTACCATGTGTTAGGCATGTCTTGGCCTCCTCTCATATTGTACCATGTGTTAGGCATGTCTTGGCCTCCTCTCATATTGTACCATGTGTTAGGCATGTCTTGGCCTCCTCTCATATTGTACCATGTGTTAGGCATGTCTTGGCCTCCTCTCATATTGTACCATGTGTTAGGCATGTCTTGGCCTCCAACATATTGTACCATGTGTTAGGCATGTCTTGGCCTCCAACATATTGTACCATGTGTTAGGCATGTCTTGGCCTCCAACATATTGTACCATGTGTTAGGCATGTCTTGGCCTCCAACATATTGTACCATGTGTTAGGCATGTCTTGGCCTCCAACATATTGTACCATGTGTTAGGCATGTCTTGGCCTCCACTCATATTGTTAGGCCATGTGTTACCATGTGTTAGGCATACCTGGGGAAAGTTTCAGGAGTTCTTCTACTCCCCAAGCCTGCCCTGAGGCCAGGCTCGACTTTTGATAACTTAGTCCAACAAGATATTTCTAGGAGCATCCTGCAGGCCCACATATTGGTCTGGCACTTCTTGCAAGAACTTGTCCAGGTGTCTCTTGAATACATACACCTTTATTCTGGCAATATTACTAATGCTTGCTGGTAAGGTGTTGAACAGCTGTGGACCTCTGATGTTCAGACAAGTGTTCTCTGATTGTGCCTATGGTACCTGTACTTTTCAGTGGTTCTATTCTGCACTTCCTTCCATACTTTTCATTCTAGTATGTTGTTACTGTACTGTGCAAATTTGGAACTTGGCCTTCAAGTATCTTTCATGTATATATTATTTGATAACTTTTTCCTCTCTTTTCCAGAGAGTACATTTTGAGAGTTTTGAGACTGTCCTTTGTCCCAATAATTTAAAGTTCAAGCTTTGCTTTGAGCTTTGTCCTAATAATTTAGATGTTTTATTGTGTCTATGCATGCCATATATGTTTTCTGTACCCTCTCTAGTTCAGAGATAGTTCCTGCTCTGAAAGGGAAAGAGAGTACCGAGCAATACTCAAGACGGGCCAGCACCAGTGATTTAAATAGTGTTAGTGTTGCTGTGGGGTCTCTGGATTTAAACGTTCTCATAATCCATCCTATTATTTTCCTGGCTTCCTCTATATTTGCCTCTATATTATGTTCACTAAAAGTCAGGTCACCAGATATCATAATTCTCAGGTCCTTTACATGTTGCTTTCCTTCTATGAGAAGGTCTGATTGTGTCCTGTACCCTGTGTTTCGTTAAAGTTCATCGTTTCCCCCATACCTCAGTACCAGGAGCTTATCATTGTTAAACATCATGTTAAAAACCACTCTGGCTCTATCATCTAGGAAATAGATAGAGTACTCTACCTCTGATACTCCTCTTTTTTTTCCCCTCTTTTCTCATTGATGAAGTCATCTTAATGTGATTACTCTCTTGTATATTGAAAGAGGAGTGTCAGAGGTAGAACATTCATAGATGACAGTCAGTGCATGGGGATTGTGTGAAAATCCTGGTTCAGCTTCAGTAGAAGCTGCAGAAAATCCTTGTGTGGTCAGAAGAATTCCAGGTTGCAATATTTATACCATGTCATGGTCTTGTTGTTAGAAGTGTGTGTATGTCTGGGGGAACACCCACAGCATTGGTTCAAACCCTCATCACTGCTCCTATGGATTTTCTCATTGTACCATATGTTAGGCATGTCTTGGCCTCTACTCATATTGTACCATGTATTAGGCATATCTTGGCCTTCATATTGTACCATGTGTTAGGGATGTCTTGGCCTCCACTCATATTGTACTATGTGTTATGCATATCTTGGCCACTCATATTGTACCATGTGTTAGGGATGTCTTGGCCTCCACTCATATTGTACCATGTGTTATGCATATCTTGGCCACTCATATTGTACCATGTGTTAAGCATGTCTTGGCCTCCACTCATATTGTACCATGTGTTATGCATATCTTGGCCACTTATTGTACCATGTGTTAAGCATGCCTTTGCCTCCACTCATATTGTACCGAATGTTAGGCATGTCTTGGCCTCCACTTATATTGTACCATGTGTAAAGCATGTCTTGGCCTCTACTCATATTGTACCAAATGTTAGGCATATCTTGGCCTCCACTCATATTGTACCATGTGTTAGGCATGTCTTGGCCTCCACTCATATTGTTCCATGTGTTAGGCATATCTTGACCTCCACTCATGTCATACCACATCATATATATAGGAATGCCTAATCTTTGTGTGAAACAATTCCACAATCTTATGTCTATTATGTTAGTTTGTAATTTCTCTCAAAAATTAACAGCTCTTTCTCCAAACCAATATTTACCTATGTCTGAACTTATGTAAATTGTATTACATAAGTAAATTTGTAAGAAAGTGTTTTTGTATTTGATTTTGTGCTCATATATTTAACACATTATTATATATTTTGTATACCCTTTCATACATATGTGTACTTCATTCCTATCCAAGGATTTGCCGCTCCAAACAGACTGGTTTCCTTATTTTGCCTCTACCCTACTCCTTTGTTTTTGGTTAAGAATGAGACTTTTGCTTTCCAGAGAGGTCAGTATTACTTGATGTTTTGTGATGCCAAGGATGCATCGTACGCTCTGTCCCGTGATCACTGTTCTGTGTGTTTTGTATGCTTCTCGTACTCTTAGGGTCAAGGCCTTGCTTGTTAGGGGCCTGACAGCTGAGTGGACAGCGCTCGGAATTTATAGTCCTAAGATTCCTGGCTCGATTCCCGGTGGAGGCAGAAACAAATGGGCAGAACTTCTTTCACCCTGATGCATCTGTTCACCTGTCAGTAAATAGGTACCTGGCAGTTAGACAGCTGCTATGGGCTGCTTCTTGGGGGTGTGTAACAAAAAAAAGGTCTGGTCGAGGACTGGGCCGCGGGGACGCTAAGCCCCGAAATCATCTCAAGATAACCTGCCCTGTAACTCATTTCTTTGTTTCAAGGCATGGCTCTTCAAGATCACCTGTATTGTTGTTCACTTCAGCTGGTTGTGCATCCTTGCTCTCATGTTTTTCATAAATTTTCTGTTCTGATGGTTTTCTCTGCCAATATGTCCATAGCTAATAGCCAAGCTTAGGACCTTAGGCATTGCAACAGGGTGTTGGCTTTTCGTTATCTATTGGTTGTCCCTCCTTCTGTCTGAACCTCCTTGAGGTGCTTCCGGGGCTTATCGTCCCCGCGGCCCGGTCATCGACCAGGCCTCCTGGTTGCTGGACTGATCAACCAGGCTGTTGGACGCGGCTGCTCGCAGCCTGACGTATGAGTCACAGCCTGGTTGATCAGGTATCCTTTGGAGGTGCTTATCCAGTTCTCTCTTGAACACTGTGAGGGGTTTGCCAGTTATGTCCCTTATGTGTAGTGGAAGCGTGTTGAACAGTCTCGGGCCTCTGATGTTGATAGAGTTCTCTCTCAGAGTACCAGTTGCACCTCTGCTTTTCAACGGGGGTATTCTGCACATCCTGCCATGTCTTCTGGTCTCATGTGATGTTATTTCTGTGTGCAGGTTTGGGACCAGCCCCTCTAATATTTTCCACGTGTAAATTATTATGTATCTCTCCCGCCTGCGCTCAAGGGAATACAGATTTAGGCTCTTTAGTCGGTCCCAATAGTTTAGATGTTTTACCGAGTGGATTCTAGCAGTAAAGGATCTCTGCACGCTCTCCAGGTCAGCAATTTCACCCGCAGTGAAAGGGGCTGTCATTGTGCAGCAGTACTCCACTCTAGAGAGCACAAGCGTTTTGAAAAGTGTCATCATCGGTATAGCATCTCTAGTGTGAAAAGTTCTTGTTATCCAACCTGTCATTTTTCTTGCAGTTGTGACGGCTACTTTATTGTGTTCTTTAAAGGTAAGGTCTTCCGACATGAGTACACCCAGATCCTTTACATTGCCTTTTCGTTCTATGTTATGATTTGCCTGAGTTTTGTACGTGGTTTCAGTTTTTATATTTTCATTTTTTCCATAGCGCATGAGCTGGAACTTGTCTTCGTTAAACACCATATTATTTTCTGTAGCCCATAGAAAGACCTGATCTACATCTGACTGGAGGTTCGCCGTGTCCTCTATGTTGCCTACTCTCATGAAGATCCTAGTGTCATCTGCAAAGGATGATACAGTGCTATAGGTTGTGTTCTTGTCTATGTCCGATATAAGGATGAGAAAAAGTACTGGAGCAAGCACAGTACCCTGGGGGACTGAGCTCTTAACGGTTGACGGGTTGGATTTTATTTTGTTGACTATTACACATTGGGTTCTGTTGGTCAGGAAATTGTAGATCCATCTGCCTACTTTTCCGGTAATTCCTTTTGAGCGCATTTTATGGGCAATAACACCATGGTCACATTTATCAAAAGCTTTTGCAAAATCTGTGTAAATTACATCAGCGTTTTGTTTGTCTTCCATAGCATCTAATGCCATATCATAGTGGTCCAGCAACTGCGACAGGCAAGAGCGCCCTGTTCTGAAACCATGTTGTCCGGGGTTATGGAGATGCTGTGATTCCATGTATTTTGTGATCTTACTTCTTAGCACTCTCTCAAAAATTTTTATGATGTGCGATGTTAGTGCTATCGGTCTGTAATTTTTTGCCTCTGCCTTATTTCCTCCTTTATGAAGTGGTGCTATCTCTGCTGTTTTTAGTATATCAGGAATAACGCCAGTATCTAGGCTTTGTCTCCACAGGATGTGAAGGGCCTGCGATAGTGGTTTTTTACAGTTCTTGATGAATATGTTCCAAGAATCCGGGCCTGGTGCGGAGTGCATAGGCATACTGTTTATGGCTTCTTCAAAATCCAGTGGGGATAGGGTGACGTCTGATATATGATTTGATGTTGGTATCATATCCATGAAAAATTCATTTGGGTTATCGATCTTTAGTGCGTTTAATGGCTCGCTGAAGACAGAGTCGTATTGCTTCCTCAGTAGCTCGCTCATTTCTTTGTTGTCATCGGTGAAAGTTCCATCTTCCTTTCGCAGGGGCCCGATACTAGATGTGGTTTTTGATCTTGATTTTGCATAGGAGCCTTGCAGCCTTGCATGCTTATAATAATAATAATTATGATTATAATTACATACATCCCTGGTTCTACATCCTTGTTTTAAAGTAACATAGCTATACTATGCAATAAGTAAGGAAGTAAGGACAGGTTTCGTGAGTTCGTATTCTAGGGTACGGCTTACAATCTTATGCCCTTACAACACACCTTGTCGTTTTCCGTAAGATTTCCCCCATGCCTCTTTAGCCTTATCACATGATCTTTGCCTGTTGTTTTTCTCTTTATATGGATATAAAAGAGCTTTGGTTGGTCCTTAGCTTTTGCTGTTATGTCATTTTCAAATTGTCTCTCAGCTTCCCTCCTGATTCTGGTGTAATCATTTCTGGTTCTCTTTAGTGCATCTCTACTTTCCTCTGATCCTAGTGCTCTGCACTTTTTTATGCTTCTTTGTTCCTCTCCTGTCCTTCTCTGCACTGCCTATTAAAGCTGGGGTTTACTTTGCCTTTTTCATCCACCTCCTTCTTGAGTGGGATGAACAGCTACATTCCATCTGCATATTTCTGAACAATAACTTCCATCATTTCATTTGTTGTCTTCCCTTCCAGTTCCCTCTCTCACTGGACTTCACTCAGACAATCCCTCACCTTATTGTAGTCTCCACATCTGTAGTCTCTCATATTCCTCAGCGTGTTTCTTGGTCTATCCAGTTCCTGTAGCTACATTATGTACTGCAGCAAGATAATGCAGTGGTCA
The DNA here is from genome assembly GCA_020271785.1 of Procambarus virginalis. NCBI lineage: Eukaryota > Metazoa > Arthropoda > Malacostraca > Decapoda > Cambaridae > Procambarus > Procambarus virginalis. Next base: position 12,326,634 of record WNGS01072847.1, read on the forward strand.
CTTGCCTCTCGGGGCATCTCATACTCTATCTTCTCCACATCTGACTCACACTGGTAAACACCAAGGCTAGTGTCGCTGGTGGGTCATCATCCCTTACTCTTGTTGGTTCTGTAATATGTTGTTTCAAGAAGTGCTTATCTGCTGTATCTATCAGTTTTGCTCTTCATGTCTCATCACCTCCATGGGGGGTCCTTGGCTGTATTGGTTATAGCCAATGGCTTTAGCCCTGGCTATATTGTAGCCTACTTTAAGTTTTGATAGTTATTTGTTCCTAATTAAGCTTATCTACTTTTAAACACACATTTAACAAATTTTGAAAATATTGGACTAAAAATGTATAATTCAGAGATTATCTCATAATAGGTATAGGTTGAAAAATATCATTGTGTAATAACCAATGATACTTTTTGAAGAAGAAAAGTCCTTGGCTTCATGAATTACTAGAGGAATGTGTTATATCTTTTTAATATTAGTAAGTGTTAGAGTGTGAGATCCTCTTGATATTAGGTCGGTTTTTCTTTGTTTCAGTGTGATAGATTTACTATGTACCGGTATCCATAAAATCATTGCACTAGGCTGTGCATTACTCCCATTAGATAAGACATTGTTTGCTTTAGTCTAATCTTTATAGCAAGTAGTTTCTGTACTTATATTTAGTATTACAGGACCCTTTAAATGAACAGTTGATTCCAATTTAACCCTTGTGTTGCTAAGTTCTAATTGGCTTTTGTCACCCACAGGCGCATAACAAAAAAAATAACAAAAAAAAAATTTTCCTTCTTAACACTTTTGTTAATTTGTGTTCCCTGATCATGGGAAAAATAATATAAAAATTGTAAATGTCATATTTTGGCCACTATAGGGTGGGGAAGTCTGGCAAAAAAAAAAAAAAAGAGGCTCTGACTCAGCATGTGTCGGAGGCGGTCTGCTCAGCCCCAGCTGTCAGGCAGGAGTGGCCACAAAGATATAATTACCTAATTATTTTAATGTCTGATTTTTCTTCATTTTTTTGCTCTAATATTATTCAATAGTGTGTAGTATGATATATTTACATAATAAAATGTGTGAATCATCGCTGTACTCAAAATTATGGTGTGCATATTATTGATTCAATTATTGTGTTCATAAAACAATGAACAAATACTTTGTCGGTTATCACACTATATACACAGGTTATATATAAGTATCTGCATGTTTTGTTTACCATAACGAACCACTAAGTTGATATTTTAAGTCAAAAAGCAATGAGGTGTGGCCACCACATCAGCCAGTCAGCCTCTCGCTGCCACTCCCTCCCTCAATGACTCCTCCTCCCACCATACTGTTTTTGCTTTTATTCACTATATACAGACATTATATATAAATATCTACATGTTCTGTTCATCTAAGCTGGTATAGTGCCCAAAGAGCATAGTGGCGACTCCTACCCAACATGACAAATCATGCAGATGTCGCCACCTCCGTCACCAAAATGGCTTTTCTTAACACTCCTTTTGCTGTTACTACACTATATATACATGTTATATATAAGTATCTACATTTGTGTTCACCATAATGAACCACTAAGTTGGTATGCTGAGTGGCAGTGGCAGCCAGTGGCAGCCAGTGGCAGCCTGCCACTGGCTGTCACTCCCTCCCAGCCTCACCTCACCTGACTCGCCAACATTCTCCTCCCACCATACTGTTTTCTACCTCTGCTGAAGACATTGAAAAACTACAAGCAGATGTCAACAAAGTTTTCAATTGGGCAGCAGAAAATAACATGATGTTTAACAGTGATAAATTTCAGGTACTCAGGTACGGCAAAAATGAGGATCTGAAACATAATACAGGGTACAAAACACAATCGAATCTTCCCATAGTAGAAAAACAGCATGTCAAGGATTTGGGAATAATGATGTCAGACGATCTAACGTTTAGGGAGCATAACCAAGCAAATATTGCATCAGCCAGAAAAATGATCGGATGGATTACGAGAACTTTCAAATCCAGGGATCCCATCACAATGGTTGTTCTCTTCAAGTCACTTGTGTTGTCCCGTCTCGGGTACTGCTCAGTACTCACTTCCCCCTTCAGAGCAGGAGAGATTGCTGAAATAGAGGGAATACAGAGAACATATACGCACGCATAGACGAAATAAAGCACCTAAATTGTTGGGATCGTCTCAAAGCTCTCCAAATGTACTCTCTAGAAAGGAGACGAGAGAGATACCAAATAATATACACATGGAAATACTGGAGGGCCAGGTCCCAAATCTGCACAGTAAAATAACAACGTACTGGAGTGAACAATATGGAAGAAAATGCAAGATTGATCCAGTGAAGGGCAGAGGTGCCATAGGCACAATCAGAGAGCACTGTATAAACATCAGAGGTCCGCGGTTGTTCAACGTCATCCCAGCGACTATAAGAAATATTGCTGGAACAACCATGGACATCTTCAAGAGAAAACTGGACTGTTTTCTAAGAGAAGTTCCGGACCAGCCGGGCTGTGGTGGGTATGTGGCCCTGCGGGCCACTCCAAGCAACAGCCTGGTGGACCAAGCTCTCACAAGTCGAGCCTGGCCTCGGGCCGGGCTTGGGGAGTAGAAGAACTCCCAGAACCCCATCAACCAGGTGTCAACCAGAGTTAGCAGACAATGCTACCTCCCTCCCCACTAAGTTACTCCTCCCACTACAGCGCTAATTGTCACAACAATCCTGCTATTATCAAAATCCTGGTCATTTTTATCACAGTCATGGGTCTTCTGTAATACTATCATCGCTAAATAATAGCATGTACATATATATATATTATGGTATTTCTGGGGAGCCCCGTCGGCTCCCCGGAGCTATCCCAGGCTGATATGCTAATGTCAGACTTTGGCATCAGTCATGTGTATGGAGTTCTTAGGCCTACTGGGGACCACGGCCAGACCGGGCCTGCTCAGAGAGGCAAGGGGAGCAATGGCCTATACAAGGCTGATGCTATAGGCGAAGGTCGAGTGCTCTGGCTCCAGTGTACACGGATGCGTCGTCTCTCGGCTGGGGTTTTGTGACCAGTGCTCACCAGGCCAGCCAGGGGCGTTGGGATCTGTCCTTCCATCGAGCTCATAGCACAGTGCTGGAGTTCGCGGCAGTGTGGTTCGTTCTTGGGAGGATTCGGGTGGCCCGCGGATCGACGATTCGGCTCCATTTGGACTGCTCTCCGGTGGTTCATTGCCTGAACCGCGGGGGTTCGATGCGGTCCTTGTCTCTTTGGGGTTGGTTGCTTTGGGTGACTCGGCTGCTGAGTTCTCGGGGTTTGGCTCTCCTAGCGGTTCACGTACAGGGCGTGTCCAACGTCTTGGCCGACGCCCTGTCTCGCTACGTTCCCCTCTCCACGGAGCGGACGGTCGACGATGAGTCCTTCCAGTGGCTTTGCCAGACGTTCGGGCGTCGCAAGGTGGACCTCTTCGCGTCGGCGTGGTCGCGGCGTCTTCCCGTGTATGCGGCGCCCTTCCCCGATCGCGAGGCCGTCGGGGTCGACGCCTTTCGGCTAGACTGGTCGAGGTGAGGGTTCCTGTACCTCTTTCCCCCAGTTCAGCTGTTGCTCTAGGTCCTGACTCGCTTAGAGACTTACCAGGGGAGAGTTGTAATTCTGGCCCTTGGTTTCAGGTGCTGGTTGTTCGGTGTCCGAACCCCGAGGGTTTTCCCGCGGCTCCGCCTCTTTCAGCAGATCGGGCCGGTACGTGGCTGGTTCGATCTTCTCCTCGAGTCTTCGCGTATGGGTTTTTTGACTCGAGTTTATCATCTCTATGGTGATCAGGTGGCCTCCTTGTTGGTGTCCCACCTGCGGGCTTCTTCTCGGCGGCAGTATGAAGTTTCCTGGCGGTCCTTCTGTTTCTTTTTGAGTCTTCGTTGTGTTAGTTCCTTGTCTGTTCGGGTGGTCTTGTCCTTCCTCTCGTGGTTGTTTCAGGACCGTCATCTTATGCCTAACACTGTCGCCTCGTAGCGTGCAGCGCTGGCGGAGCCGCTTCAGCTTGCCTTCGGTATCGATGTTACGTCTGCGCCGTTTCGCAAGCTGTCTTGTGCATTGTTTCACCTCCGGCCAGCTCATGCGCCGCCTGAGCCGTCCTGGTCTTTGGACAGAGTGCTCGCTTTCCTTTCGTCTCCTCGTTTCGTTGTGGCCCCTTCGGTCTGGGATTGTTTTTCCAAGGCTCTTTTCTTGTTGGCTTTGGCCTCTGGGGGTCGGGTCGGGGAGCTTTCCTCCGGTGCAGGGGTTTCTGCTCTTTTCGTCGTGGTGATTGTTTTGTTCGCTTGCAGCCGTCTCCTTCTTTTTTGGCAAAGAATGAGACTGCTGCGTTCCGGAGGGGTCCGTGGGTGGTTGATGCTTGGTTGGTCAGGCCAGGGGTGCATCATGTTTTGTGTCCGGTTGCGGCGCTTCGCCGTTATTTGCACGCCACGGCTTCTGTGTCCGGGCATGCACTGTGGGTTGATCCAGTTTCCCTTCTTCCCTGTTCGCGGGTTCAGGTCTCACAGGTCGTCCGCAGGGTTATTAAGTCCAGCCAGCCTGCGGTCTATCCCCATGCCCATGACGTTTGTAAGTTCGCGGCTCTTGCTGCCGTCTTTGGGAATATGTCTTGGTCTGATATTCGGGCGCGGGGATTTTCGCGGTCGAACAGGGTCCTGGCTGCTCGTTACCTTGTGAATGTCCCTGGGCCCCGTCAGGCCTGTGTTGATTTGGGTCGGCGGTTGCAGCCAGTTGTCTCGGCTTCGAGTTGAGGAGTGAGCGACGACCGCCTCCCGGGTAAGTCCCTCTTTTTCCGTCTGTGGGTAGTTAGCTCCAGGGAGCCGACGGGGCTCCCCCCAGAAAACTAGTGTTGAATGTAATGAAACGCCATTTTCTGGGTAAGTCCCGGAGGCTCCCCGGCATCCCTCCCTCCCTCTGGTCGGCGTTTTTTTTTTTTTTTTTGCGTTTTTGACATCCAGCCTCAAGAACTGAGGTGTGGGTAGCCGGCGTGGAGGGTCTGGGGCTCCCCCTTCCCCCTCCAGGGGAGAGGGGAGCTGCGCAGACAGCGGCGCGGCGGCGTGTGACGTCACACTAGTTTGCTTTTTTTCTGTTGGGGAGTTCTATCCACTAGTTCGGCTTTTTGGTAGCAATTTTAACCAGAATAGGGGTTTGTTTTGAGGCGCTTACCTTTCTGGGTGCCTGTCCCGGTCGATGGCAGACATAGAATGCTTCCAACCACACGGGGGCTTCTATAGGCCATTGCTCCCCTTGCCTCTCTGAGGGGGCCCGGTTCTGGCCGTGGTCCCCGGTAGGCCTAAGAACTCCATACACATGACTGATGCCAAAGTCTGACATTAGCGTATCAGCCTTGGATAGCTCCGGGGAGCCTCCGGGACTCACCCAGAAAATGCCGTTTCATTACATTCAACGCTGGTTTTTTAGGTGATGGTCACAACCTGAAAAGCAGTGCTGTGAGCGCTTGCCTAGGTGGCTCACTCAGTACTGAGACCCCCCCCCCTCACAGCCGAGAATGTAGCCCACTATTTTTTTTTAAATGGCGTCTGTTTACAAGAGCCCTGATGAAGGTGAGGTGAACAGCATGTATCCGTGGGCCGTTTAAATTTTGTGCAAGTTACTCAACATCTCATATGATATGTTGCGCAGTACACTTTCGCCCACCAATGACTAAGGATGGAGTCAAAAGTTTGCTAGTTCAATACCCACTGATGACTAAGGATGGCATCAAAAATTAAAAACATATGGTTTTGTGAAAACCGCAGTTTTGGACATTATATGCATATACACCTGTAAGGATTTTCATTATATAACTTATTATAGGATTATTTATATAACCTGTGTATATACTGTAGTGTAATAACCGACACAGTATTTGTTCATTGTTTTATGAACACAATAATTGAATCAATAATATGCTCACCATAATTTTGAGTACAGAGATGATTCACACATTTTATTATGTAAATATATCATACTACACACTATTGAGTAATATTACAGCAAAAAAATGAAGAAAAATCAGAGATATTAAAATAATTAGGTAATTATATCTTTGTGGCCACTCCTGCCTGACAGCTGGGGCTGAGCAGACCGCCTCGGACGCATACTGAGTCAGCGCCACTTTTTTTTTTTTGCCAGACTTCCCCACCCTATAGTGGCCAAAATATGTTACTTACATTTTTTGTATTATTTTTCCCATGATCAGGGAACACAAATTAGCAGGTTAATTAAAAAGTGGACAGCATCCCACGAAGATAGAGAATCTCTGCTCTAGAATGTATATAAATTAGTTAAATAATTTTCTGTTTATAGTTCTGTTCTTCCCTTTTTGTTTATACTAATTTTGTAATTATTAAATTATATTTTGCTGTATGTTTTCAGTTCTTCGTATCAATTAAGTAGTGTTTTCTGTGGGGAGTCCCATCGGCTCCCTGAAGCTATCCGAACTGATATGTGCTATATCAGTTTGGGTTCATCAGTCACAGGAGTCCTTATGCCTACCGGGAACTATGAGCCAGAACCTGCTCCCCTCAGAGAGGCGCAGGGAGCAATGACCTACGAGCACTTTACATTAAAGTCGATGGCAATTACAACATACAGTAGTTTAAATGTAAAGTGCTCATAGGCCATTGCTCCCTGCGCCTCTCTGAGGGAGGCAGGTTCTGGCTAGTGGTTCCCGGTAGGTATAAGGACTCTTGTGACTGATGACCCCAAACTAATATAGCACATAAGGATAGATTCAGGTAGCCTCCAGGGCACCCCCAGAAAATGGCGTTTCATTACATTCAGTGTTGGCTTCATTCATTGTAATGTAATTGTGTATATCAATTTTTTACTGTCTTACTGAAACAATTATCATCACTGTTATCACTTTCGCTCGGCAACAACTCTGCATTGAATCCTCCGTTAAATAGATGGAAGTTCGGTAAGGACTCAGCATTGAGTCCTCGGCAGTAATTAGCGGGCGGCAAATTGGCGGCGGCTTCGGGAGGGACGCACCGTGGTTTTGGACATTATATGCATATACTCCTGTAGGGAATTTCATTGCAAATACATTGATACCAAAATGAAAGACCTAGGACCAGAATTGTGGTAACAAAGTTGAAAAGAGTATTCCAATTTTATTGCTCTTTATTAGTGCTCACTGGGGTAACGCTCCATCACTTTCTCTGTTTGCTGTGGGTGGTACGCTGGGTTTTTGGACTTTATATTTGCATATACTCCTGTAGGGAATTCTATTGTGAACACTGATACCAAAATGAAAGACCTAGGACGAGAATTGAAATGTCCAAAGTGTAGAGTGTGTACACGTTTTATTGCTTTTGCGTTCTTCCGGGTAACTTTCTCTCACTTTCTCTGTTTGTTGCTGATGGTACGCCGGGCTTTTGGACTTTATATGACTTTAGTCCTGTAGAGAATTCTATTGCGAACACAATGATACCAAATTGAAAAACCTAGGACGCTAATTGAGGTAACAAAGTTGAAAAGAGTATACACTTCAGAATTACCTCGTGCTTGCGCGGAATGCCCAAACCCACCTGGGGTAGTGCGGTGCACGTGCGCCCAGAGCATCAAAGTGTTAATAATCATTACTATCAGCATCACTGTTATCATCAGATCATTAGAATCACTCTTTATCATATTGGTCATGTCACTCATTAATTATTGCTAGCTAGCTTCTCTTGTAAATAAATAAGACACCTGCACTTGAAACATTAACAAAATAGCAATACATATGTTTGTTAGCTGTCACTTACTTGAACTAAAAGATAAGAATATATTCCATAGATGAAGGTTGTTTCAGTCAATATGCCTCTTACAGTTACCTTATGGAAGTTCTTGGGGCTCTTCTGACCACTGCAGCATGATCCATGACCAGATGTCATGCTTGTCTGCCAGACTGTTAGCAATGAGATTTCTCACCTTGGTATCATTACAGCCTGGTTTTATTTTGGTTACATTTGCTGCCGATATTTTAAAAGTGCTGAGAATTCTGGCTATTGATGCTATTCTCTTATATTGTGTGTTAACAACAAATCTTGCTAGCTCTCTCTTTCTACCGAGTTAAATCTCGGTAATTATTTGTTGTTCTGATTTCAAACCGGTCTTCACTATTTTCCATGTTCTATATATAGTATCATATAACCTTTGAGAGCTATTAGTTCAAATATCTCAACTGGTGTAACTTACTGACAGTAAAAAAGATTTACAGTTTAGGTTAGCAACTTCATTAGTCTTAATTAAGGAATGCTTTTAGAATGCACCAATATTCTAGATTGGAAAATACAATTGCTATAAAACGTATGGTCAGTGGCTCAGTATCTAATATTTGACAACTTCTTTGTATCCATCCTGTCATTATTTTAGCAATAACAGTAGTTATTATATTTTCTGGAGGGAGCCTCTTGTGTCTCCCTAAATGTACTATGCTGATAAAATACCAAACTATTAGGTGCCATCAGATTGCCTTCTGATGAACCTAATTCATCAAAATGATACTTTCCTGTGTTTCATTATGTTACATCTTCATGTGCTTCAAGTGATACTAGAAAATAAAATGAACAAACATTTAGAAAATAGAAAATGGGAAAATGGAAGTTCATCAAGTGTGTTTGACAAATCTTGGCATTATCTCTTGACAAAAGAGAAAGGCAAACTATCTGTGAAAACATTAGATTGTTTGCAAGTGACTACACTCAACTACAGCTAATTGCATGTCACAGCTCTGGTACTCTTTTATCACTAGGAATAGCCTAGTGATCCGTAAAACAATTTTCTACCTTGAAGAATCTTTGTGATATGATTGTATGCTCTCTAAATGTTTTTCATTTACAAAGAATTCCTTAAAGTGTACTACTCAATTTCATAAGGTCAAGTGCATAAGGTCACACATTTATTAAGATGGTGCTAACTTGACTACCAAGGTTGTGTGTTAATACAATTATAGTGTATAAGATTGAAACTTAATATGCAGTTAAATAAGTATATATTTGTGAGTGGAGCGACTTGAAGAAATAGTGGAGAGGGAGAGTGAAGAGGAACCAAAACATGAGCCTTGCAGAGTAACTGTTACCTTGCATGAACGTATGTAGATGCAAAAGGATGATGTTTGGACAACACTAAAAGGCCATCCATGTTGGGCAGTGGGATTTATAATGCTTGATATTTATTCATATTGTGTAATAATGTAGAGGCATTTGCAATGAGCTCTTATGTTTTGAAGCCAAGATGCATTGTCATTTAAAGTTGGACAATAATTTAATATGTGGTACAATACTAACTGGAATGCAAGGTTGTGATTCAGTAAGTTAATAATACATAAGTTATGTATACAAAATGCTAATGTTTACTTTAGTGGATTTTTTTATCTGTTCATAGTATACATTAAATAATTTTAGCTTTTAAGCATTTCAACAGTATATTAAAATAAGAGTAGGATGAGATTGCAAAGACGTAAAGAATGTATCAAGAAGGAAACTAAAGGAAATAGAAATAATAGATATTTTTGGAACAGTTGTTCTATATAAAATATGCACAGGGCTGATCCCATTTATTGTAAGATAGGAAGTACCATGCTGTACAGATAATAGGCAGAATATAAGATTATTATAATATTATTTATCTCATTAAAATGTAACTTAATACTTTTTAATGGCATAGCTTTGTATAAACATACATTGAAGAACATTTTTGTAATTTCTCCTTTTGAAATCCGAGTACTGAAGTATTCCTTGCTTATTAAAAATGAATAAAGTACTGACAATGAATACACATGAGAGTTATTATGAATATGCTGCTTGCAGGATAAGATATTGTCCATATTTTCAAAACCTTAAACTTATCATAACTGATGACTGTATAAAATTTCAGAGACAACAGATTGTTGCCTCTGAAATCTTTCATATTGACTGTCTCATACTACCGTGATAGAGCTTCTGCCCGACTCTCATGGGGTCGGCAGTTTAGGTATCCTATTGCCCAAGTGAATGAAATGTTTATGTCCATGATAATGTGGAAATGTCCTGCAACTCTGACAAGCCTGTTGGTCACCCAGAGAAGGATCATAGTGAATCCTTGGAAGAATGATAGACAATTGGTGTGGTACTAAACATGCATTTCAGCTTTGGCCAACACCTACATTGACTTCAGTGTTGAACATCTGGGCGGCGCTGCCAATCACAGTAAAGTAGCCGAGTCTTGTAAATACTGTACAGAGATCTGGATCACCATTACAATTTTGTCCTCGTTGCACCATTGAGACACTTAGTGCCTGGGGTAAAAGTGCTGCTTGTTTTTTGAAGACACTGGGTTTTAAGCTAACTGAAACAACAAGAGACTGAAACTGCCAGTTTCCTCTTTCAGCACCTTAGTGTGGCGATACAGAGGAAACACATCGCAGCCATAGTTCCTTGCTACCATTTGAGGAGCTGTAGGAATTTGACAACCTGTGACAACTAGCCTTGTACCTTGCATGTAACCAATGTTGTAACTAATTTTGTGCAATGAAGTTTTAAATAAAATAAAATAAAATTACAATATTTTATATATTCGTATACATATATACAGTGGAACCTCGGTTTTCGTATGCCCCTGTTTTTGTATTTTTCGGTACACGTACTAAATTTCTTAAAATAATTTGATTCGGTACTCATTGTTTGCCTCAGTGTTCAGAGTTTGTTTATACACATACGAGTCCATCGCGCCAGCATCCTGATGGCTCAGTTTACCAGCGTCCTTCTGAGGTGACGACCGCGCTTGAATTCTTTGTAAAGAATTTCATTGTTTTTGTGCTTTTCTGTTGAGAGCCCCTTCAGCTCCTCGGAGCTATAGTGGGCCGATGTGTATATATTAGACCGTGGCAACAGTCAATCGATATAGTTTTAGGCCTACCGGGGACCAGAGCCAGAACCTGGTCCCCTCAAGAGAGAGGCATGAGGAGGAATGGCGCATAGACACCACCGTGTAAGTGGAAGCAGTCTATGTCTGCTATGTACCAGGTCAGGCACCTAGAAAGATAGGAATTCCAAAAGAAACAACTACAGCTGATCAAATATTGCAAACCGAAAGCCGATCTAGCAAACATAACTTCCCCAGTCGAAAAAAAGCAAACAAGCATGACACCACTACAGCCACCGCACAGCCGTCTACACAACTCCCGCCGGCTCCATCCTTTGAGCAGTGCTACATAGTGGTGTTGTTATTCTGTGTTGGTGGTGTGCAAACCAGGAGTAACACTAGAGTACTGGGGCTGCATGCACCTAGGGGCTACCCTCCCAAGGTGCCCTGTAAGTACTGTACTGCCTTTGTGGCTTAGGATTATCTTCCATGAGCCGTTCAGGAAAGACTATCTCCGTGTGGTTCTGTCGCTGCTCGGTGATTGCCCGCCCTTGGAGTTCAGCTAGGGTGGTTCTTACTCCTATTTGACCTTGGGTAGGAGGGAGTATTGTTGCTGGTTAGGACACAAGGTACTGTGCAGCTGTCTGATATACGCATAGTGACCAGTTCTGTTCCCCTGGAGAGGTTGTGCCTTTGCGAGGTTTTTCTTTTGTTTTTGTTTTGTTTTACCTGGTGTGGCTGTAGGACCACTTGTATGATTTTGGTGGCCCTCCACTTGGTCCCCATTCTTGCACACGTCATAGGGGTTCAGCTTTTAGTGTGTTTGCTAGATTCATTCCCTTTTCCATGGAATGGACGGTCGATGCGGACTCGTTCAGTTGGCTCTGCCGGATATATGGGTGCCCGGAGGTAGACCTCTTCACATTGGCGTGGTTGAGGCATCTTCCAAAATATGTGGTGCCCTTCCCCAACTGCGAGGCTGTCAGGGTCGATGCCTTTCAGCTGGACTTGACAGGTGGGATCTTCCCACCAGTTCGGTTGTTGCTCTGGATCCTGGCTCGCTTGGAGACTTACCAGGGAAGAGTAGTCCTGTTGGCCCTTTGGTGGCCGGCCCAACTCTGGTTTCAGGTGCTGCTTGCTCGATGTCCGAACCAGAGGGTCTTCCCGCGGTTCTGCCTCTTTCAGCAGATCGGTCCTGTATGGTACATGGCTGGTTCGATCTTCTCCTCCGCTCTTTGCATCTGGTCTTTCTGGGGGGAGCCCCGTCGGCTCCCCGGAGCTATCCCAGGCTGATATGCTAATGTCAGACTTTGGCATCAGTCATGTGTATGGAGTTCTTAGGCCTACCAGGGACCACGGCCAGAACCGGGCCCCCTCAGAGAGGCAAGAGGCAGGGGAGCAATGGCCTATAGAAGCCCCCGTGTGGTTGGAAGCATTCTATGTCTGCCATCGACCGGGACAGGCACCCAGAAAAGTAAGCGCTTCAAAACAAACCCCTATTCTGGTTAAAATTGCTACCAAAAGCCGAACTAGTGGATAGAACTCCCCAAAAGAAAACAAGCAAACTAGTGTGACGTCACACGCCGCCGCGCCGCTGTCTGCGCAGCTCCCCCCTCCCCGGAAGGGGAGCCCCAGACCCTCCACGCCAGCTACCCACACCTCAGTTTTTGAGGCTGATGCTATAGGTGAAAGTCGTGTGCTCTGGCTCCGGTGTCGCTACAGCACTGTGCTTTGCGTGTGGTGTTTGTTTTTTGTGGGTGCGAGAGCCAGGAGTTATCTTCAGTACTCGGGCTGCATGCGCCTAGGGTTTTCTTCCCTAGGTGGCCTGTAAGTACTGCCCTTGGGGCTTGGGGCCACCTTCCACAGGCTCCTCGGGGTCTGCCTCTGCTGGTCCGTTTTACCTTTTCGGTTTTTTGGCCGCCTGTTGGACTCATGGGTGTTCTGTTCTCCCTTGTTACTGGCAGATAAGAGGCAGTTTGCACTGGTAGGGGCACAGGGTGCTGCACAGCTTGTATCCCCGACATAGCAGCCGGCTCTGTTCCTTGGGGTTCGCCGTCCTCTTGCGGGGTTTTGTTTTTCTTTTTGTTTTTGCCTGGTGGGAGGTTCTGTCCTATTAATTCAGACTGCCCCTTGTTTGTTCTGGATTCCTGGCATTCCTTCTGTCGTTCCCGCACGCTAGAGTGGCGGGAAGCTTCCACGGTGCTTCAGGTTTTCCTGGGGGGCGAGCTTGAGTACCTGAATGAGTGCTTGTTTGCCCCTGCCCTTCCCCGCGATGTGGGCATTATTCAGCTCCATGTGCAGGTTCCCACCCTTTCGGCGGCGCTCGTTGCGGAGGACTTGCACGCCCGGGGCCTTTTGGCTTTGGCCTTGCGGTTCTTTTCCATCCTGGAGCTGTCCTCGGATTGGCTCGTGGAGGATGTGTGGGCGCTTGGGTCCGCCCCGGGGTCCGGCACCTTGTCTTCGGCTGCGCGTTCGTCGGCTGCCTTGTTGAAGCTGTTCACACCAATTTTGCGGGATGCGGTTTTCCTGTTTTATGCTTCCCGTCTTGCGTGTCGGCAGACGGTGCTGGGTTCCTCTGTAGAATCTGCTTGGGCTCTGGCTCTTTGGCGTTCTTCGCCTTTTTTTCCTCTTCTGTTTGAGGAGTCGGCCGTGGCGCAGTTTATTCAGGCTGCGTCGGCGGCTTGTCATCCGATGTCGGACTTGTTGGTTTTCCGGGGGTCCCGGGGTGGGTCTTCCCGGAAGGGTCATGCCAGGGCTCGTGGTTCCTCTCGTCGTGGTAGGCCTCTGGTGTCAGGTTCGGGTTTGGCTCCTGCTACGGACCCTCCCTCGTCTGGTCAGCACAGTATTCGCTCTGTGCGGGGTTCTGGGTCTTGTAAGGGTCGTCGGCCCTTTCGTGGTTTGCCCCATTGACGGGGCGGCTTGCGCTGTTCACCCGCACCTGGTCCCACGATTCGTGGGCCTTTCGGGTCGTGTCTGGCGGCCTGCGGTGGCGTTGGGTGGCCCCTCCCCCCTGGGGAGGGGTCGGGGCTGGCAGGGCAAGTTTCTTCCCCTGCGCCCTGTCGAGTCGTCTTGGAGTGGGTATGCTTGGGCGTCATCGAAACGACGTCGTCCCTCAGATAGGTTTCCCGTCTGTTTCCGGTTCCGAAACGAGACTGTGCAGACCTGCGGTTCATTCTGGACTTGTCCCGTCTGAACCCGTGGGTTTCTTGCCCCTCGTTTCAGATGACCACTCTGTCTCGGGTCTGGCTTCTGTTGGAGCTGGGCGCTTGGATGGTGTCCATGGACCTCAAGGACGCATATTGACACGTCCCTATTCATCTGGGGTTCAGGGACTGGCTCAGTTTTGTTGTGGGGCGTCAGGTTTGCCGCTTTCGTTGTCTCCCTTTCGGGTTGAATCTGGCAACTCGCGTGTTCATCCGCCTTACCCGGGTCGTCGTAGCCCGTCTGCATCTGTTAGGTGTTCGGGTGTTGGCTTACTTCGACGACTGGCTGGTTTGCGCTCTCAGTCGGTCCGCGTGTCTGCTTGCAAGGGATTTGGTGCTTTCCCAGCTCGCTGGGTTCGGGTTCCTGGTGAACTGGAGGAAGTCCTGTCTGGTTCCCTCCCAGGTTCGGACCTGGCTGGGTCTTGTGTGGGACTCTCGGACCACTTCCTTGTCTCTTCCTCTGGCGTCTCTCCTTCGGCTGCGGTCTCGCCTGTGCTTGTTTCTGGGGGACTCCCGGGTCACCCGGTTGTTGCTCGAGGGTCTGTGCGGAAGCCTGAACTTTGCGATATTGGTCTACCTGCCGGGTCGGATTTGGCTTTGTCGGCTGTTTTGGTTCCTTTCGGGTGACATCCCTTCCGCCTCTCTCGCGATCCGTGGGTTCGTCTCCGGGAGCCTTGTGTCGGCTGCCGCGTCGCCGGCTTCCTCTTCGGGTTTTTCGGGGTTTTGTGCCTTGGCGCCTTCCCGAGCCCTCGCTCGATGTGTTCACGGACGCGTCGTCTCTCGGGTGAGGCTTTGTGACCTGTGCTCATGAGGCCGGCCAGGGGTGGTGGGGTCCTTCCTTGCGTCAAGTTGACATCACAGTGCGAGAGTTCGCGGCGGTGTGGTTTGCGCTTTGGAGGGTTCGGAACGCCTGCAGATTGATGATCCATCTCCATTTGGACTGCTCCCCATTGGTTCATTGCCTGAACCGAGCGGGTTCAATGTGGTCCTTGGCTCTTTGGGGTTGGTCGCTTCGGGTGACTCGTCTGCTGAGTTCTCGGGGTTTGGATCTCCTGGCCATTCATGTCCAGGGGGTGTCCAACGTCCTGGTGGACGGCCTGTCCTGGTTCGTTCCCCTGTCCACGGAATGGACTGTCGATGCCAACTCATTCAGTTGGCTCTGCCAGACGTTCGGGTGCCCGGAGGTGGACCTCTTCGTATCGGCGTGGTTGAGGTGTCTTCCAGTTTATGTGGCGCCCTTTCCCGACTGCGAGGCTATCGGGATCGACGCCTTTCGGCAGGACTGGTCAAGGTGGGGGTTCCTGTACCTCTTTCCCCCGGTTCAGCTGTTGCTCCAGGTCCTGGCTCGTTTGGAGACTTACCAGGGGCGAGTAGCCCTCTTGGCCCTATGGTGGCTGGCCCAGCTGTGGTTTCAGGCGCTGCTTGCCCGGTGTCCAAACCCAAAGTTTTTCTGCGGCTCCGCCTCTTTTAGGAGATCGGCACGGTCCGGTACAAGACTGGTTTGCTCTTCTCCATGAGTCTTCGCGTTTGGTTTTTTGACTCGTGTTTATCGCCATCTCTTTGGTGATCAGGTGGCTTCCTTGCTGGTTTCCCACCTGTGGGCTTCCTCTCAGCAGCAGTACGAGGTTTCCTGGTGATCCTTCTGGTTCTTTTTGTCCCTTCATTGTTGCTCTTCGCTTTCGATTCAGATGGTGTTGCCCTTTCTTTCTTGGTTGTTCTAAGACCGTCATCTTATGCCTAATACTGTTGCCTCGTATCGTGCAGAGCTGGGGGAGCCGTTGCAGCTTGCTTTCGGTATCGATGTTACTTCTGCACCATTTCGCAAGCTGTCTCGTGCGTTTTTTCACCTCCGGCCTGCTCATGCGCCGCCTGAGCCGTCCTGGTCATTGGACAGAGTGCTCATCTATCTTTCTTCTCCTCGGCTTATTGTGGCCCCTTCGGTTCAGGATTGTTTTACCAAGGCTCTATTTCTGTTGGCATTAGCCTCTGGGGGTCGTGTGTCAGAGCCTCATGATCTTCTCCGGCGCTGGGGTTTTTGCTCTTTAGGTCGTGGTCATAGGTATGTCTATCTACAACCGTCTCCTTCTTTTTTGGCGAAGAATGAGACTGCTGCCTTCCGGAGGGGTCTTTGCCAGCCTGCGGTCTGTCCCCGTGCCCATGACGTTCATGAGTTTGCTGCTCTTGCTGCCGTCTTTGGCAATATGTCTTGGGCTGACATTCGGGCACGGGGTTTTTGGCAGTCAAACAGGGTCCTGGCAGCACGCTACCTTGTGAACGTTCCTGGGACCCAGTTGGGCCTGTGTTGCTTTGGATAACAACGAGCTGCAATGGGCAGTTGCAGCCCGTTGTCTCGACTTCGAGTTGAGGAGTGGAGCACTGACCGCCTCCCAGGTAAGTCCCCTCTTTTACAGCTCCCTACCCCTACAGCTCCAGGGAGCTGTAGGGGCTTCCCCCCAGAAAACCAGCGTTGAATGTAATGAAACACCATTTTCTGGATGAGTCCCGGAGGCTCCCCGGTAACCCTCCCTCCCTCCAGTCGGCATTTTTTTTTTGCGGTTTTATATATCCAACCTCAGAACTGGGGTGGGGATCACTGGTGTGAGGGGTCTGGGGGCTCTCTCTTCCCCCTCCCCTGGAGGGGGAAGCTGCGCACACATGTGGCCCAGCTCGTGTGACATCATGCTTGTTTGCTCGTTTTTCTTTTGGGGAGTTCTGTCCACTCGTTTGATTATTTTTGTTGTTAACCAGAATAGGGGTTTGTTTTGTGGAGCTTACCTTTCTGGGTGCCTGTCCTGGTTGATGGCAGATATAGAATGCTCCAAATCATATGTGCATTTCTATGGGCCATTACTCCTCGTGCCTCTGTGATGGGGAGCCAGGTTCTGGCTCATGATCCCCGGTAGGCCTAGAACTCCACCCACATCGACTGATGCAAAATAGTTAGGGTATCCTATCAGCCATGAATAACTCTAGGGAGCCTCCAGGACTCACTCAGAAAATGGCGTTTCATTGCATTCAACGTTGGTTTTTTTAACATTTACCCTGTTCAGTTAAGGCTTATCCACCACCGTCCTGAATCAACTTTTCCTTTAACATTTTCACAGCCATTCCTCTACTAATGCTACCTTGAGGTATTTTCGTGGCTTAACATCCCCATGGCTCGGTCATCGACTAGGCCTCCTCGTTGCTGGACTGGTCAACCAGCCTGTTCCAGGCTGGTCAACCAGGCTGTTCTGGCCAGGCTCTGATGTCTACAGACGAGTCAGCCTGTTGAACACATTTACTTCTTCATCAATTTTCCTGATCAAACCTTTATGTACCATCTTTCCTAAGATGAGTGTATTTTCTGTGGAGCTTTGTGTAATTTTGTATTCTCTAAGACAGTTATTTTTCATGTACCAGTGTTTGTTATTGACCTGTTGACACTGGTCTGAATCCTTTAACATTTTACATCTTGGTGTGAACAAAATCCAACATTGATTGCTAAAGAGGCTGTTCATGCCTGCCTCATATACAAGACAACAATGCCTTAATAAAATTCTTACCCTGTTATTCATAATATAATTCCTGACCATTGACAGATATGGTTAATGGTTATCTATTCTGGACAGCAAAATATATACTATTAGGTGTTCTTAAGTATACGTTAACGACAATTTATATGTATAAAACTTAAGTTCTTAAGAATTTATTAAGTATTAATTGTATACTATTAAGTACTGTATACTATTAGTGTATTAATAAGTTAAATATACAGTATACCTACTCATAGCATTCCTCCTGTTACTAGAACAAAAAGTTGGAAATGACTGGCCTGGATACTTATTGGCCGTGGAAAATTTTGCGTGGCACTTGATGGAACAGAGACCCGCGCCTTACTTTCAGAACTGCAATGTTCTATGCCTCTCCTCATAGAATCTTCTAATTTTTAGGATGATAGGACATTTTGCTTTCCCACTGATTTTTTTGAGTAATATATTTCTCAATACAAACTGTTAGGAAATCTTATTCCTTCAACGTCACTTGTCGTGTGTCTTTCTGATCTTGTATTGGCATCATGACTTTCTAGAAACTTTTGAATATTCTGTGACAGGCTGTTATATAGCCTTTTGGGCTGTTTTTTAACCACTGCACTGTGCAATGCGCCTGTAGGCGCTCAAGGGTGGTGCGCAATGCGTCTCGGGGATCTTATAGGTATAGCATATGATTCAAAACTCCTGCGGCTACATGAGGCTCACATCAGCTTTCTCAGGGCTCATGTAAACAGATACCATTTAAAAAAAATCGTGGGCAACATTCCCGGGTGTGAGAGCCTCAGTACTGAGTAAGCAACCAAGGCTGGCACACGCAGTATGAACTCTCAGCACTGCTGTTCAGCTTGTGACCACAGCATCACCTAATAATGTCAAAATATATATGTGTAACTTGTATTATTTAGCCATGATAGTATTACAGACGAGCCTGAGTGTGATAATGACTGTGTACAATGTTAAAATATCAGTGAATCAATGCTGTTCAAGATGTTCACAGAGCTAGCCACAGCATCACAGTATTATTTTGTCCATCTAGGAATCTTCAAATGACTTCTTATGTTCATTTACAAAATAAATTTGTGGTCAATTATTCATATACAGGATTTACTGACCAGGATTATGACAATAGCAGGATTGTGATGATAATTAGAGCTGTGCGTAGTATTGTGGGAGGAGGAATTTTAGTGAGGAGGGAGGGAGGGAATCGAGTTAGTGTCACTGTGTGTGGCAGCCACTCTTGTTTGGGCTTACCATACTAGCTTAGTGGTTCGCTATGCTGAACACAAATGTAGATATTTATATATACACATGTGTGTATATATAGTGTAATAACAGCAACAAGAGTATGTTGGGAGGAGCCATTTTGGTGAGGGAGGTGGTCTCGTACTCGTAGTGTCGTGTGCTGTGTGACTTTGTCATGCAGTGTATGATGGCCATTGTGCTAGCGCTCTATGAGGGGTGCGTGGTGTCCATCTCCCAGTTCCTTCCCTTTGACCTTCCTCTGTGGGTAGTTAGCTCTGGAGAGCCGACGGGGCTCCCCCCAAAAAACCAGCGTTGAATGTAATGAAACTCCATTTTCTGAGTGAGACCCGGAAGCTCCCCGGCAACCCTCCCTCCCTCCCTCCCTCCCTCCGGTCGGCGGTTTTTCGCGTGTTTTGACATCCAGCCTCATAACTGATGGGTGGATAGCCGGCATGAGAGGTCTGGGGCTCCCCCTTCCCCCTCCCTGGGAGAGGGGAGCTGCACAGACAGCGGCGTGGTGATGTGTGACATCATACTAGTTTGCTTGTTTTCTGTTGGAGTTCTATCCACTAGTTCGGCTTTTGGTAGCAATTTTAACCAGAATAGGGGTTTGTTTTGGAATGCTTACCTTTCTGGATGCTTGACCCAGTCGATGGCAGACAGAATGCTTCCAACCACACGGGGGCTTCTATAGGCCATTGCTCCCCTTGCCTCTCTGAGGGGGCCAGGTTCTGGCCATGGTCCCTGGTAGGCCCTAGAACTCCATACACATGAATGATGCCATAGTCTGACATTAGCATATCAGCCTGGTAAAGCGAGCCTTCGGGTCTCACCCAGAAAATGGCGTTTCATTACATTCAACGCTGGTTTTTTGGGCTCACCATACCAACCTAGTGGCTTGTTATGGTGAACACATATGTAGATGGGTATATACAATGTGTGTGTGTATATAGTGTAATAACAGCAAAAACACTGATTGTATAATATAATATATGTCACATATATGAGCCCCATAATTTTGGGCATAGCGATGTTCCACACTTTGAACTGTATAAATTCCACAAATTACACAGTTTTGAATAATATTACAGCAAAAAACAAGAGAAGAAATGAGTGAAAAACATCAAAATAATTGTGAAACTTTATATTCGCTGCAACTGCTGCCCCACAGGGTCATGGGGCCGACTGACCCCTAGCGCTCCATCGCTCAGCACCCATAATTTTCTGAACTTCCCAGCTCCATCGTGGCTAAAGTTTTTTTTTTTTTAGTTTCCCGTGATCAGAGACTGCATTTTAACAATACAAAGAGAGAAAATAATTTTTTGGAAAGAATTTATTTCCTGTGCACTAGGGGGTTACCATATTTGGAGGCAGAGCAGTTCAGTGGTTAAAGTACAGCACTTGGTGAAGGAGTGGTAATCTTTATGTACAATATTTAAAGAGAATGTGGTTTTTTCTATTCAATATTTTCTTAGTTACTGAACATTTCTCAGAATGTATCATGAAGGTATAATCAAGTACTATTTGTTTGATATCTTTGATTTTGTTAGTCACTGATAGTTAAGTTTTCATAATATTTAATGTTGAGTACAAAAAAATGACTTTTGATTCATTTATTTTCTGCACATTTTAATCGTACACTGTATTACATGGTTGACATAATAGTCAATAAAACATTTATTTTTTATTTTTTAATTAAACTTTAAATCTTAATTAGTATTATACTAATTTAATTTGCTTTTCATGATTAGTTTATACAGTATGTTGATGGTAACCACATAAACATTCATCTTTATGTATTTAAGGTGCATATTTAAATACATCTTTATGTATTTCCAGTTAACTCTGGAATTGTGTTCAGGCACATGGTAAATTCTTGTGATAGCCAGATGATGTCACTAAGGGTAAATATAACACAAGTATGGCAGAAGGTTTTACTTCAAGTGAAAGATTGTACATTTGTACAACACATGATAAAAATGTGTTACTTTCTACTTACAACAAAATTACATTATATATTTACAAGTTGTGTACATTCCAAGGTAGAATTGGTCAACAGACAGAGGGAAGTAACAACATGGGGTCAGAAAACTCGTAGAGACAGTGGCTGGCATACAAGGACACGGACAAGGGCAGATGAAGTGGCATTTGTCCCCCTCTCAGTCTCCACCAGGTCTGCCACTAGTTGAGGCCCCATCCATTATTGGCCAAGATTATGCCTAATGGCAGCACTGTTAATCATTTTCCCTGGTGGCAAAAGTTCTGCAGCAGTTACCTATTCAAGGAATATTTTTGACTCTATTGGTCGAATTTGGTCCTATTTCAAGTCTCCCTAGGAACAGTGTTGTAATCAATTCCACCACAGTAGATTTTCAAGCTGTAATCTTGAAAACCAATATTTTGTTGGTCGGTACCCTATTTATCTTGGATATAGGACTGTTGTAAATTTTTATATATTTTGTGACACTGATACTGTACATGGTTACATATTTATAAACCTGATCACTGGGGGAGTCACATTTACGAACTCGACTGTTATGAAGAGTCACATTTACAAGCCTGACCACTACAGGGAGTTACATTTATAAACCTGACTGTCACAGCAAGTCACATTTATAAATCTGACCACCGGTGGAAATCAAATTTTATCAATTTAATTTTTTAAAGTTATGAAGCAGCCAACATTGCTTGAGGCCCCACACAGCAACACTTTTATAAACCAGCTCACAACTGGCTATGTCCCTATCCAGACCAATGATCAACACCCTACCAAGTAGCACTGCTGTCGTTCCTGACCACTGGGGCAAGGCCTTGTGGTCCCAACACCTCAGGAATGAATGTGACAGTCTCCAGCATTTAAACAAATACAATATTTGTACAAATTATACTAGATATAATCTTTTAAGTCAGGAGAATAAATTATTATTAATTTTTCTGATAACATGGAAGTCTTAAGTAAATTATCTTTACTTGCCAAATATCAAGAAAGCAGGAGTCATGTGTCCATACTTACCTCAGTGGTGCGCAGAAAGCTGTCGCTAGTGTACAAATGGGGGAGGAAATTCGTGAAATACACCCCCATTAAAGGTGACTGTCCAGATGACTCAAGACTCGTGTTCTTAAACAAAATATTGACTTATTGCAACAAAGTGTCCAAGACCCGCTGGTATTCAGCGTTTCAGATATTGGATCAAAATGAATATTAACATATTGTACAGAAAGTGTTCATACAAGATAACATGTCTTTATATACTGTTTATAATCTCTATCTATAATATATCTTTGGCATTGAATAGCCATAAATCATTTTTAAAAGAAAACATTCAGTCATCCAAATAGCATATATGTAACATACACACTGTATATGAACACATTTGCAGTATAATTTATCTTTAAATAATATAAAACATTATTTTCAGGTATTTTAACAATTTATAGAATCACTTAAACCCATGAAAATTATGTTTTATAGCAATATATGGCAACTTGATCATAAGTGTCATCCAACTGCTGTTACGATGGTTCATGCTGAGCACTTGGTATGGTGTCCTCGTCTCCATATACTATCCCGAGTACATTAATATTGTCACACCGATGCACTTAATAAGCTTGGCTACGTGCATTTCAAGAGTGCAGACACTTTTGCACTCGTCTTATACCAGTGCTCTTAAGTGTTGTTTTCACCTTATTGTACCCTCTGTGATGTTTTCATTTTAAGTACACTAATAATACACTCACTCTTTACTTCAGTACACCTTGAGGTCTCAACATCTTGGTACACCCGTAAATGTTTTCATTCGTCAGAAGATCCCCATAGATCTCCACACCTTGGTGTACCCCTGCAAGTACTCACACCTTGGTGTACCCCTGCAGGTACTCACACCTTGGTGTACCCCTGCAGGTACTCACACCTTGGTGTACTCCTGCAGGTACTCACACCTTGGTGTACCCCTGCAGGTACTCACATCATGGTGTACCCCTGCAGGTACTCACACCTTGGTGTACCCCTGCAGGTACTCACACCTTGGTGTACCCCTGCAGGTACTCACACCTTGGTGTACCCCTGCAGGTACTCACACCTTGGTGTACCCCTGCAGGTACTCACACCTTGGTGTACCCCTGCAGGTACTCACATCATGGTGTACCCCTGCAGGTACTCACACCTTGGTGTACCCCTGCAGGTACTCACACCTTGGTGTACCCCTGCAGGTACTCACACCTTGGTGTACCCCTGCAGGTACTCACACCTTGGTGTACCCCTGCAGGTACTCACACCTTGGTGTACTCCTGCAGGTACTCACACCTTGGTGTACCCCTGCAGGTACTCACATCATGGTGTACCCCTGCAGGTACTCACATCATGGTGTACCCCTGCAGGTACTCACACCTTGGTGTACCCCTGCAAGTACTCACACCTTGGTGTACCCCTGCAGGTACTCACATCATGGTGTACCCCTGCAGGTACTCACACCTTGGTGTACCCCTGCAGGTACTCACATCATGGTGTACCCCTGCAGGTACTCACACCTTGGTGTACCCCTGCAGGTACTCACATCATGGTGTACCCCTGCAGGTACTCACACCTTGGTGTACCCCTGCAGGTACTCACATCATGGTGTACCCCTGCAGGTACTCACACCTTGGTGTACCCCTGCAGGTACTCACATCATGGTGTACCCCTGCAGGTACTCACACCTTGGTGTACCCCTGCAGGTACTCACACCTTGGTGTACCCCTGCAGGTACTCACACCTTGGTGTACCCCTGCAGGTACTCACACCTTGGTGTACCCCTGCAGGTACTCACACCTTGGTGTACCCCCTGCAGGTACTCACATCATGGTGTACCCCTGCAGGTACTCACACCTTGGTGTACCCCTGCAGGTACTCACACCTTGGTGTACCCCTGCAGGTACTCACACCTTGGTGTACCCCTGCAGGTACTCACATCATGGTGTACCCCCTGCAGGTACTCACACCTTGGTGTACCCCTGCAGGTACTCACATCATGGTGTACCCCTGCAGGTACTCACATCATGGTGTACCCCTGCAGGTACTCACATCATGGTGTACCCCTGCAGGTACTCACATCATGGTGTACCCCTGCAGGTACTCACACCTTGGTGTACCCCTGCAGGTACTCACATCATGGTGTACCCCTGCAGGTACTCACATCATGGTGTACCCCTGCAGGTACTCACATCATGGTGTACCCCTGCAGGTACTCACACCTTGGTGTACTCCTGCAGGTACTCACATCATGGTGTACCCCCTGCAGGTACTCACATCATGGTGTACCCCTGCAGGTACTCACATCATGGTGTACCCCTGCAGGTACTCACATCATGGTGTACCCCTGCAGGTACTCACATCATGGTGTACCCCTGCAGGTACTCACATCATGGTGTACCCCTGCAGGTACTCACACCTTGGTGTACTCCTGCAG
Source organism: Procambarus virginalis (assembly GCA_020271785.1). Classification (NCBI taxonomy): domain Eukaryota; kingdom Metazoa; phylum Arthropoda; class Malacostraca; order Decapoda; family Cambaridae; genus Procambarus; species Procambarus virginalis. Next base: position 12,350,880 of record WNGS01072847.1, read on the forward strand.
GTACTCACACCTTGGTGTACCCCTGCAGGTACTCACACCTTGGTGTACCCCTGCAGGTACTCACACCTTGGTGTACCCCTGCAGGTACTCACACCTTGGTGTACTCCTGCAGGTACTCACACCTTGGTGTACCCCTGCAGGTACTCACACCTTGGTGTACCCCTGCAGGTACTCACATCATGGTGTACCCCTGCAGGTACTCACACCTTGGTGTACCCCTGCAGGTACTCACACCTTGGTGTACCCCTGCAGGTACTCACATCATGGTGTACCCCTGCAGGTACTCACATCTTGGTGTACCCCTGCAGGTACTCACACCTTGGTGTACCCCTGCAGGTACTCACACCTTGGTGTACCCCTGCAGGTACTCACACCTTGGTGTACCCCTGCAGGTACTCACACCTTGGTGTACCCCTGCAGGTACTCACACCTTGGTGTACCCCTGCAGGTACTCACACCTTGGTGTACCCCTGCAGGTACTCACACCTTGGTGTACCCCTGCAGGTACTCACACCTTGGTGTACCCCTGCAGGTACTCACACCTTGGTGTACCCCTGCAGGTACTCACACCTTGGTGTACTCCTGCAGGTACTCACACCTTGGTGTACCCCTGCAGGTACTCACACCTTGGTGTACCCCTGCAGGTACTCACACCTTGGTGTACCCCTGCAGGTACTCACATCATGGTGTACCCCTGCAGGTACTCACACCATGGTGTACCCCTGCAGGTACTCACATCATGGTGTACCCCCATGCTGCTGCACAAGAAGATAACATGCACAACCTTCCCTGCAAGTTATCTTCTGAAGCTTGTCTAACATGCTGTTATCTCCGACCTGGTGCAGAGGATCACTCCCATTCTGGCTGCAGTCACCACAGTAATAACTAATTTGATTGATTACAAAAATTAGATTACTAGCACCAGTAAGTCTCATAGTGCCTTAACAATAAAATAAAACATAGAGAATAAAATGTGAATCTGTTTGATTTTTTTACAACTTCTACGACCACGTAGGAATTGGTATAAATACTTTTAAGGTTTATTTTGTCAGTACAAAAAGTAAAAAAAAAATAAAATTAGAAAAAAATGATGAAATCTGCATATATATCTGTAACTAAGCACTGAAAAGTATAATGTAACATTTTATTTAACAATGTGAACAAATTTTTACAAACATAAATTAAATTAGATATACAGTAATTCAAATTAAATTTAGTAGAATGTTCTTTGTTCAAAAGTCTGAAAATTTTCTTTAAAATATGTAATGCTTCTTGTAAGAAAAGATCAAATGGAGACTTTTGAAGCACAGTACTTAGGCTTTATATAAAAAAAAGCACTGTGCGCTGCTTTAGATATTACAGTACAGAACATGGAAATCTACAATTACAGGAGCAGCTAATACTGTAAATGCCTTAAATCACATTACAGTTTAGTAAAAATATAATTTAGTTATGGGGTACAGCAATTAAAGCTTAGCATTACCAAATAAAACTGAATGAAAATGAGAATCGATCAGTTTGATGTGTGGCTTGTGTTACAGATGGCTACCAATACACTGATAGTTGTTGAGTTTGTGAGCTTCGTCTTAGTTTGTGAGCTCCATCTTAGCTTGTGAGCGCCACACTAGCTTGTGAACTCCGTCCTAGCTTGTGAGCACTAGCGTGTCAGGTACAGTGATGCCACTTAGCCACATCAAAATGCTCACAGACCTCTCAAAATGTTTAAAGACTCGGTTGAAACATTGGTATTCCTTCTTTATTGCTAAGGAATATTGGAAGGCTCGGTAACTTTGGTCTGTTCTGCAAAATTAAATTATACTTTTCTTTTCCTAAACCTAGTCTTTGGTTCTGTTTGATTATCTAAACTATGTATATAACCGTTTATGTATGCAAACAAAACTTTGTGAATGCATGGAAACAATTTTGATTACAGTACTGTATTTAAGTTCATTGACTAAGAAGGAAGTTTTTCTGAGCTATTTCATTCAATTTATGCATAAGGCTAGATCATGTTGGTCCCATGGACAGGACCATGCTCGGCCAGGGTTGGTTCAAAATTCCACACTAACCCAGCAGGGATCTTTTCAAACCGTCACATTTTCGCCATATTGGTGCTAGGGAGACACTGAAGAATACGTAACTGAGCTTGGAAAGACCTCTAAATTAATATGCACTTAAATCCTTTCTAAGCAATACCTTGCATCAGTGACCAAAGAGCTTTTTCACCAGCTTCTTATTGGCTCACCCAGTCACCTTCCTAACTGCTAACTGGTAGCAGCACCTGCACATTCAACCTGGCTAGTCCCCATGTGGCATATTGGCAGATGGAGATCAGAATTCAGTTAAGTATTTGTTGATCATCCTTAAAACTTTTATGTTGGGGTGGTACTAGACTTATGCTAGAAGTGGAATGTGTGTGTGTTGACGAGTCAATGTCTGTTTCTGGAGTTTAATCATTCGACTAAATAATTAGACTGAGGTGTCCCAAAATTAATAGTCGCTGTATGCAAAGCAAACGGCGAAATTTCTGGGGCAAGAAGAAAACGTAATACCATATCTGTGACTAACCGTCCATGGTTGCGTGCGCATCACGCTGGGGTATTTAAGCGCGTCCAGGGGACTCTGCCACTCTTGCTGGCCGTCTCCCGGACGTTACACTACAAAACGCCCACCCGCCTCCCAGGTTCCTCTGCTTCCCCTGGCCTTACAGGGGAAGGCGCTATTGCAGCTTGCTGAGGACACTTGTCCCAATCTGCAATTAATTTGTGTTACCTTTGGGGGTGCTCCGACGGAACCCCCAAAGTGATAAACCAAGAATACCAAGAACTGGAATTACCGCAGTCTAATTACAGATTTCACGGCAATTGAATTACATTAGCATGATAACGGCTATCCATTATTTGCTGTATAATAATTTATGCTCATTCACTATTCATTATGAGGCAGTATTTATTTATCCATTTAGGCGTTATAATTAGCCTATGCTTCTTCATGCAAGATCTTCTTAATAATCAGTTATGATTATTTTAATTTGTGCTAAATTTCGTATTAATTACTTTGTAAGTAATTTATATAATAATTAAT
>WNGS01072847.1:12358963-12370222 GCA_020271785.1 Procambarus virginalis
TAAGGCGCTCCTTCTCTCGGTGATGTTATTAATGGTCGAGAGTGTGGGTGCTGAGAACCATAGGGAGGAGGATTTGGATATCTTGCTGGATCATGAGGGATCATGGGTGGCTGGTAGTGAGAAGGAATTGGGGCAGGGATAGTTCCAGGGTAAGATCCACGCTGGGCCAGAGGTGGGTGGCCACCTTCATATGAGGCACGGGCTGGTGGCGGCTCTTCGTATGGATGGTAATGCACAGGAACACGTGGGTTTGGGTAGTGAGATAGTGAGGAGTGGGGCCTCGTAGCTGGTGGTTGAAGCAAACCCCTTGTAACTAAAGAATCTGGAGGTAAATGGCCATGCACAGAAGCAGGCCTTCTGCAAGTTTGGTAATGATGTTCATGTACAACTGGAGTGGGCATTTGAGGAGCCATAATCATGCCCTGCATGGGTCCATCTAGAGGTCCTTGAGACAAGGAAAGGCTGTGTGCTCTAACAGGGACTGGTGCAACACCAGGTCGGATTAAATCTGGTGGAGGGGATTCTCTTGGAATTACCAATCGTGGTGGCGGTGGACCTCTTAAATCTCCTGTACTAGCATACACGTGGACAACCCGTGGTGCCTTTGTGTGCGTAAGAGAAGTAATTGTGGCTGAAGATGTAGAAGACAAGGGGGAAGCTTGAGGAGAGAGGTCAGATGTAGGTACATAAAGCATGTCCTCTTGTAAGGCAGGAAGAACTGCCCTGTTGGTGGACGCTCTGCGACGTTGAGGTGGTCCAGAATCCTCATCTCCAACATCCCGGTATGGCCAAGTCATGTGTGAACCAGCCATCCCGGGTTGGGCCATAGTAGGTGGTGTTAACTGTGTTGCCATTTGTTTTAAAAGGTCTGTAGTTGAACCAAATCGAGGCTTAATACCTCTTACTGATGGCCGCCTGATAAAGCCATGATCCTCTAATTCTCCAGCATCGTAACGGCGCCGGAGGCGCTCCATACGACCTGCATCCTGGCGCACAAATTCAGCTAGCTCATCTATGTCAACACCACCTGCTGGTAACCCAAGTATTTGTGCTCCACTCATTGGTAGACCATTTACTGGACATAGTTCTCCATTTGTCTCATTGCTACTATAGCCACTCTCTGTTGTGCTTGTACCATCCATATCACTCTTTCCTGAGAGACGTGGTGATGATTGTGATGATGAAGGTACTGATGATGACCGATCGTCATGCAGAGCTTCATCAATATCGTCAAATGTGTAGGAATCTGAATTTGATGCAAGTGAAGAGCGATCACCAGGATGGGCAGAAATTCCATTAATTATTGGCACACCCGAATGGCTTGACATTTGCGAAAGGAATTGCTTCCTTACATCTGAAGTTGTTGCTCCAGACGTTGGGGCTTGCTGACCTTCTTCCACCTCTTCACCATCTTCAGATGCTGGTGGTAATGTTCCCTCTCTAGTATATCTTACTCCTCCACTATAAATGAGTTTGTCATTTTCTTCATCAGAAATAAGGTCAGCTATGGAGACAGCTGGAATAGCCTGGAACACTGTCGGTGTTGTAGACCCTGAGTGGGTCTCAGTTAATTCATCACCTTCGGAATCCAGTGAAGGTCCTTTGATGTCTGGGAAGAGGTCTGCTTGGAGCTTCCATTCTCGTACATCACGTGGTACTAGGATATCAGTTGCACGTAGTGATGTGGTTTTGTTAAACATCTCTGCCAATTTACGATATTGAGCAATAGTTTCTTGTACCTTGGGATCAAGGGCCTTTGAGGAGTCATGTTCATCTTGGTCTTCATCACCCTCTTGGTCCTCATCATCGTCTTTGTGCTCAGAGTTCCCATTAGTTGCATCTTCTGAAGCAGTGAGCCACTTCAACTTCTCTAACAATGATGTTTCTACCTTGTCACTTTTGTCATTCTTATTTGTATCTTTCTTGCGAGCATCAGAAAAGCGAATAAGGGACCGCCTAAGTGCATTACGCTCAATGGCTCTCCTCACTTCGCTGTTGCTTCGCATAACACCGCCAGCCACATGTGCTATATCAGCATTCTCTAGCCTACGGATTCTCGTCTCAGTCATGGTTGAATCTGAAGACTGAGAATCTGATGAACTTTTTGATTCATCACTGCACACGCTGGTGTTATCACGACCCTCTGCTGCTGCAATACGACGTCTCATTTCATCATACCGTTGCATAGATTCCTTGATTTGCTCATCATCCATTGGTGGTGGAAGCTGTTTTTGCTGATCCTCAACTGAATTGTCAGTATTTGTCATCCCAGGTCCCCCATCAGGCTCTGCCTTGATAGGGCTGAGTTCCACATGCCAGTCTTCACGGCCCTCCCCAAGCAGCATCCCTAGCTCTCTCAGTTTTGGCATGAACCTTGCCAGTGCAGCTGAATTGGCAGCGTCTAGAGGTATCTTGTCTAGGGGCAAGTTTTCCAAAAGGCTGTACTCGTCCCTCCCAGAGAACCTCACTGAGCGCCGGGGCTCATCCACCTCCTCCTCCTCTACTTTAGCTTTAGTCTTTTTACTGTCACCGTTCTTCCAAAGCTTCCCACCCTTCAGAATGCCAGTCTTAGCCACCTTCGGATCAGCAGAGTCCTGTTCGTGCCCCTGCATCAACTGGTCATGATGACGGACGTTCTCCACCGTCAGCTGTGTCAGTGGAGTCCTGTGAGTGACCAGGTCTGGCAAATGAGGTCTCGGTGCATCTGGATCGACTAACCCGTCACCACTTCCAGACTCGGTATCTGTTGGAAAACACAATATTTTAATATATATGATACAAAATATATGCATACTATATAAATAAATGAATAAACTTTAATAAATATATAAACTAACCTAAATACTAATATTGCACATGGGCCCTGGTGTGGGCCCTGGTGTGGGGCCTGGTGTGGGCCCTGGTGTGGGGCCTGGTGTGGGCCTGGTGTGGGGCCTGGTGTGGGGCCTGGTGTGGGGCCTGGTGTGGGGCCTGGTGTGGCCCCTGGTGTGGGGCCTGGTGTGAGGCCTGGTGTGGGGCCTGGTGTGGGGCCTGGTGTAGGCCTGGTGTGGGCCTGGTGTGGGACCTGGTGTGGGACCTGGTGTGGGGCCTGGTGTGGGGCCTGGTGTGGGCCTGGTGTGGGCCCTGGTGTGGGGCCTGGTGTGGGGCCTGGTGTGGGGCCTGGTGTGGGGCCTGGTGTGGGGCCTGGGTGGGGGCCTGGTGTGGGGCCTGGTGTGGGCCCTGGTGTGGGCCCTCACCTAACCTGTGCTACGCCGAGAGAATTAGGCCGAATTTCCGCTTGTGATGTCAGAATGGGGCTTAATCTACGATGAGGGAGGTACCAGCGGGCGATCAGTGCTGCAGGAGTCCACGTACTCACCAGCAGGACCCGGTTGGGGTAGATGGAGTGCAGAATGTCCTTTCTGTCACCCCAGAGTTCTCTTCCCCGTTCCTCCCTCATCCTCTAGCATAATAATAATTAATAATAATAAAAATAATAATAATAATAATAATAATAATAATAATAATAATAATACCTGTCATTGGAGGCCCCGAGGTTCATCATTTTCCAATATAATGATATTGTATTTATAAATAAAATATTCCAGAGAGTTTGAAGTACAATTTGTATTTATATATTTTTTTGCCATCAAGTTATCAATCATGCTTCACTGATAAACATAAATTACCATTAAGAGTGTGTCAAGACTGACAGATGCCGTCGTCAATAGCGTCAATAACCAACCTGTCCTCCTACAACTGTCCTCCTACAACCTGTCCTCTACAACCTGTCCTCCTAACCTGTCCTCCAAACCTGTCCTCCTACAACCTGTCCTCCTACAACCTGTCCTCCTACAACCTGTCCTCCTACAACCTGTCCTCCTACAACCTGTCCTCCTACAACCTGTCCTCCTACAACCTGTCCTCCTACAACCTGTCTCCTACAACCTGTCCTCGCACAACCTGTCCTCCTACAACCTGTCCTCCTACAACCTGTCCTCCTACAACCTGTCCTCGCACAACCTGTCCTCTACAACCTGTTCGCTACAACCTGTCCTCCACAACCTGTCCTCCTACAACCTGTTCTCCTACAACCTGTCCTCCACAACCTGTCCTCTACAACCTGTCCTCGCACAACCTGTCCTCCTACAACCTGTCCTCCTACAACCTGTCCTCCTNTATTTAATGTTGAGTACAAAAAAATGACTTTTGATTCATTTATTTTCTGCACATTTTAATCGTACACTGTATTACATGGTTGACATAATAGTCAATAAACATTTATTTTTTATTTTTTAATTAAACTTTAAATCTTAATTAGTATTATACTAATTTAATTTGCTTTTCATGATTAGTTTATACAGTATGTTGATGGTAACCACATAAACATTCATCTTTATGTATTTAAGGTGCATATTTAAATACATCTTTATGTATTTCCAGTTAACTCTGGAATTGTGTTCAGGCACATGGTAAATTCTTGTGATAGCCAGATGATGTCACTAAGGGTAAATATAACACAAGTATGGCAGAAGGTTTTACTTCAAGTGAAAGATTGTACATTTGTACAACACATGATAAAAATGTGTTACTTTCTACTTACAACAAAATTACATTATATATTTACAAGTTGTGTACATTCCAAGGTAGAATTGGTCAACAGACAGAGGGAAGTAACAACATGGGGTCAGAAAACTCGTAGAGACAGTGGCTGGCATACAAGGACACGGACAAGGGCAGATGAAGTGGCATTTGTCCCCCTCTCAGTCTCCACCAGGTCTGCCACTAGTTGAGGCCCCATCCATTATTGGCCAAGATTATGCCTAATGGCAGCACTGTTAATCATTTTCCCTGGTGGCAAAAGTTCTGCAGCAGTTACCTATTCAAGGAATATTTTGACTCTATTGGTCGAATTTGGTCCTATTTCAAGTCTCCCTAGGAACAGTGTTGTAATCAATTCCACCACAGTAGATTTTCAAGCTGTAATCTTGAAAACCAATATTTTGTTGGTCGGTACCCTATTTATCTTGGATATAGGACTGTTGTAAATTTTTATATATTTTGTGACACTGATACTGTACATGGATACATATTTATAAACCTGATCACTGGGGGAGTCACATTTACGAACTCGACTGTTATGAAGAGTCACATTTACAAGCCTGACTACTACAGGGAGTTACATTTATAAACCTGACTGTCACAGCAAGTCACATTTATAAATCTGACCACCGGTGGAAATCAAATTTTATCAATTTAATTTTTTAAAGTTATGAAGCAGCCAACATTGCTTGAGGCCCCACACAGCAACACTTTTATAAACCAGCTCACAACTGGCTATGTCCCTATCCAGACCAATGATCAACACCCTACCAAGTAGCACTGCTGTCGTTCCTGACCACTGGGGCAAGGCCTTGTGGTCCCAACACCTCAGGAATGAATGTGACAGTCTCCAGCATTTAAACAAATACAATATTTGTACAAATTATACTAGATATAATCTTTTAAGTCAGGAGAATAAATTATTATTAATTTTTCTGATAACATGGAAGTCTTAAGTAAATTATCTTTACTTGCCAAATATCAAGAAAGCAGGAGTCATGTGTCCATACTTACCTCAGTGGTGCGCAGAAAGCTGTCGCTAGTGTACAAATGGGGGAGGAAATTCGTGAAATACACCCCCATTAAAGGTGACTGTCCAGATGACTCAAGACTCGTGTTCTTAAACAAAATATTGACTTATTGCAACAAAGTGTCCAAGACCCGCTGGTATTCAGCGTTTCAGATATTGGATCAAAATGAATATTAACATATTGTACAGAAAGTGTTCATACAAGATAACATGTCTTTATATACTGTTTATAATCTCTATCTATAAATATATCTTTGGCATTGAATAGCCATAAATCATTTTTAAAAGAAAACATTCAGTCATCCAAATAGCATATATGTAACATACACACTGTATATGAACACATTTGCAGTATAATTTATCTTTAAATAATATAAAACATTATTTTCAGGTATTTTAACAATTTATAGAATCACTTAAACCCATGAAAATTATGTTTTATAGCAATATATGGCAACTTGATCATAAGTGTCATCCAACTGCTGTTACGATGGTTCATGCTGAGCACTTGGTATGGTGTCCTCGTCTCCATATACTATCCCGAGTACATTAATATTGTCACACCGATGCACTTAATAAGCTTGGCTACGTGCATTTCAAGAGTGCAGACACTTTTGCACTCGTCTTATACCAGTGCTCTTAAGTGTTGTTTTCACCTTATTGTACCCTCTGTGATGTTTTCATTTTAGTACACTAATAATACACTCACTCTTTACTTCAGTACACCTTGAGGTCTCAACATCTTGGTACACCCGTAAATGTTTTCATTCGTCAGAAGATCCCCATAGATCTCCACACCTTGTTGTACCCCCTGCAAGTACTCACACCTTGGTGTACTCCTGCAGGTACTCACATCATGGTGTACCCCTGCAGGTACTCACACCTTGGTGTACCCCTGCAGGTACTCACACCTTGGTGTACCCCTGCAGGTACTCACATCATGGTGTACCCCTGCAAGTACTCACACCTTGGTGTACTCCTGCAGGTACTCACATCATGGTGTACCCCTGCAGGTACTCACACCTTGGTGTACCCCTGCAGGTACTCACATCATGGTGTACCCCTGCAGGTACTCACACCTTGGTGTACCCCTGCAGGTACTCGCATCATGGTGTACCCCTGCAGGTACTCACACCTTGGTGTACCCCTGCAGGTACTCACACCTTGGTGTACCCCTGCAGGTACTCACATCATGGTGTACCCCTGCAGGTACTCACACCTTGGTGTACCCCTGCAGGTACTCGCATCATGGTGTACCCCTGCAGGTACTCACACCTTGGTGTACCCCTGCAGGTACTCACACCTTGGTGTACCCCTGCAGGTACTCACACCTTGGTGTACCCCTGCAGGTACTCACACCTTGGTGTACCCCTGCAGGTACTCACATCATGGTGTACCCCTGCAGGTACTCACACCTTGGTGTACCCCTGCAGGTACTCACACCTTGGTGGACCCCTGCAGGTACTCACACCTTGGTGTACCCCCTGCAGGTACTCACATCATAGTGTACCCCCTGCAGGTACTCACACCTTGGTGTACCCCTGCAGGTACTCACATCATGGTGTACCCCTGCAGGTACTCATATCATGGTGTACCCCTGCAGGTACTCACATCATGGTGTACCCCTGCAGGTACTCACACCTTGGTGTACCCCTGCAGGTACTCACATCATGGTGTACCCCTGCAGGTACTCACATCATGGTGTACCCCTGCAGGTACTCACATCATGGTGTACCCCTGCAGGTACTCACACCTTGGTGTTCCCCTGCAGGTACTCACATCATGGTGTACCCCTGCAGGTACTCACATCATGGTGTACCCCTGCAGGTACTCACATCATGGTGTACCCCCTGCAGGTACTCACATCATGGTGTACCCCCTGCAGGTACTCACACCTTGGTGTTCTCCTGCAGGTACTCACATCATGGTGTACCCCCTGCAGGTACTCACATCATGGTGTACCCCTGCAGGTACTCGCATCATGGTGTACCCCTGCAGGTACTCGCATCATGGTGTACCCCTGCAGGTACTCACATCATGGTGTACCCCTGCAGGTACTCACACCTTGGTGTTCTCCTGCAGGTACTCACATCATGGTGTACCCCTGCAGGTACTCACACCTTGGTGTACCCCTGCAGGTGCTCACACCTTGGTGTACCCCTGCAGGTACTCACACCTTGGTGTACCCCCTGCAGGTACTCACACCTTGGTGTACTCCTGCAGGTACTCACATCATGGTGTACCCCTGCAGGTACTCACATCATGGTGTACCCCCTGCAGGTACTCACACCTTGGTGTACTCCTGCAGGTACTCACATCATGGTGTACCCCTGCAGGTACTCACATCATGGTGTACCCCTGCAGGTACTCACATCATGGTGTACCCCTGCAGGTACTCACATCATGGTGTACCCCTGCAGGTACTCACATCATGGTGTACCCCTGCAGGTACTCACATCATGGTGTACCCCTGCAGGTACTCACATCATGGTGTACCCCTGCAGGTACTCACACCTTGGTGTACTCCTGCAGGTACTCACACCTTGGTGTACCCCTGCAGGTACTCACACCTTGGTGTACCCCTGCAGGTACTCACATCATGGTGTACTCCTGCAGGTACTCACACCTTGGTGTACCCCTGCAGGTACTCACACCTTGGTGTACCCCTGCAGGTACTCACATCATGGTGTACTCCTGCAGGTACTCACACCTTGGTGTACCCCTGCAGGTACTCACACCTTGGTGTACCCCTGCAGGTACTCACACCTTGGTGTACTCCTGCAGGTACTCACATCATGGTGTACCCCTGCAGGTACTCACACCTTGGTGTACCCCTGCAGGTACTCACACATTGTGTACCCCTGCAGGTACTCACATCATGGTGTACCCCTGCAGGTACTCACACCTTGGTGTACCCCTGCAGGTACTCACATCATGGTGTACCCCCATGCTGCTGCACAACAAGATAACATGCACAACCTTCCCTGCAAGTTATCTTCTGAAGCTTGTCTAACATGCTGTTATCTCCGACCTGGTGCAGAGGATCACTCCCATTCTGGCTGCAGTCACCACAGTAATAACTAATTTGATTGATTACAAAAATTAGATTACTAGCACCAGTAAGTCTCATAGTGCCTTAACAATAAAATAAAACATAGAGAATAAAATGTGAATCTGTTTGATTTTTTTACAACTTCTACGACCACGTAGGAATTGGTATAAATACTTTTAAGGTTTATTTTGTCAGTACAAAAAGTAAAAAAAAAAATAAAATTAGAAAAAAATGATGAAATCTGCATATATATCTGTAACTAAGCACTGAAAAGTATAATGTAACATTTTATTTAACAATGTGAACAAATTTTTACAAACATAAATTAAATTAGATATACAGTAATTCAAATTAAATTTAGTAGAATGTTCTTTGTTCAAAAGTCTGAAAATTTTCTTTAAAATATGTAATGCTTCTTGTAAGAAAGATCAAATGGAGACTTTTGAAGCACAGTACTTAGGCTTTATATAAAAAAAAGCACTGTGCGCTGCTTTAGATATTACAGTACAGAACATGGAAATCTACAATTACAGGAGCAGCTAATACTGTAAATGCCTTAAATCACATTACAGTTTAGTAAAAATATAATTTAGTTATGGGGTACAGCAATTAAAGCTTAGCATTACCAAATAAACTGAATGAAAATGAGAATCGATCAGTTTGATGTGTGGCTTGTGTTACAGATGGCTACCAATACACTGATAGTTGTTGAGTTTGTGAGCTTCGTCTTAGTTTGTGAGCTCCATCTTAGCTTGTGAGCGCCACACTAGCTTGTGAACTCCGTCCTAGCTTGTGAGCACTAGCGTGTCAGGTACAGTGATGCCACTTAGCCACATCAAAATGCTCACAGACCTCTCAAAATGTTTAAAGACTCGGTTGAAACATTGGTATTCCTTCTTTATTGCTAAGGAATATTGGAAGGCTCGGTAACTTTGGTCTGTTCTGCAAAATTAAATTATACTTTTCTTTTCCTAAACCTAGTCTTTGGTTCTGTTTGATTATCTAAACTATGTATATAACCGTTTATGTATGCAAACAAAACTTTGTGAATGCATGGAAACAATTTTGATTACAGTACTGTATTTAAGTTCATTGACTAAGAGGAAGTTTTTCTGAGCTATTTCATTCAATTTATGCATAAGGCTAGATCATGTTGGTCCCATGGACAGGACCATGCTCGGCCAGGGTTGGTTCAAAATTCCACACTAACCCAGCAGGATCTTTTCAAACCGTCACATTTTCGCCATATTGGTGCTAGGGAGACACTGAAGAATACGTAACTGAGCTTGGAAAGACCTCTAAATTAATATGCACTTAAATCCTTTCTAAGCAATACCTTGCATCAGTGACCAAAGAGCTTTTTCACCAGCTTCTTATTGGCTCACCCAGTCACCTTCCTAACTGCTAACTGGTAGCAGCACCTGCACATTCAACCTGGCTAGTCCCCATGTGGCATATTGGCAGATGGAGATCAGAATTCAGTTAAGTATTTGTTATCATCCTTAAAACTTTTATGTTGGGGTGGTACTAGACTTATGCTAGAAGTGGAATGTGTGTGTGTTGACGAGTCAATGTCTGTTTCTGGAGTTTAATCATTCGACTAAATAATTAGACTGAGGTGTCCCAAAATTAATAGTCGCTGTATGCAAAGCAAACGGCGAAATTTCTGGGGCAAGAAGAAAACGTAATACCATATCTGTGACTAACCCATGGTTGCGTGCGCATCACGCTGGGGTATTTAAGCGCGTCCAGGGGACTCTGCCACTCTTGCTGGCCGTCTCCGGACGTTACACTACAAAACGCCCACCCGCCTCCCAGGTTCCTCTGCTTCCCCTGGCCTTACAGGGGAAGCGCTATTGCAGCTTGCTGAGGACACTTGTCCCAATCTGCAATAATTTGTGTTACCTTTGGGGGTGCTCCGACGGAACCCCCAAGTGATAACCAAGAATACCAAGAACTGAATTACCGCAGTCTAATTACAGATTTCACGGCAATTGAATTACATTAGCATGATAACGGCTATCCATTATTTGCTGTATAATAATTATGCTCATTCACTATTCATTATGAGGCAGTATTTATTTATCCATTTAGTCGTTATAATTAGCCTATGCTTCTTCATGCAAGATCTTAATAATCAGTTATGATTATTTTAATTTGTGCTAAATTTCGTATTAATTACTTTGTAAGTAATTTATATAATAATTTTGTAATTAATTTATAATTATTATTTAAGTAATTAATGTATAATAATAATTAAGCCCCCACGTGGTGCGTTTTCTTCCAACCCCACAGAAATTACCGTGTTTTCCAAACACAGATCAGCCATTGGTGTCATTCCAACACTTCCTGGCACTCCACCAATCTTCACATGGGGAGTTTCTAGGGTGTATTGCCGATACAATAGGGAACACATTAAGGCCTCTTCTCTCAGTGGTTTCTTGTGCCATGCCACATACTTATTTCTATTCCTGTCCTTTCTTATTATGTTTTTATGAACAGGCATTTCATGACTAATACAATCTTGCTTTGGCCTCAACTTTCCCGTCCTTCCCATAATCTGTTGGATCCTTAATAAGGTGTTGGATCTCCTGAT
>WNGS01072847.1:12370322-12389014 GCA_020271785.1 Procambarus virginalis
GTCTAAAATAATTAGGAGAGCCAAATAATATACTACGAAAATAAATTTACCCAAATTAAGGGCAACATAAGAAACATGGAGCACTATCTCCCACATATTAGGATCAAAAAGATTTTGAATAAAAACAAATTCTCCTATCCAATGACGATGGTGTGTTTTCGGCCGCAGACACTGCTACTAGTTCAATAGTTCTTTTCTTTCTTCCATTGGGACATCCCTTGCTCATGATATTCTATCCTCCCTCACTAATATTAAAGACTACCTTACAGGTAACTATCCAGAGTCGCTGTACCTAGCTCCCGCTAATTCCTCTGATGTTAATGCGGTAATCCTTTTCCTTAAAACTAGTCAAGCGCCCTTGATGAGTACCATCTCTAATTTACAAAAAAAATCCAGAGATATAGCTCCTGCTATTACACTTGCTCTTCAATAAATCACTTGAACTCCAAACATTTCCGGATATTCTAAAAAAATCGAGAGTAACCCCATTCAAATGTGTGAACTCTCTGATGTCAACAATTACAGACCTATATCAATCTGCCACCTTGTCAAAATATTGGAAAGCTAATCTTCAGTAGCTTTATCATATCTAGCCAAACTCAATATACTAGCTCTTCCAAAATAGTTTCAGACTGTAATTAAGCACTGTTTTGTGCGAGATGGTAAAATTATAGCTAGGAGGACTGACATTGGAAAAACCTATTCAATAACCACTGAAGCTCACCTTAATTCTTTCCTCAGTGACTGTGGGATAACTGCTGTATAGCCAGAATTCAATTATAATCTCATTTAACTACCATTGTGTACTTTAGCTCTGCCTTTCCTTTCAAAGGTAACTTTAACTAACTTTAGTTAAAAAATAATTGTCATCCTTACAATTGTCATCTTTCATTTTACTCCCATGTTCAGTAGTACACTGGCTTTGCCTGTGTCCTCTAGTATTAACTTCATTATCCAGTGTTCCTGAGTGTATCTCTATTTAAGCTACCTCATTTTGTCTTAGTGTAACTTTAGTATTAAACTATAGTGTACTTATAATAGTATAGTAAGCAAGCTTTTCATTTTATAGTTTTCATAATTGCTTTTTTACTTTTTTGGGCATCTATTGTTATTATTATTCTAGTTCATTATTTACATTCCTAGTTCTCATTAAGTTTTTTTTTTCTTTACTTAATTTACCATTGAGTTTATATTACTTAAATACCATTAAGTTTATATTACTTTAGAATTTTTATTCTACTTTCCTTTATTTTCTATTTTGTATTTTGGCACTCTTGCCTTGTTTCCCAGCAACCAGCCTTTTTATGCAGACATGTATAGACCCAGAACTAAACCTCTTATCCACTATCTATGACAATCATCACTTTAATGACCAAAATTGCAGATATTTTACAGCACATGATGTAAACAATGTATTAACACATAATCACAATATCTCTGTAATCAACTTGAATGTTAGATCCCTAGGTAAACACTTCGATGATGTTAGTGCCTTGATTGAAACTATTGACAACAAATTCACTTTTATTATACTTACTGAAACGTGGTTGAAAGAGGATACTACTCAACTCTTTAACATGCCTAACTACTTGGCAATTCACAACTGTCGTCAAATTCAGAGAGGTGGTGGTACTGCTCTTTACTACCATCATGAACTAACATGCTTAAAGTAATTAGAACTAGAGACTGCTGTGGGGAGTATATCTTCGCCAGTTTCAGAGTCAAGGGTACCGAGTCTATCCTGTCTGTAGGTGCAGTCTATAGAATTCCTAACACTGATGTGTCTGAATTCAATTCAAACCTTAGTAATCTAATACTCGAGAACAGACTGAACAAAAACCATCTAATTATCGCAGGGGACTTTAATATTGACCTCTGCGAGCCTGAGCACCCTACTACTGTTAGCTTCCTCAACTGTATGAATTCCTGCTTCCTCATACCCTTAATCACTAGACCTACTAGAATCACTGATAGTACTGCCACGACTCTAGATCACATCTGGACCAACATAACCTCTCCGCTTACTTCAGGTATAATCACCGATAGCACTACAGACCATTACCCCACATTTCTCTTAACTAACATTAACAAACCACCTCTAGAGTCAAGGGAGATAAGTTTTAGGCTGCACAATGAATCTGCTATAGACAATTTTATAACTGCTGCTGATAATGTCAACTGGGAGTCAGAGTTAGGTAACATAGGGGACATCAACCTAGCAGTACAATCTTTTCTTCAAAAAACTCTAAGCCTTTATAACACCCACTGTCCTATGCTTACAAAACAAGTCACTACCAAAAGGCTTAACAATCCCTGGCTTACAAAGGGAATACTTAAATCCATTAATAAAAAACATGACCTTGAGAAGAAGTATAGGCTAGGAACCGTCTCCAAAGAATTCTCAAAAAATTACTCTTTACTGCTATCTAAGATAATTAGACGAGCCAAAGCTAAATACTACGAAGATAAATTTACCCAAATAAAGAGCAACATTAAAAAAACTTGGAGCACAATTTCACAAATCTTGGGATCAAAGAAGACTTTAAACAACAAACCAACACTCCTGTCTAATAACGATGGTCAGCTTTCAGCCTCTGATTCTGCTATTGAGTTCAATAGGTTCTTCTCTTCCATTGGGTCATCCCTTGCAAATGATATTCCATCTTCCAGTACTGAGGTTAAGGACTACCTTACAGGTAACTATCCACAGTCTCTGTACCTAAAGCCTACTAATTCCACTGACGTCAATGAGATAATCCTTTCCCTCAAAACCAAGTCTAGTGCCCTTGAGGAGATTCCGACATTAATTTACAAAAAAGCCTCCAGATCCTTAGCCCCTGCAATTGCATTGCTCTTCAACAAGTCACTTGAACTCCAAACCTTTCCAGATATTCTAAAAAAAGCGAGAGTAACCCCTGTCCACAAATGTGGTGATCTCACAGATGTTAACAACTACAGACCTATTTCAATCCTGCCTAACTTATCAAAAATTTTTGAAAAACTAATCTACAAGCAGCTCTACTCTTATCTAGCCAAGCACAATATACTTAGCTCTTGCCAATATGGCTTCAGACCTAAAAAAAGCACTAACGATGCACTTATTAGTATGATTAACTTAATTCATGCAGCTCTTGATAAAAATGAGTTCCCTGTTGGGTTATTTGTGGACCTGCGTAAGGCTTTTGACACTGTCAACCACCAAAACCTTCTTCTTAAATTACATCATTATGGAGTCAGAGGACTCTCCCTGCAATACCTCAAATCTTACCTTACTGACAGACTCCAGTATGTTTCTGTGAACAATTCAATTTCTCCTACCCTACCCATCAACATTGGTGTTCCTCAGGGCAGTATACTTGGCCCTCTCCTCTTTCTCATCTACATTAATGACCTTCCAAATGCCTCCCAACACCTTAGACCAATTCTATTTGCTGACGACACAACCTTCATTTACTCCAGTCCTGACCCCCTTGCTCTAAATGCCACAGTAAATACCGAGCTTAATAAAGTCCATCTTTGGCTAACTGCCAACAAACTCACCCTTAACATTGACAAAACTTTCTATATTCTGTTTGGCAATAAATCCTCTAATCAAATAAATCTCAAGATTAACAATACCCAAATTTGTAACAAATTAGATGGCAAATTCCTTGGCGTTCTCATTGATCACAAGCTTAATTTCCAGGGACACATTCTAAATATATCAAAAAAAGTTTCAAAAACTGTTGGCATTCTTTCTAAGATCAGATATTATGTACCCCGCCCTGCCCTGGTGACTCTCTATTACTCCCTCATCTATCCATATCTCAACTATGGTATTTGTGCTTGGGGTTCTACTACCCAAAATCATTTACGTCCTCTTATTACTCAACACAAAGCTGCTATTAGGACAATATCCAACTCTGGCCCCAGACATCACTCGGTACCCCTACTCAAATCTCTGAATATGTTAGATATTAAGTCACTGCACATTCTCTCATGTGTATTATACATATATAAAACGCTGAACTGTAATGCCAATCCTGACCTCAAAAGCTTCATTGAAAGCTGTAACAGAACCCATGAGCACCACACCAGAAATAAATACAGTTTTGATATTCCAAGAGTACGACTTAATCAAACTAGAAATGCTCTACAAATCAAGGGACCCAGAATGTGGAATGACCTTCCCAACCATGTTAAAGACTGTACCTCTCTCAACCAGTTTAAGATTAAAACTAAACACTACCTGATTAATTCCCTGTAACCTACCTTACCACTCTATTGTCAACCCATGTATGTTATTTTTTTTTTTATTCAACGCTGTTTGTCTACCTATTGTATTTGTGCTGCTTTTTCAGTCATGTTCCCCCCTTTTTTTTATCTTTATTTGTATCTGTTCTCAATACATTTTATTCTTTTTGCTCAATTAGTATTAAGTTTTAGATATTAATGTTTTTCTTGCCCGAAACGCATTGCGTAATAGTGGCTTTAGGCATTGTATGTACTAGCTCTATCTATAAATCCACTTATGTAAAATCACTTTATGTATGTACCTTTCCTGAATAAACATATTTATTTATTTATTTATTTACCCAATAAAAGCACTAACGATGCACTTATTAGTATGATTAACTTGATACATACAGCTCTTGATAAAATGAGTTCCCTGTTGGGTTATTTGTGGACCTGCATAACGCTTTTGACACTCAACCACCAAAGCCTTCTTCTTAATTACATAATTATGGAGTCAGAGGTCACTCCCTGCAATACCTTTAATCTTACCTTACTGACAGGCTCCAGTATGTTTCTGTGAATAATTCCATTTCTCCTACACTACCCATAAACATTGGTGTTCCACAGGGCAGCATGCTTGGCCTCTCCTCTTTCTCATCTACATTAATGACCTTCCAAATGCCTCCCAACACCTCAAACCAATCTTATTTGCTGATTACACAACTTTCATTTTCTCCAGTCCAGACCCTCTGCTCTAAATGTCACTGTGAATACTGAAATAAATAAAATCCATCTTTGGCTAACTACTAACAAATTCACCCTTAACACTGACAAACTTTCTATATTTTGTTTGGTAATAAATCCTCAAATGCAATTAATCTAAGAATAAACAATATACAAATCAGTAGTAAAGTTGATGGTAAATTCCTTGGTGTCCTCATCGATAACAAGCTGAAATTTTCAGAGACACACTCTAAATATAGCAAAAAAAGTTTCTAAAACTGTTGGCATTCTTTCTAAGATCAGATATATGTACCTCGCCCTGCCATGGTGACGCTCTATTACATCCTCATCTATCCTTATCTCAATTATGGTACTTGTGCTTGGGGTTCTACTACCCAAAATCATTTACGTCCTTTAATTACCCAACACAAAGCTGCTATTAGAACATGGCCCCTGCATAATTTAAATTAAGCGGGGGAATTCTGGGAGGCGAAAACAATTACGCAGCGCTCTGTGAGAGCTGCGCGCGCCGTGGGGGGGGGGGGGCGCACATTTAAGCAAACGCACAAGGAGGTTTCCCTCTCACTCCTACACAGCTACGGTACGCTCCACACGAAACACCCGCCCTCCTCCCTTGACTGCAGAACATCTCGCTCTTCGAGCTCCTCACGTTTCTCCTATGCTACTCTCTAATTTGGGGGTGCTGCGCCGGATCCCCAAGTCTAGGGCTGCCCGCAGCTACTTACCATATGTCAAGTGCTCACGTGTAGTGCAAGTTTGGGGTTGCAGACTTTACATGTACTGGGCACTAGCATATCATTACCCCTGGAAATTTTAACTATACTATGCCCTCTGTGTATACAGAATATATTTCTACATACTGTACTGGCTGTGCCACTCAATTATCTCTGGCATTGTTTTTAATTATAGCATTAAGCTGATTGCGAGTACTGCAACATTGCTTCGGCTAGCTGCCCTAGGCACGGTTAATGTCCTATGACTTATTCCCTTAGTTGCATCTTTGCAGTACTGGCATTCTACTCAGACATGTTACATGCCTTCTTGGTTATTGTGGTACAGCAATTGCTCTGTAAACATTAGTTAATAAATTAAGGTCCCCCCACTCCTGGTTTGTTTTCTCCCCGATCAGAAAATATCTTACTCTGGCCCCAGACAGCACTCGGTACCCTTACTCAAATCTCTGAATATGTTAGATATAAGTCACTGCATATCCTCTCATGTGTACTCTATTTATTTAACCACTTAACTGCGCCAACCGAGTTTTCTCTGTCGGCGGGAAACTGCGCCAACCGAGAAAACTCTTTTTGATTTTTCGTAACCAATTCTAAATGTGTACGAGGTTGGTTGTGTACGAAATGGACTCTTAGGACCTCCAGTGAGAGGCAGCCATCTTGGAAAAAAATCCCAGAATGCCCTGGGGCTGCTGGCTGGGTTAGTACTGAATGAGCAACTATGGGTGGTGCACGCGCCTCTGTCTCCCAAACACCTGTCCGACGCGGTGTTGAAGATAATGCTCTGTCGGTGAAATTCAAACCATATTGTTTGAAGAACATAAGGGTCATAATGTTGGGGAAGCCAGGCGCAATAAGGACCTAACACAAAGGTTGGATGCAAGTGATACAGCACCTATGAGGACGATATAGCGAGCGTATCCAGTTGTAGCTCTGAGCGTCACCCTTGCAATCCTATGCTATTTATTTAGATGATACTTAGATGAATCGTTTCTGCGTTCAGTGATGTTGCATCTGATACAAATGGCATAGATGAACAGTGTTAGCCGCTTCCATTTTGGTGTTTTCCATAGATATTTTCAAGGATGCTTGAATCTCTTCCAACTGACGGACACTCTTGAGGCTAGCTGAATCTCTTCCTGACTGATGGACACTCTTGAGGTATGCTGAATCTCTTCCTGTGTGGACCATACAAAGCGATCTTTTCAAGACTATCTTACAAATTTATCTTTTCAAGACTATCTTACAAATTTATCTTTTCAAGACTATCTTACAAATTTATCTTTTCAAGACTATCTTACAAATTTATCTTTTCCTATAATCTTTTCAATACTACCTTATGCTTTACTAGCTTGGTTACATACAACCTACAAGTACTAAAGCCAAGGGTGTACGTGAGTGCATTATTTGCAAGCACACAGAATGAAGAAACAAGCAGCGAAAATTTATCTGTACCTGGTGCAATGAGAGTGAAGTCGCGCTGTGTACCATGGGCTACTTCGTTGATTATTACGCACTTTCGAAGTACTGAGTGTGTAATACAGTGTGTTACTGTGTAAATAGTGTGTGAAAACTGTACATATTGTAATTTTAGTGAATTTTTAACAGGTAATATGCGACAATAAACATTATTGTGGACACATTACTGACACATGTATCACAGTTCCATGGAACATTATGAACGTTCTACTGTATGCATATTGTAAAGGACACAAATATGCATCATATACGATAAAAAAACAAATAAACCGCATTGGAAATACATAAAACAAATAATTGAAAAATATTTGTGGCAACACCCGGTGCTTGAATGGCCCGCGCGACTGTGTCTGGGCGAGTCACGCACGCGCGCGACCAGGCCTTGATGACGTCACAGCGCACTTTGTCCACGTCCCTACAGCCAAAGTAAGTGGAATTTGGTTTTATTTTTAAATAGACATGTTCAGGGAAGGGAATTTATCATTTTAGAAAAAAGAAAAAAGAATTTTTTGGGAACACTTCATTTCATGCGCACCGGGGAATTTCTCAATAAACTCCGTGCAGCACGGTGGTTAATGCTCTGAATTGTAATGTCAATCCTGACCTTAAAAGCTTCTTAGAAGGTTGTAACAGAACCCATGGGTACCACACCAGAAACAAATACCTATTTGATATTCCAAGAGTACGACTTAATCAAACTAGAAATGTTCTACAAATCAAGGGACCCAGAATGTGGTATGACCTTCCCAATCATGTCAAAGGCGTACCTCTCTAAACCGTTTCAGATAAAAACTAAGTACTACCTAATTAACTCCATGTAACATACCTTACCCCCCTAAATGTCAACCCATGTCTTACTATTCTTAAACAATGCTGTTTGTTGACCAACTTGTTTATTGCTATTTTGTACCATGTTTCTACCCCCCATTTTGTACCCTCTTTTTTATCTTTAATTTTTCTTTCAGTCGAATTTATACTTTAAGCTCAATTATTATTAAGTTTTAGTCTAAGTTTTTTTCTTCCACACTTTGCCCGAAATGCTATGCGTATTAGGCTTTAGGTATTTCTATGTACTAGCTCTGCCTATAAATAATCAGAATGTTTGTAACTCTGCACCTATGTATGTACTTTTCCTAAATAAAATATTATTATCATTATTATTTATTATTGTTATTATTATTATTATTATTATTATTATTATTATTAGTATTAGTAGTAGTAGTAGTAGTAGTAGTAGTGAAATACCATCCATGATATGAAAGTCTATGATAGTCTATGGACTATGAAAGTCCACTTATGGATGTCAACCAATAAACTAACACTAACATAGAAAAGACCTACTACATTTATTTGAAAGCAAATCTACATAAAATGCAGTTCAGCTTCAGATAGATAATGTAAACATAGCAATAAAACGATGGAAAGTTTCTTGGCCTATTCCTAGACAAGAGATTCAACTTCAGCACCCACATACACACATAACTAAGAAAGTCTCTAAAACAGTTGGGATACTCTCCAAAATCAGATATTAGTACCTACTCTGCTCTCATCTCTCTATATTGGCCACAAATCTATCCCTATCTTAATTATGGTATCTGTGCATAGGTTTCAACCACTGCAAACCACCTCAAGCCATCATCACCCAGCAAAAATCTGCTATCAGAATAATAACATTCTGCTTTCAGACAACACTCACCCCCTTGTTTAACTCCCTTAAAATACTAAATAATCTCACTCCACAAATTTTCTTGTGTCAAAACATTTACAAAACCCTGTTCTTAAACGCAAATCCTGCTCTGAAACTATCTGGACAGATGAAATAGGACCCATTATCACCACACCAGAAAATAAATATATCTTGATATCCTCAAAAGTCAAACTTAATCTGTGTAAGCACTATGCAAATAAAGGAACCCAGTCTATGGAACTCACTCCCTAATGAATGAAAAGCTGTCCAACTTTTGCGTCATTCAAAAACAAAACTAAAAAGTAACTAATCTCATCTGCATAGTTTTTTTTTACCTTGTTGCTTTAAAATTGCACTGTATCTATTGCTACCAATCTCCCTATCTTTATGTACCCAATCCGAACATCTTTACCATTGTGATCATTGCTGTCTTCTTATATGTGCTATCAATCTGCTGTACGGTGTCTGTTAATCTTGTTTAAAATTACCAATCAAGTTGTCAATGTAATCAACCAGTGCTTTAATATACCAATGTGCTTTAATACTTACTATTCTCCTTCATCTCATTTTTTCTTGCAATGTATCTGTTATCATTTTATTAATTCTGCTAGAATTTACCTACTTAAAATTATCTGTTAGATTAAGGACCTGCCCGAAACGCTGCGTGTATTAGTGGCTTTACAAGATAGCAAATACTATGCTATGCACAGGTATTCTCTCTAACCCAATGTACCTTCTTGTTATAAATAAATAAATAATAATAAATAAATAAAAATAAATAATAAATAAATAAAAATAATACATAAATAAATATATAAGAGTGCTGCTTATGCCCTTGCACCACCTATAGCTTATTCAACAAATCTTTAGTGTCATACTTTTCCTGATATCCTTAAAAAAAAAAAACAGGAGTAACGCCAGTTCACAAAGAAGGCGAGACAGCAGATGACAAACAATTACAAACCAATATCAAATCTACCGATACTCAAAAAATATTTGAAAAAATATTTATAACAGCTCTACTCTTACTTGTAAAATGTAACATGTTAAGTCCCTGCCAGTTTGGCTTTCGTCCCCAAAAGAATACCAATGATCCATTATTTGTTGCTTAAATAATCTACACAGCTATATAATCTTGACAAAAATGAGTTCCTAATTGGCCTCTTCACTGACCTGAGAAAGGCCATTGAGACAGGCCATTGAGACTGTAAATCATAACTTGCCTTTTACTTAAACCTCGCCACTATGGAATCAAAGGGTTGCTCTGAACTATATTCGTTCCTATCTCAGTGACAGACACCAAATGTAGCCATCAATGACATAACTCCCCTACTTTAACGGTAACCATAGGAGTGCCACATGGCAGCATATAGGACCTCTATTTTATATACCACAGTGATTTGCCAAATGTTTCTAACATTCGTAAACCTATACAATTTGCTGACGATACTACCTTCATCTATTCAGACCCCAAATCCCACACACTATAATAATACTGTTAACAACGAATTTAAAAAAAAAATCCACTCATGGATGTCAACCAACGAACTCTCACTAAACCTAAAAAATACCTGTACATTTTATTTGGAAGCAATCATCAAAGCAAATTCAACTTCAGATAGACAATGTAAATATTAGCATTAAAAATGATGAAAAGATCCCTTGGCTTATATATAAAGAGACTCAACTCCAGCACCCACATACAACATAGCCAAAAAATTATAAAAAAAACTTTCGGTATGTTCACTAAAATCATATATTATGTTCCTCACTCTCATCTCCTCTCATTATACTACTCGTTATATAATCTATTCCTATCTTACATACGGTATCTGTACCACCAAAGGAGTCACGAGGGATGGGAACAGGACCAGGAGTCACACAAGGGGGGTGGAACAGGACCAGGAGTCACACAAGGGGGGTGGGAACAGGACCAGGGTCACACAAGGGGGTGGGAACAGGACCAGGAGTCACACAAGGGGGTTGGGAACAGGACCAGGAGTCACACAAGGGGGGTGGGCAGGACCAGGAGTCACACAAGGGGGGTGGGAACAGGACCAGGAGTCACACAAGGGGGGGGGTGGAACAGGACCAGGAGTCACACAAGGGGGGTGGAACAGGACCAGGAGTCAACAAGGGGTGGAGGGAACAGGACCAGGAGTCACACAAGGGGGGTGGGACAGGACCAGGAGTCACACAAGGGGGGTGGGAACAGGACCAGGAGTCACACAGGGGGGGGTGGAACAGGACGAGGCACTAAACTACTACAGGTGGTGATGGTTTGTAAATAATTAGAATAATAATTCATTGTGTCAGGGGGGCCAGGGAGCTAGAGTGTATTCATACACGTTAGACTTATGTAACGCCGGGAGAGTACAGCCACCACTCACTATGAGAAGTCCTGGTAAGACCAGTCTGTACCTCAGGTTCAGCAAGAGTTAATCGAAATATCATCTGGCTCCACCCTAGTCAGCTTGTTCCCTGTTTATGAAAAATCTGATAGTCTTAGCAAAATTATGATACATTTTGATTGCTTTTTCGTACGTCACAGGGCAGCTGATGCCCTGATGTGCTGACCAAGTTGGCTGAATCAGCTGGGAACAGGTCCACACAGACGTTCCCACAACAGTTAGAACGCCCCCCTTCCCATTCAATTGTATATATACCCCCTGTATGATAGTTAGAGAGAGAGACAGTGCTGGAGTGTCGGAGAGTGTGTGAGGCTGCAGGTCAGGCTGCAGATCATCAGGCAGACCTCAGGAGACAGAGTGAATCCACCCGATTGAGAGGCAGAGAGTGGTCTTAAGGTAAAAATTAAAACATGTGATCTTTGATATATTTTCCATGTCTGGATCCCGTAACAATTGCCAGTGTTAAAGTAGTGAATTACATAATTTGTTCTTATAAACTCATGTTAAACTTCCCATCTTATCAATTGTTGAATCCCCGTAGCTTCATAATAACCGTCCCATAAATATTGACAGTTAAAGAAAGAGTACTCTCTCCAAGTCAAGCAATGTTTCTTGCCTCGTTGCTTGATATAGTAAATGGTTAAGGCAAATGGTGGCAGCGTCTTTTAATCCTGTGTAGCATCTCGTTAGTGGAAGGGTACCTTTTGGTTCCGGTGCTATATGGCAGGGTGACATTAATATGTTTTATATTCTTAATTTAAATATTTAGAAGTGTTACAATTCAGTGGTTTTAACCTTATATCGATTATAGCTTTATAGCGTACCCTTACACTACCCACACGAAGATATAAGGGGAAGAGCTGTTGAATGGAGGGGGTGGAAGGAAAGCGAGTGAAACGGAGGGAGCTGGAGCTAAGAGGTGTGAGGAATTATAGCGACTCATACCTCCGAGAAAAGAGAACGAGAGGAGGAGGTGCCAGGCGGATGAGGCGAAGGACGAGGCAATGAGAGCAGCAGCGATCATAATGGAGCCGGCCATGGCGACCCGCCTGTGACCCAACTCGCTGGTCAGCGGCCCCACCACCGGTCCCGTCACGTTCCATACCAAACTGAAGGTGTTGAAGATCCAGGCGACAGTGGTGGAGGAGGACCCCAGCGGTGCAGGACTGGAGAATACCAGGCTGAAGCACGGCCCCACCGTCGACACAAGCGTCTGTCAACACCACAAGGAAATATGTTAAATTAGAAACAGCTGCGTTATTCGTAATGTTTTGTTTATACTAAGTACTGCAATTCTGACTGAGTTGAATAGATATTACACCTGTAAAAATAATAATTTGTTTGAAACAAATATATAATTTGTTTAAACTAAATATATTTTAAACAAATATATAATTTGTTTACACACACACACACACACACACACACACACACACACAACCACACACACCACACACACACCCACACACACACACACACACACTGGTGCAAGTGTAGNGACTGCACCCTGCGTGACGGGAGATGTCTCCCTTGTGATGAGGGTAGAGACAGGCAATAAATAGGCAAGAGAGAGCTGAGGAGCAAGTAAGTGTAGTAGAGGGGATAGTAATAATAATAAGAGCTGCAGAAGGCCTATGGGCCCATACGAGGCAGCTCCTATTAAAACCCACAGAAAGAGAAGGAGATAGGAATAAGAAGAGGATAGCAAGGGAGCGTAGGAGAAGAGAAAAGAAAGGAAAGAGAAAGAAAGAAAATAGAAGGGGTAGGCTTATGTTAGGTCACGTTTGTTAGAAAGATTAGAGTATTTGAGTATATACTGTGAAAGGGAAGAGTCCACAGCAACAAAGCCAGGACTCAAGTTCATGTTGGGTACATTGTGTATCAGCCGATTCCACAAGTCTCAAGACTGTTGTACTCAACTATCCCCTCTACTACACCTTACTTTGCTCCTCAGCTCTCTCTTGCCTATTTATTGCCTGTCTCTACTTTCTCATCACAATCGACTTGAGAATGGTCCAGGACGGACCGAAACGTCGTCGTCTCTTCACCTTCTAGTGTGTGGTCTGGTCAACACAGTTTACATTTGGTTAGGTCTACATCAGCAGATAATGAGAATTCCCAGAGATACTTGTAACCGAGTCTAAGCCGAGCAGTAGTAACATCTAGAAGGGGGGGGGGGGTAATGGTTCACATGTCCACATTCCAATGCCCGCTCCCCAGGGCTGGGGTGCGGGGGGTACAATAAACTACCCACCTCCGGCGGCAGCTTGTCGAAGGCGGAAGTGGAGCCTAGGCCGTTTGTCATGATAATTAGTGATGGCTCTTATTTTGATTATGAGTCCGTAATCCAGTTAAGCCTTTATTCTTAATTTATATTACAATGCTGGTAAAATACGCTTCTTGATGATGAGTATAAAGTACAAATGAACTTATGGTGTACCCTATACTCACAGGATGAGTATAGGGTACACAATGAACTTCCACTCACATGTTGTACTCACCTAGTTGTGTTTGCGGGGGTTGAGCTCTGGCTCTTAGGTCCCGTCTCTCAACTGTCAATCAACTGGTGTACAGATTCCTGAGCCTATGGGCTCTATCATATCTACATTTGAAACTGTGTATGAAGTCAGCCTCCACCACAACACTACTTAATGCATTTCATTTGTTAACTACCCTGACACTGAAAAAAATCTTTCTAACGTCTCTGTGGCTCATCTGGGTACTAAGTTTCCACCTGTGTCTCCTTGTTCGAGTTCCACCCGTGCTAAAGAGTTTGTCTTTGTCCACCCTGTCAATTACCTGAGAATTTTGTAGGTGTTTATCATGTCTCCCCTTACTCTTCTGTTTTCCATTGGTCTACATAAGTGGTGTACAGGGTCCTGAACGATTCCTTACACAAGTTTCTAAAGGCAGTTCTTATATTGGCCAGTCTAGCATATGCCGCTGATGATATCCTTTTGATGCGGGCCTCTGGGGACAGGTTCGGTGTGATATCGACCTCCAGATCTTTCTCTCTATTTAACTCTTGCAGGATTTCACCTCCCAGATGGTACCTAGTGTTCAGCCTTCTGCTCCCTTCGCCTAATTTCATTACTTTACACTTTCCTGAGTTGAACTTTAGCAGCCATTTTCTAGACCATTCCTCCAGTTTGTCCTGTAGTCTCTGTCTATCTTTATCTGTTTTGATTCTTCTCATAATTTTTGCATCATCAGCAAACATTGAGAGGAATGAGTCTATACCCTCTGGAAGGTCGTTTACATATACTAGAAACAGGATGGGTCCGAGTACAGAGCCCTGTGGAACCCCGCTGGTGACATCTCGCTACTCTGATGCCTTCCCCTTCACTGTTACTCGCTGTTTCCTATTACTTAGATACTATCCCTTATCCACTGGAGCACCTTACCTTTTACTCCTGCCTGTTGCTCCAACTTTTGTAACAGCCTTTTGTGAGGTACTGTGTCAAAGGCTTTCTGACAGTCCAAGAAAATGCAGTCTGCCCACCCTTCTCTTCCCTGCCTAATTTGTGTTGCATAGTCATAGAATTCTATTAGGCCTGTGAGGCACGATTTACTATCTCTGAACCCATGCTGGTGGAGAGTTACAAAGCTGTTTCCCTCCACATGCTCTACGAGCCTTTTCCTCGCAATCTTCTCCATCACCTTCCATGGTATACAAGTTAGGAAAACTGGCCTGTAGTTCAGTGCCTCTTGCCTGTCACCCTTTTTGTAAATTGGGACTACATTAGCTGTCTTCCAGCTTTCCGGAAGGTCTCCCGTTTCCAGTGACATGATGGGTATGAGTTGCACATGAAACTATCGCGCAGAGGATGAGTATGGAGAGCAAAGTAAACAAAGATTCACACGATGAGAAAGGGTTGCACAATGTCCTATGACTCACAGGATGAGTATGAGGTGCACAATAAACTACAGGTCACAGGATAAGTATGGGCTGCACAATAATTTACAGGTCACAGGATGGGTATGGGGTGCACAAACAACTGGTAACAGGATGAGTATGGGTTGCACAATAAATTACAGGTCACAGGATGAGTATGGGTTGCACAATAAATTACAGGTCACAGGATGAGTATGGGTTGCACAAACTACTGGCAACAGGATGAGTATGGGTTCACGTAATGCGACTGTTCACCAAGCAGTAAGTAGGTACTCAGGAATTAGTCAGCTTGTTGTGGGGGTTGCATCCTGAAGCGGGGTCAGTAATTCGACCTTAGGGATGACCTTGATAAAAGTCTATCGTATATGAATATACTGTGGCTTCCTGTCCCCAACACAATGAATTGTTATAGTTATAATATTATGATTTATAATTAAGTTCTTAAGAGCGATCCTGTGTCATAATTAACATACGTCTATCTTTACCTCAACATTTTATAAGTTAATTTCTGTCTGTATATGATGATGATCATATACAATTAAGGTAACACTG
Source organism: Procambarus virginalis (assembly GCA_020271785.1). Lineage (NCBI taxonomy): Eukaryota > Metazoa > Arthropoda > Malacostraca > Decapoda > Cambaridae > Procambarus > Procambarus virginalis. Next base: position 12,386,037 of record WNGS01072847.1, read on the forward strand.
CAACTTTATAGGAAGTTGTTAAATCCAAAATATATCATGGTTCTTATACTTGAGATATTGTTGCAATAAACGTTTGAAAACAAAGTTTATATCTGTATTTAAAATATAAAACATTTTGCGTTTATCAACGCATCTCTCCGAATTACAATTTTTTTCTGAATTGTGAAGCCTGTATTGCCCGCCTGGCAGGACACTGATGCATTGGAAGTTTTCATGTGTCCGGACACCGGCGATGGTGTGGTATTGGCTATATATTTAACCATATCTTGGGTTTCATTTAAGATATATTTTCCTTGAAATGTAGTCACATTATCGTCTACATTTGTGTTTATGCTGACATATAGACCTTTAATGTTACTTTGCATATATGCAAATGAATTACACAATTGATTCACTTGTTTGCAGGCCTTCACACTCCCTTAGATAGCCATCTCGTAAGTATAAAAGGCATATATCTTCACTTTCACTTCAGTTATATTTATGCTAAAGTATTAACTTACAGCTTATATTTCTGTCTTTGTTATGACAGAAAACTTCATTTATTACAGTATCTAGATTAAATTAACATTGATTTTTGAAAGATCATAGTTCCCATCGATAGGGAGAGCGTCGGCCAAGAAACCTTGTTTAAAATATGAATATCTTTCCTGTCTAATAAGATATAATCTCTGTGATGGATTCACAAGAATTATTTGATCTCTGCCTTTCTGATAACTTATAAAAATATAAGTTTTATTTGTGAATCTCTATTAATTAAATAATATATCAGAGAGCGTGTTGGGTTCGGTGTTCTGTGAACGAAAACGACATGGGTAGTTTAAGTAGCGAACGCATACAAACGAATAACGATAGTATCTATGTAACAAAATCATTGTCCTGTGGAGTTGATTTAACTTTCAGACACAATTTTTAAAAATAAATATTAAACGTTTTGTGGCTGTTTATGAAAGATATTATTACAAATACCCATTCTACTTGTTATTATCATTAATTAAATTTGCGACAATTTGAGCAAAGAAGTGCGACGACTGGGTCACTGTGTACAGGAGGCTGCTATGGCAGCAAACACTCTACAGGCGACCATATATCTTGGATAAGTCGCTCCACAATTTTGTCGCTTGGACCGTCGACTTCCTACGGCGTCACCTGCTACATATTTACTTCGAATTTCGATATGAAATTACATTATTTCAGAGTGAAAATAGGTTTGATCATGTTCTACGTGCAGCACCAACATTACAGTAAGTAAATATACCTTATATCTTCATTACTTACGTAATGCTAGGAGGATTTGGGTACATTTGGGTAGATTTGGGTAGATTTGGGTAATTCTACGGACCGCTATCATGCATTCGGAGGCCAACATGAGATGGAGACCACATGAAATGGACTCTGTTACCATCCTTAATAATTTTGTTGTATTTGTGTCTAGCTTCGGACACGAGTATGTTACAGTTATGTCTTAAAGAGTTAAGAGCATTTAAGGATGATAAGGAGTCACTTACAATTAATGTATCAAGTTTGGAGACTTGTACACATTTCAGTGCAAGGATCAAGGCAAATAGTTCGGTCTGAAGGGTAGAGGCCCAATTGTTTATACGAACTCCCCACTCAAAGTACAAGCCATCGCCCATTGTCAGAACAACTGCACTTCCAGCTGCACCCGTGGTGCGGTGTAGGGAACCATCAGTGTATATGATTTGAGAGAGAGAATGCTCTGTGGACAGAGCATCAATATGGCTTAAGGCGTTGAGCTTTGCCTCAAGACGAAGCTTGGGCTTATCTCTAATTTGCTTCTTGGGTGGAAAGGGAGGGATTAAAACTGGAAAGGGTGTAACCTCCCACGGTGCAGGAAAGTGCCGTTGTTGTTTCTCTTGGTACAAATCATGAACCCCATACATTCTGAGTTGAGTTCCAGTTTTTGTTACCAACCACGTTCCACGCAAGGCAACGTCGGGGTCGACTGGCAGTACCATCATCAGAATATCTTGTGCTCTTAAGCTACGAACACCTAGTTGACTCACCTCGTGTGATCAAATAGTGGTTTATAGCTAGCGCATATATTCCCAGCACTATTTTTATATTGTATGTCATTTATCCTCCCGTTAACGTAATTCATTTTTATGTTCAGTTATTTTTTCACTTGTTGTCTTGCACATTACTTAGCCAAGGAATTACCTTTATTTCAATTTGTTTTTTAGATTTATTAAATGTCATTGTTTATTATTGTGTTTTGTGTCTCTTCCCTTACCTTACCACAGATTATCAAACAAGCAGTCATTCTTTTTTTTCCTTTTTTTTACTTTTTTTTCTTTATGTGTGGCAAAGCATTAACATCTGCCAGTGGAAGACTGCCGAACACCATACTCCACTACTTTACCGTCACAAATGTAACAACTCTTGTATATATCTTTAAAAGAAAAAAAAAACAGAAATTTAATACTAGATAACAGACTGAATAAAAACCATCTAATTATCGCAGGGGACTTTAATATTGAGCTCTGCGAGCCTGATAACCCTCCTGCTGCTAGTTTCCTCAACGAATTCCTGCTTCCTCATACCCTTAATCACTAGACCCACTAGAATCACTGATAGTACTGCCTCTGCTCTTGACCACATCTGGACTAACATAACCTCTCCACTTACTTCAGGGATAATCGTTGATAGGACCACAGACCATTACCCATCATTTCTCCTAACCAACATTAATAAACCACCTCTAGACACAAGGAAGATAAGCTTTAGGCTGCACAATGAAACTTCTAAAAGCAACTTTATTGCTGCTGCTGCTAACATCAACTGGGAGGCTGAATTAGGTAACATAGTGAGCATCAACCAAGCAGTGCAAACATTTCTTCAGAAAACTCTGAACCTTTATAACTTCCACTGTCCAATGCTAACGAAACAAGTTACAAATAAAAGATTAAACACTCCTTGGCTTACAAAGGGTATACTTAAATCTATTAATAAAAAACATG
>WNGS01072847.1:12415642-12441962 GCA_020271785.1 Procambarus virginalis
GGAAGAAAAATATGACAGTCGATGCAATTGAAAAACCTGATTTTAGGAGAGGACATTATGGCAACCTTAGAAAATTTTTTAGTGAGTATAATTGGACAGACTGTTGCTAGGCAAGGAAGTGAATGAGATGTATGTCAAGTTTTGTGAAATATATGATAAAGGAACAAAAAAATTTATACCAAAACAGAGAAGCAGAACTAGGAAACAGGATTGGTTCAACAGAAAGTGCGAGAGGGCCAGAGACCAAAAGTCACAAAAATGGAATCAATACAGGAAGAGGCCAAACCCCCAAACATACCAGCGATACAAAGATGCGAGAAACAACTACACGGCAGTGAGGAGAGAGGCAGAAAGAAATTTTGAAAAAGGGATTGCAGACAAATGTAAAACAGAACCAGGTCTATTCTATAAATTCATAAACAACAAATTGCAGGTAAAGGATAATATTCAGAGGTTGAAAATGGGAAATAGATTCACGGAAAATGAAAAGGAAATGTGTGAAACATTAAACGAAAAGTTCCAAAGTGTGTTTGTACAAAATGAAATCTTCAGGGAACCAGATACAATAAGAATTCCAGAGAACAACATAGAGCACATAGAGGTGTCTAGAGACGAAGTGGAAAAATGCTCAAGGAGCTAAATAAGAACAAAGCAGTTGGTCCAGATGGAGTTTCGCCATGGGTTCTGAGAGAATGTGCACCTGAGCTCAGCATTCCTCTTCAACTGATTTTTCAGGCATCCCTGTTTACAGGAGTTGTAGCTGATGTGTGGAAAAAGGCTAACATAGTTCCAATCTACAAAAGTGGAAGCAGGGAAGACCCCCTTAATTATAGACCGGTATCATTGACAAGTGTAATAGTCAAAATATTGGAAAAAATAATTAAAACTAAATGGGTAGAACACCTGGAGAGAAATGATATAATATCAGACAGACAGTATGGTTTTCGATCTGGAAGATCCTGTGTATCGAATTTACTCAGTTTCTATGATCGAGCAACAGAGATATTACAGGAAAGAGATGGTTGGGTTGACTGCATCTATCTGGACCTAAAAAAGGCTTTCGACAGAGTTCCACATAAGAGGTTGTTCTGGAAACTGGAAAATATTGGAGGGGTGACAGGTAAGCTTCTAACATGGATGAAAAATTTTCTGACTGATAGAAAAATGAGGGCAGTGATCAGAGGCAATGTATCGGACTGGAGAAATGTCACAAGTGGAGTACCACAGGGTTCAGTTCTTGCACCAGTGATGTTTATTGTCTACATAAATGATCTACCAGTTGGTATACAGAATTATATGAACATGTTTGCTGATGATGCTAAGATAATAGGAAGGATAAGAAACTTAGATGATTGTCATGCCCTTCAAGATGACCTGGACAAAATAAGTACATGGAGCGCCACTTGGCAAATGGAATTTAATGTTAATAAATGCCATGTTATGGAATGTGGAATAGGAGAACATAGACCCCACACAACCTATATATTATGTGAGAAATCTTTAAAGAATTCTGATAAAGAAAGAGATCTAGGGGTGGTTCTAGATAGAAAACTATCACCTGAGGACCACATAAAGAATATTGTGCGAGGAGCCTATGCCACGCTTTCCAACTTCAGAATTGCGTTTAAATACATGGATGGCGATATACTAAAGAAATTGTTCACGACTTTTGTTAGGCCAAAGCTAGAATATGCAGCGGTTGTGTGGTGCCCATATCTTAAGAAGCACATCAACAAACTGGAAAAGGTGCAAAGACATGCTACTAAGTGGCTCCCAGAACTGAAGGGCAAGAGCTACGAGGAGAGGTTAGAGGCATTAAATATGCCAAAACTAGAAGACAGAAGAAAAAGAGGTGATATGATCACTACATACAAAATAGTAACAGGAATTGATAAAATCGATAGGGAAGATTTCCTGAGACCTGGAACTTTAAGAACAAGAGGTCATAGATATAAACTAGCTAAACACAGATGCCGAAGAAATATAAGAAAATTCACTTTCGCAAACAGAGTGGTAGACGGTTGGGACAAGTTAGGGGAGAAGGTGGTGGAGGCCAAGACCGTCAGTAGTTTCAAAGCGTTATATGACAAAGAGTGCTGGGAAGACGGGACACCACGAGCGTAGCTCTCATCCTGTAACTACACTTAGGTAATTACACTTAGGTAATTACAGTGTACACATGTACATGTATACACACACATACACTTGAAAAGAAAATTACAACCCGCCAGCCAGGCAAAGAAAGCACAAAACTGCATCAAAAGGCCCACCTCGACAAAACCTCAAAGTCCCAGCACGACCACAACACATGCCAAGACCCTAAAAGAACAGTCTGCAAGCCAGGAAGACCCCGGAACTCCAGAAGGTAGAAACCGGGTCACACACGAGGAAACAAAGCCCCCAGAACCCACAAAGGGGCCCAAGAGGAAGAAACCTCCGGAACGAAACCAAAGAACCCAAAGGAACCCGGAATCGAACCAGGGGGAGGCCAAACCACCACATTTTGCCAGCGGAGAAACACCACAGAAAGGCAAAGCACAGCCCCCAGACAGAACCCCCTGGGAAAATGGTCATAACAGACCACAAACCGAGGGACAAGGTGTGGGAGCAAGCATAACAACCAGGGGACACTGAGCCCAAACCCAAAGGCCCAGACCCAAAACAGACAAAATGGAAAACCCGGAGTAAAATCAACACTCAAACGTTCCCAGAGGAACAGGCAAGGGCAGAAAACACCAGAAAAGCAAAGAAACAACAACAGGAGAATATAAACCACTGAAAACAGGTGAAAACTCACCCAAGAAGCTCGCTCGCACACCCAGTCGCATGTAAACAAACCGCAACGCCGCCCTGGTGGCTATGCCGGGAAACCGGCAGACGAAAATGGCCGCCAGAACAGGGGCTGTGACTGACGCTTAAGATACAAAAACACGCCAGCAAAAGTGGGAAGCAAGCAGACTGGACGGGCGAAAAACGCCGCCCAAAAGCAGAAAACCCAGGCAGGGGCAAACCACCCCAGAACCGCCAGCAGGCATCCCCCACAGCCCCAGGAACCAGGAGCATCAGAGGCCCCAGGGCAGAGCCGTCCTCCAAGCCCTCCGCCCTTAAAGAAAAGCAAGAGTCCATGGTAAAGGCAGCAAGAAAGGGCCGCTGGTAAGACCCAGAAGCCTTGGCAGGAGGAACCAGCTCAAAAACCTCCGTCCCCCAACCCAAACAGGGCAGCCCCCAAAAACCGCCCGAGTCTCAACCCCAACTAAACCCCGCCCCGACCCCGAAACCCGCAGACGGTCCAGAGCCGGGAACAGAGAGGGAAAGGGGCGAACAGCACCTAACCAAAACGGGGCGGCCTCGGAGCATCCGAGTGGGAAACCAACCTAGCATGTTGCAGCAACCTAACCTAGCTTGCAACATGGATGCCGCCTGTACTCTGAACAGTAATAACATCAGGAGAGTACTGGAGAACAAGCAGAGAATATTTCTCCCAAGACTCCGGGTCAAGGTGTCAGTGACCCAACAGGTAGCATGACGGAGGTTAAAGTGGCGACTGTCACCCAGAGACAAGGGCATGGCAACCAACGATCCTGTACAAGACGGGTTGGAACCCGGAAGACACATTCAATGGTCCCCCGAGCCCAGACAGGGGTTTCGAGGGCCCGTAGGCTGACTGCTACGGGAAGCCCGGGCAAGGTGTTGCTAAACCGGTTGGGGATAGCACTTGTGACGGTAATCTCTTTCAAGAGAGATTGAGCCTGCTCTTCCCTACATAAAGTTACTTATATATATATACAACAATAAGATGCTGCCTTCAAAATACGTATACCAGTAGCACAAAACATTTTGACCAGGGGGTAAAACGTACCCTAAACTCGCTCCACTCCACACTCCCTCCTGCCAGCTCGCCACCGTCGTCAACCACCAAACTACCATTTCAAGCCAGCGCTTTTTCCGATTGGTGGATCAACGACTGTCCTCGACCCCAGCGCCACCTACACCCCATATAAATAGACGCACACGAGCTGTGGACTTCAGAATATCCTGTGCTCTCAAGTTGAAAACAACCAACTGATATACACTCTGTTTATTGGTGAATGTTCTCAGCCAGCGCTTTATTCTCAGCACCTGTTTATTCATTTTCTTGTCTTTATTTTATTTTTAGAGTAACGTCACCCTTGTTCTTAATTTTGTTATAGTTTTTTTTTACTTGTTTGTTTGCACTGTACATAGCCAAGGGATTCTCTATGTTTATAATTTTTCAAGTAAATTAAAGTTTCATTGTTCATACTATGTGTTTTGCGTGTATTCCCTTACTTTACCACAGACGACAACAGCCAAGCAGTCGACTTTTTTTTGTAAATGTGATTGACATTGACAACAGCCATTAGGAAGACTGCCGAACACCTACACTTCTTTTTTTTTTCCATCACACACTGAAAACCCCTGAGATGTGTACAATCACGGGGGCCTAGCAGAGGGCCGCCAAACACTACCAGTGGAACTATAGCCACACTGGGCAGACCCCCCACCAGGCAATTGAAAATAAAAACAAAAGAAAAACCCCGCAAAAGTACATCGTCTCCAGAGGCAACAGGAACCGGTCGCCGCTTAGGTGGCAGGCTGTGCAACACCTTGACGCCCTAACCATCACAATACCAATCCCTACCCAGGGCCAAACAAGGGCCCCAAGCCCCAGCTGGCCCCAAGGGCGAGGCAAATGCCAAGCAGCAAGAACCTCTACGGAAATGGTTCCCGAACGCCCCAGGGAAGATAACCCTGTTACGCAAGGGCAGTACTCACAGGGCGCGTAGGGAAGTCAGCCACTAAGCGCATGCAGCCCCGGCACTGATGAGGTACTCCTGGCCACCACACAACACAACACACGGCAGTGAACGCCACACAAGGCAAACACCGCCTAGGAAACTGAGGCCAGAGAAGCGTCTATCCCGGTTGACATTAGCTTACGAACTGAAGCTTAGTAGCCGGCGCGGTAGGTCCGGGGCTCCCCCCTCCCCCTCTCGGGGCGGGGAGGGCTGTGTGGACGATCGGCGCGGCAGTAAAGTGTGATGTTTGCTTGTTTCCTTGGGATTGTAGGGAGTTTCTACCTCTCAGTTCGGTTTTTTGTTTTAGTTTTTTACCATGTGGGGTTGTTTTGTCATGCCTACCTTTCTGGGTGCCTGACCCAGTCAATGGCAGATAAGGAAAACCCCAACCACAAGAGGGTTTTCCAGTGCCATTGCTCCCTGAAACCTCTCTGAAGGGGCAGGTTCTGGCGCTGGTCCCTGGTAGGTCTGAACTCCTTAGCTAATGTCCCGGTCTAATATAACATTAGCCGATAAGCTCCAGGGAGCCGTAGGGGCTCCCCACAGAATATTATGTACTGTAATGGTATTATTTAGCGATGATAGAATTACAGAAGACTGTGATAAAAATTACTAGGGTTGATAATAGCAGGATTGTTGTGATAAGCTGCACTGTGCTGTGAGGAGTAATGTTGAGGGTAGGAGGGCTGTAGTGTCATCTGCCAAATGTGGTATAGGAAGTGCTGTCTGCACTTACTATACCAACTTAGTGGTTCACTATGGTGAACAAAACATGCAGATACTTATATATATAACATCTGTATATAGTGAATAAAAGCAAAAAACAGTATGGTGGGAGGAGAATGTTGGCGAGTCAAGTAAGGTGAGGGAGTGGCAGCCAGTGGCTGGCTGCTTGGTGTACCGACACTTCTGCTGCTTTTGACACAGCATACCACCTAGTGGTTTGTTATGGTGAACACAAATGTAGATACAGTAACAGCAAAAGGAGTGTTGGGAGAAGCCATTTTGGTGAGGGAGATGGCGACATCTGCATGACTTGTCATGCTGGGTAAGGGTGGCACTATGCTCTATGGGCACTATACCAGCTTAGTTGAACAGTTATGGTGAACAGAACATGTAGATACTTACATATAATGTCTGTATATAGTGTAATAACACCACAGATACTTGAAAGAGGAATGTTAGTGCATCTGGCCTTGAACCAGTGAGGGAGGGAGGGAGCATCAGTAGTGTGTGTGTGTGGCCACCTGTTATTGTCCGCCGTTACTATACAAGATTAGTGGTTTGTTATGGTGAACACAAATGTAGATACTTAATATTATGTGTATATATAGTGTAATAGTAGCAAAAGGAGTGTTGGGAGAAGCCATTTTGTGAGGGAGGTGGCATCATCTTCCTAACTTATGCTGTGTAAGAGTGGCCACTATGCTCTTTGTGCACTATACCAGCTTCGATGAACAGTTATGGTAAACAGAACATGTAGATACTTATATATAAAACGTCTGTATATAGTGAATAAAAAGTAAGAAAAAAAAGTATTCTGGGAGGAGGATGCTGGCGAGTGAGGCATTTTTGAGGGAGGGAGTGGCGACGAGTGGCTGGCTGGCTGGCAGATGTGGTGGCCACTCCTCATTGCTTTTTGACTCACCAACTTAATGGTTTGTTATGGTGATCAAAACATGCAGATACTTATATATAACCTGTGTATATAGTGTAATAACCAACAAAGTATTTGTTTATGTTTTATGAACATAATGAATCACTAATATGCACACCATAATTTTGAGTACAGCGATGATTCACACATTGTATTATATAAATATATCACACTACACACTATTGAAAAATATTACTGCAAAAAAAAAAAAAATCACACATTGAAATAATTAGGTAATAATATCTTTGTGGCAACTCCCGCCTGACAGCTGGGGCGAAGCAGACCGCCTCTAACGCTTGCTCTGTCAACGCCTCTTTTTTTTTTTGTCAGACTTCCCTGCCCTATTGTGGCCAAATGTGCCACTTACGATTTGTTTTTATTATTTTTCACATTATCAGGGAACACAAATTAACAGATTTATAAGAAAAACAATTTTTTTTTCATTGGAGTGTGGACGACCGAGTACGAGCAGCGAAGGTGTTACCAGGCGGGGTTTTGCTGCCTCAGCAATACGTCGCGGCAGGTGGTAGCATGTCTCACAGCAATGGGACAATGACGACAGTGGCCCCCTCAACATCAGGTGTTCGTGGTAGGCCTACAGTACATAAATCTGCCTCATCGCCTAGCATACCCTCACGCAGCTACAGCAGCAGACGACGTAGCCGTGTTTTTGGTGCTCGTGGTACTGTGGCCGTGGTGTTGGCGCCAACACCAAACCCCCGGGTGTACTTGAGTGGGAGGATTGCGCCACATTTGTCCCTCACATACCAATGTTTGATGCTACCAATTTTGGTGTTACACCATTATTCCCATATACCAGTGATGATATGACAGAAATGGAACATTTCAAGGCATATTTCGACAACGAATTCATGACGCATCTTGTGACCGAGACAAACAGGTTCGCTCACAGCCTCATAGACACCAGCATTTTACCTGCCTCATGCCTCACGCGATGGAAGGACACAACAGTTGACGAAATGTACGTGTTTCAGGCACTCAGCACGACGAAGAAGCACTCCGAGAAAGCTGTCGTCCAGGATTATTGGAGCAAAGACAGCCTAGTTCCATTGCCGTGTTCAACCAGTATATGTTGTGTGATAGGTTCCTTTCGATTCTCAGGTGCCTGCATTTCGAGAATAATGCAAATGAGAATAGAAATGACAGACTGTGGAAGGTACGGAAGGTGTTCAGTGGCATGAGAGAGAAGTTCAGGGATTATTTTGTACCTGGCAGAATGTGGTTATCGACAAATCGCTAGTACTGTTTAAGGGGTGACTGTCCTTCAAGCAGTACATCCCATCAAAATGGCACCGTTTTATACTGAAGTTTTTCGTGCTGTGCGAGTGTGAGGCCGGTATGGTCTTGGACATGATTTTGTATTCTGGTACAGACGTCGACATACCAGCTCAAGATGAACACGGGTTCTCCGGCAGTGTCGTAAAAACCCTCATGAAACCATTGCTGAACAAGGGGCATATACTGTACACCAACAACTATTACACCAGCCCCTTGTTGACCAGATACTTCCTTGCCCACAACACCAGCATATGTGGCACTGTGAAGGCCCACAGGAAGGAAATGCCAGTGTTCAGTATTGGTATAGCAGTGGTTGATTACCAGCTGTGCAAGTGTGACAATATGCTGTCAGTGCAGTGGAAAGACAGACGCGAGGTGAATATGCTGACTACGATTCACACTGGTGCCATGTTGGACAATGGCAAAGTCCACTTTCAGACACGCTTCCCCATGTAAACCGGACTGTGTCATAGACTATACAGTAACGTGAACATGCGTCTCGTTGATAAATGTGACATGATAGTTGGTGGAGTGGAGTGCATGCGCAAGCCTGTGAAATGGACGAAAAAGTTCTTCTTCCACCTAATAGATGTTGCTGTGTCAACATCTATTAGGTGGAAGAAGATCTCTCCTCTCCTGGTAAACTCCTTCAATATGTACCTGGTAAAATCTGGCAGGAAATCGTCAATACGTACATTCAGTGCAGGTGTTATGTCACAGCTGCTTGTAAAGTATGGCAAGGAGGGCTCCGTTGCACTGCGCAGGGTGCAAGCAACAATGCCACAGGCAGCTCCAGACTGAGTGGTAACGAAAACTTCGGAGTACACATGCTCGAGTATATTCCAGGCACTGCATCACGGAAGAAGGGTAAACGTGCGTGTATAGTATGCAGGAACACTACCCACAGAGAACAAAAGCAAAGATGCATCAGCACCTGGTGCATGGAGTGCAAGGTGCCACTCTGCCCTGTTGGCTGTTTCGCTGCATATCACACATTTACGGAGTACTGAGTGTGTTTATAGTGTGTGATACTGTATACTGTGTATGTAGACTGTAAATATAAATATATTATCATGATACATTGGAAATATGTGCAGGATAAGTGAACACTTTTGTGATGCACGTAACACAGTGTCTTCAGACAGTGCGGATGTTCTATTGCCATAATATAGTGTACGTGTTCATTATACACAGGATTGGCATGTAAAAACAAAGAAAATGTATTTGGAACTGTGCGCAAAAAATGAACAAAAATATATTCGCGGCAGCGCACGCATCCCGCCCCGGGTGCCCTACTGGCCCCAGGAAAATACGCCACGGGCGCACGGGGAATGATGACATCACAGGCCAACTTACGGACCCCATAGCAACCAAAGTAAGTACAATTTCTACTTTCTGTTATAATACCCATACTCAAGGAAGGGTTTTTGACACTTTCAAAAATAAAAATAATTTTTTCCAAATAATTTATTTCCTGCGCACTGGGGGGGGTGTCATATTTGTGTAGCGAGTAGATTATCCCAATAATATACTCGCTCAAAAGCATTAGCCTAATGAGAGAAGCAAAGCTCTAATTAGTACTAATTATGGAACTCAAACCTTTCCATACTTCCAGTTAATATTCCTGCCTACCTTTGGAGAACGGTCAGGTGTTGCCCGAGCATACAAGCAGCAGATTAGCGAATAATAACCAGTCTACTTTCAAGTAGAAAGTCTAGAAACAAGTCTACTTGCCAACGGCCATACCACGTTGCGAACACCGCTTCTCGTCCGATCAGCGAAGTTAAGCAACATTGGATTTGGTTAGTACTTGGATGGGTGACTGCCTGGGAACACCAAATGCTGTTAGCAATAATGTTTTATAGTCTCCGTGGTGTAGTGGTAAGACACTCACCTGGCGTTCCGCGAGCGCTTTGTCATGGGTTCGTATCCTGGCCGGGGAGGATTTACTGGGCGCAAATCCTTAACTGTAGCCTCTGTTTAACTCAACAGTAAAATGGGTACTTGGTTGTAAAAACGATTCTTCGCGGCGGGGATCGTATTCCAGGGACCTGCCCGAAACGCTATGCGTACTAGTGGCTGTACAAGAATATAACAACTCTTGTATATATCACAAAAAAAAAAAAAAATGTGGTCTAAAACAGACACTTGTGAGATACTGTACCGACTCTCAGTGTGCTCAACTCACACCATTGCTTGCCAAAGCATCACCGACATACTTCTGTATACTCGACAAAATATATATATTCTCTTAGTGTTTGTGTTTATTGTCACCATACTTTACGTAACAAAACCGTTACATTTGGAAGCCGAGCAGTTGAAAGGTTAATAAAAAAATTTGCTCTAATGTACCTATCAAACAGATCATCTTGCCTGATCTGTTACATTAAGAACCTGCCCAAAACACTATGCTTGTTAGTAGCTTTGCGAAAATGTACAAATACAATGGGGCCTTGACTTGCGATGCTAATCCGTTCCCAGAGACAGATCGTAAGTTGAAATATCCTAAATCGAAGCGATTTTTCCCATAAGAAATAAAGGGATTTGAATTAATCCGTTCCCCACCCTCCAAAATATTAACATACAAATACATTATATACTGAATACAATGTTTTTTTTCTAACTACAATACAGTACCTAAGTTTATCTTACCTTTATGGAGGGCTCTTGATGGCATATGGAAGATGGTGATGAGGGGGGAGGAGAGTTGTTACTGTTTGGAAGGGGAGTCCCCTCCATTATCACATCTGGCAGTGATGTTTTCTCTGGGGTACTCTCTCCTACATTTTGCCTGAATACCACTAGGACCTGGTTGTGGTTCAGTGCTTGTTTGTCTCACTACAAATTTGTCAAGAGACATTTGTTTTTCCCTTTGTTTTAACATTTGTCTGTAATGATGCATCACTTTAGCACCCATAATGTCCTTTCTCTTAGCCAGTATGGTGGACATTGTTTGTTGTACTGCCTAGCCAGTCCAACAACCCACACACCATCTTCATATTTACGAATGATCTCTTGTTTCTGCTCTATGGTCATCCTTACATGGGATCTCATATGTTGAGCCTTACCACTGACTTTCCTGGGACTATGGCGTGATAATAGTGGCTTTAGGCATTGTATGCACTAGCTCTATCTATAAATCTATCAATTTTTGTAAAATCTCTTGTATGTATGTACCTTACCAGAATAAACATTTATTTATTTATTATTTATTATTATATATAATAATTACTTTTATGTTCAAAATGCAAAAAATCACCACAAAAGCAAAATTTCTTACAGGCGCGATTGTAACTAAGCGGGCAGCTGTAGTAAACTGAGGCAGGTTGGCCGCGTGACCAGGAACCACGCGCTCGGTCGACCCGAACGTGTACCAATAAATATCGTAAGTCGACGACACCATCTGATGTCGAGTCGCATTTTTACATAAATCGAAATTTACATCATAACTCAAAATTATCGTAAGTAGGGGCAACGTAAGTCGAAGTGTCACTGTACCAATATTATGTACTCACAAACCCATTGACCTTGTTGTAACTAAAAAATAAATACCTTGGAGTCAAAATCCACCACTCACTGAAAGTTGCACAACAGGTAGGAGCAGCAGTCAAGAAAAGACAACAAACCCTTATAATAATCAAGTGTACCTTTGACTTTAAGGAAAAGAAGGAAGTGATTCAATTGTAAAATCTCTGGTGTGCCCCCCATCTACATTACTGTATCCAAGCATGGAGACCTCATCTTCAGAAGGGTATAGCTGCTATGGAAAAAGTGCAACACCGGGCAACAAAAATCATTCCAGGGACAAGTCAACTCTCATACCAGGAGCAATTGAGGGCCACAGGGCTAACAACACTGCAAACCAGGCATAACAGGGTGGATCTCATTAAAAATTAAAATACTGAACAATTTGGAGGATGTTGATCCCGATATTTTCTTCTGGTCAGATGTAACACAAGCAAGGAGCAACGGTTTCAAGCTCAACAAGCCACAATGTAGAACTGAGAACAGAAGATGCTTTTTTACCCACAGGGTTATAAACACATAGAACTGCCTACCCACGGAAGCCATAAATGCCAAAACTGTTAAATTTTGAAGTACAGCTGGAAAAGATCATCAAGGCAAATGGGGGAACCTTCAACAAGCTGCCGGCTTCCTGTCCTCGTCAAGGCCACTAGTGTCAATGGACCTCAGGTAAATTCAGGTAAGTAAATTTTTGCTACAATGTACCTATTAATCTTACCTGATCTGTTAGATTAAGGACCTGCCTGAAATGCTATACATGTTAGTGACTTTGCAAGAGTAAAAATACCAACATTGTACTCTCACAAACCCATTGTACCTTCTTGTAAATAAATAAATAAATAAAATGAAGATGCAGGCCACTTCATGTTGGGCATGGTCAAATCATTCACAGGCATTACAAAAAAAAGCATACTTTCAAAAACTGTTTATATCATTAGTCAGGTGAAATCCATAATATAGTAGGGTACAGTGGAAGCTCGGTTTTCAAATTTTTCAGTATTCAAGCTCAATTTCTTTGAAAAATTTGATTCAGTACTCATTTGCCTCTGTGCTTGGAGTTTGTTATACAGTACACGTACGGGTCCACCGAGCGCATGGCGTCACGGTGAGGCGCGCCTCAGTTTACTAGCGTCCTGCCGAGATGATGACCGCTCTTGAATTCTTTGTGAAGAATTTTTTTTTTTTTGGGGGGGGGGCCTTTTTAAGTTTCTGAACATGAAATTAATTATTATATATCATGCCATGGGTACCAAGAAAGTCAGTGGCAAAGTTCAACTTAAAGAACTGTGAGGATGACCATAGAGCAAAAACAAGAGATCATTCATAAACATGAAAATGGTATGAGGGGTGTTGAACTTGCTAGACTTTACAACAAAAATGTATCAGTGATATGCTTTGTAATTGCTAAGGAAATTATGAGTGCTAAAGTGACAAAAACTTTATGAGAATTTATGAGAAAAAAATTATGAGTGCTAAAGTGACAAAATTCTCACCCAGATAACAACAATCACAAAACAAAGGACAAAAACACTTGAGGATGTTGAAAAATTATTATTAATTTGAAAAAACAACAAGCAGTTAGCAGGTGATAGCATTTCAAAGGCCATCATTTGTGAAAAAGCAAGACTTTTTTCACCTTGCGAAAAAAGTAGAGGATGTCCCTTCCTCAACAGTTAAAAAATGGTATACAGTATGGGAAGAAATGCAAAGTTTTGTTGAAAATTCTCACCCAGATAAAGCTGTAACAGGGTGATGTGTAACCTTTTTAATGACAATAGATGTCTCACTTCAAACAAGTGTTACAATGTAGGGAAAAACAAGTGTCGCCAGACAGGTTTTTAGTGAGAAAACAAGCAGTGAGCCACAAGCAGGTCCTAGTGTTATGCCTGTCAAATTTAAGAGAGAGAGAGTACCCCAGAAATGTCATCACTGCCTGATGTTATAATGGAAGGGGACTCCCCTTCCAAACACTAACACCTTTCCTTCCCCTTTCCTTCCCCCTCCCTCCTCACTATCTTCCATATGCCAAAAAGAGTTTGGCATGCAAGAGTTCTAGTGCTACCCAATCCCCCAATCTTTGTACCTAAGCTATATTCTTCACCATTGTAATCTTAGATCATCTGTTATCATGGTTGTTGTATTGAGTGCATATTCTACTGCATTACCCCCTTGTAATGATCCTCATATTGTGTTTCAGTGATCCAATGTATAACCCTGAGTTGTTTTCCTAATTGTACTTAGGATTCTATGTTCATTATTGTGTATTGTTATTATTGTGTATTGTTCTGATCAGCTTTTGTGTCACAAATTCTTGCAGTGTACCTGTAAACATTTTTTTTTACAATTTTACTGTAATTATCCTACTTAAAATCATATGAACTTGTAAAGCTGTAAAGTACCTGTTAAACACTTTTTATCAATTTTACTCATATTTCTCTAAAACTTTGTTAGTTTAAGGATTTGCTCTAAGGTTTATTTTAAGTTTTTTAGTTTAACACCAGAAATAAATATCTCTTTGATATCCCCAGGGTCAAACTTAATCTGTGTAAACACACTATGCAAATAAAGGGACCTAATCTATGGAACTCACTCCCTAGTGAACTGAAAAACTGTCAAACTTTTGCCTCATTCAAAAAACAAAACCAAAACGCACCTAATTTCATCTTCGTAGTTTCCTACACTGAGCTTTAAATTGCTCTGTATCTAGTGTTACCCAATCTCCCAATCTTTATGTACTAATCCAAACAACTTTATCATTGTGTTCATTATTGTCTTCTTTTATGTGCTAGCCATATGCTGTATTGTGCCTACTAATTTTTTCTAAACTACCATTCAAGCTGTCATTGCAATCAATCTGAGCTACCTATGTGCTCTAATATACCTACAAATTTCTCTCATCTTTTATTTTTTTCTTGCTATGTACCTGTTATCATTTTTATAAATTTTGCTAGTATTTACCTACTTAAAATTTTCTTAGATTAAGGACCTGCCCGAATGCTGCGGGTACTACTGGCTTTACAAGAATGTAATTACTATGCTATGTATCCTCACAATCCCAATGTACCTTCTTGTATATTTATAAATAAATAAATAAATTAATTAAGGACTTGCCGAAACGCTATGCGTGCTAGTAGCTTTACAAGATTGTAATTTCAACTTAAACTCTATGTTCTCTCTTAACCACCAATGTACTTTCTTGTATATAAATAAATAAATAAATAAATAAATATGAGTCCTCCATAAGGTAAGGTATCTATGAGTAGTTTTCTGTATAAAACGTATTTTTCAGTTAATATTTTTGTAGGTGTAGAACGGATTAATTCAATTTACATTATTTCTTATGGAAAAATTTGTTTTGGTTTTCGAATTTTGGTTTACGAAGTCTTTGGGAACGAATTAAATTCGAAAACAGAGGTACCATTGTATACGGATTATCATTAGGTCAGCATTAACAGCTTAGGATGGGTTTGGTTCAGAAAGGTAAGGATAGAGGGGTTATGTTTAAAATGCATTTCCAAAGTCTTGGATATGACGTACTTATATCCTTTGTACATTAAATGGACTAAACAGATTGATGTGCTGAGTACGACTTGATTGCACCCATATTAATCCACATTCCAAACCAGGAACCAGATACAGGACCTTTTATCCAGAAAATAGTTCATATAATTTAAAATGTAGCCAAACCCAATGCAATCAATGGACGCTTAACAAAATGCGTGAAAACATGTTGCATAATGTGAAAATAGTTTCAACCAACACTGGGCTTTACCTTAACAGATGTTCCTCCTTTTTTCTCCTTACTGCCACCACTGCCACTTGCTTCATCTTTGTCTCCTTTGCCACCTTTTGCACCTCCTCCACCTTTGCCACCTCCTCCTCCTCCTTTACCTCCTCCTTTCTTCGCTCCTCCCATTCTCTCCCGGCTAACGAGCCCTGTGGTATACTCAGCTTAGCCCCTTTAGAAAAACATGCTATACGTGCTTATCGTATAGCATACGTCAACATGCTCAATGGGTTGATGTATCTTGAAGACCTAATTGATGATACGTGCAGCTTGCTGTTGTTGATTTTGGGTGACTTGTTTAGCTTCTCAACTCGATGGACGAGTCTCTGTCAACTGCTAGGCAAGACTTGATGGTTGTTCCTGTAGGTTAGAATTGGTGTGAACACCCTCTATCACTTCTATTATATTCTTTACACTACATGCAGGGCACCTTGAAGTGATAAATTCTAGTCTCGGAGCAACAGTGCATGAGCGCACAAATGTTGTTGTTGTGTTGATTTAGGGGCGACGACGATCGTGGGATCGGATGCGCCCCGGCTGCCCGATACCGGAAATAGCAGAGGGAAGGGGTCCCTATAGTCTTTTCAGGCCATAGACCCTACAAACTCCTCAGGCCACAAATTTACAGACTCTTTAGGCCACGGACATGACGGATGAAGCGGAAGGTATGGCGAAGGATGTCATGACGGACGTCTTCGTCTCTCGCACCTGCCCCGTCAAGGAGAACGGGAACTGTGAGGCGGGGAATATTCAGCCTACGAACGGCACTGTATTCTGACGCGAGCGCTATGAATCGAGGACAGTGAAGAAGAAGGTGCTCCACTGTATCCTCCTAGGTCGGACACCACTGGCAGTATGGGGAATCTACCAGCCGTAGACGATGGAGATGTGCGGCCAGGCAGGTGTGCCCAATCCGGAGACGAGTGATGTTTTTTTAGTTTAGTTCATTTATTATGCACCCCATACCATCCCGTGGGCGGTAGTGGAAAGGGTTACAGAGGCACATAATGGGCTCAGGGACTGAACCCCACAATTCATTTAGCTAAGCAAGTTACAATCTTGATGAGCTAGTTACAAATTCAATATAAGTCGTCACATCAACAATGGGTTCGAGATCGACCTCAAGTACAGGTTCTAATTAAGCAACTGACATATTGTGGAGAGCTAGTACATAACATAAGAACAAAGGTAACTGCAGAAGGCCTATTGGCCCATACGAGGCAGCTCCTATTTATAACCACCCAATCCCACTCATATATATGTCCAACCCATGCTTAAACAATCGAGGGACCCCACCTCCACAATGTTACGCGGCAATTGGTTTCACAAATCAACAACCCTGTTACTGAACCAGTATTTACCCAAGTCTTTCCTAAATCTAAACTTATCCAATTTATACCCATTGTTTCGCGTTTTGTCCTGTGTTGATACTTTCAATACCCTATTAATATCCCCTTTGTTATGTCCATTCATCCACTTGTAAACCTCTATCATGTCACCCCTAACTCTTCGCCTTTCCAGTGAATGCAAATTAAGCTTTGTTAATCTTTCTTCATATGAAAGATTTCTAATTTGGGGAATTAACTTAGTCATCCTACGCTGGACACGTTCAAGTGAATTTATATCCATTCTATAATATGGCGACCAAAACTGAACTGCATAATCTAAATGGGGCCTAACAGAGCAAGATATAGCTTGAGAACCACACCAGGTGTCTTGTTACTTACGCTGCGATTAATAAATCCGAGTGTCCGATTTGCCTTATTACGAACATTTATGCATTGATCCTTTTGTTTTAATTCTTACTAATTATAACTCCCAGATCCCTTTCGCAATCCGACTTCGCAATCTCAACACCATCTAGCTCGTATCTTGTAACTCTATCATCATTACCTAGCCTCAGAACTTTACATTTGTCAGCATTAAACTGCATCTGCCAGTCCTTTGACCATTTCAAAACCCTATCTAGATCAACTTGAAGTGATAGTGAGTCCTCCTCCGATTAATTTCCCTACCGATTTTCGTATCATCGGCAATGTCACAATTTATATGTTTGTCCTGCACGTGATGGCAGTGTCGAGGAGTCGAAAAATGATGACGAGTCCATGGACGCGGGGAGGAGTCCTCCCGGAGACCCGCCAGAGAGGAGACCTGAGTGCTGGCTCCATCATTGCCTCCCAACTAGCGAGGCAAGCCTCCCGAAGTTGCGGGAGAATTTCGGAAAGGTCTAGAGGCACATTTGTAGAGTCATGGAGAGCATGCGTCATCCCTGCTGCTGCGTCGGCCACCTCATTGCCATTAATACCGACATGTGACGGAACCCATTGGAGATAGACCAACCCGGAGTACCAGAGTATGACAGCAGTTCTCCACTGATCTGTGACACAGTATGACGATGGACTCGTGGACGCCGAGATGATATCAGATGTAGGGCTGTAACTGGATCCACGTAGAAAACGACTGCAGAGGGCCCTGAAACTTGTCGAAGGAGTCGTAAGCTAGTAAGATTGCAAACAGTTCCCCGGCCAGGCACGAATGAGCAGGGAGAGTTTCCACGTCTGACAGAAGGAAACAGGAGCAAAGTATATGCTGCCGCAGATGTGGATGGTGGCTGATCTTTGCGGAACCATCCGTGTTAACCTCCAAGTATCCAGAGTATAAGGAGGCTCGTAGGTCTGCAAAAATTAAAGGAGCCAAACCCTCTAAATCTCTCTTCCGACGAGGAGGCTTGGAAAAGTTCACAGAAACCCGAATGAGCTCTTCTGCCCACGGAGGCACCGGTGAGATGATCGGGCCAAGGGTGAGTACAGGGACGGGAAGGGAAAACTGTGAATATGCATCCAAGGCCCGGACCACGAAAGGCAACTGACGACGTCTGGAGTGTCCAGCCGGCACATTCCACCATTTAGCCTCGAGCAGGAGGCGAGTAAGTGGATGGGTAGGAGGGAGACGCACTATCTGTTGAAGTTGGCGGCAGTGGGCGAGAAGACGTTCAAAGCTCAGGGGCCATATAGCCCCGACTCGGCATGCAGAGAAAAAACTGGCGAGGAGGGCATAGCTCCTAGCGCTGAGCGAAGGGCACCATTCTGAATGGGATCCAGCCTTGCCAAGACAGATGCTGCTGCTGAGCCATAGACTTTACTCGCATACATGATCTTGCTACGAATGAAGGCCTTATAGAGAGCTAGGAGCGACTCCCGTGAATCAACCCATGCCGCACCAATGAGCCGTTTCATGATGTTCACGCGACGAAGGCATGAGGCCCGAAGGTAATTCACATGATGCCTCCACGTCAGCCTAGGGCTATGTAGAACGACCCCCAGCCGCCTGTGTTCCGTAGGGATCGGGAGACGACAGCCCCTGACGGTCACCACTGGCTGGTCTGGTAAGCGGGTCCAGGTGAAGCTCATGACGCATCTTTTCACAGGGTTAATGGAGAGCCCCTTTTCCAGCACAATTGCTGAGAACACACTTAGAACCTGTATTTGAGGTCGATCTCGAACCCATTGTTGATGTGACGACTTATATTGAATTTTGTAACTAGCTCATCAAGATTGTAACTTGCTTAGCTAAATGAATTGTGGGGTTCAGTCCCTGAGCCCATTATGTGCCTCTGTAACCCTTTCCACTACCGCCCACAAGATGGGTATGGGGTGCATAATAAATGAACTAAAACTAAAACTAAAACAGTCACGGCATTTTGCAGGGAGCCTTGTGCCTCTAGGAGAGTGGCACCATCCGCCACGAGGGTTACATCATCGGCATAGGCTAAAACCTGGACCCCCGGAATATAGGGAGATCAGACAGAAGACTAGAAAAATAGTGGTCTCAGAATCGCTCCCTGGGGGACACCACGCGAGACAGGGCGGGACGTAGAGACGACTCCACCAACCGCCACTTTGAATGAGCGGCCCTGTAGATAGTTTTGGAATTTAACCACCTCAACGCCGGACCCGAGAGACCTAGTCGAGCTAGACTCTGAAGGACAGCAGAATGAGACGCAGAGTCAAATGCACTCTTGATGTCGAAGAATGCTGCAAGGAGCACTCTTCTCCCGCGATAAGTGTCCATCATTCGATGTTCCAAGGAGAGGAGGCAGTCCATCGTGCTTCTTCCCGACCGAAAGCAATTGATAACTTCAGGTAGGAGACCTGAGGTTTCCACCACCCATTGTAACCGGGTATGAACAAGACGTTCCATCAGTTTTCCGAGACATGGAAGCAGACTTATGGGCCGATATGAACTCGGGACAGACAGATCCTTTCCTGACTTGATCAATGGTAGAAGAATGGCGTGTTTCCACGGGGCAGGGAAAACACCAGAGGACCAGCAGGCGTTGTAGAAGTGAAGGAGGTGGGACTGAAGGATCTTGGGTGCCCTCCGAACAAATTCATGTGGGACGTTGTCTATCCCTGGCATAGTACCCGACCTAGAGAGTGACAGAGCGTCCTTCAGCTCAACAGATGTAAATGGACGATCAAGGTCCTGAGCTAGTCCTATACCCTGTCGGGAGCTCCATCCTATAGAACTCACAGAAAGGAACGGGGAACGGTAAACATCCTTAAAGTGGTCAGCCAAAAGTTCGGCTATTTGTACTTCCCCCAGGCCCCCATTACCACTGGGGTCTCTTAGTGGGATGGAAGGCCGGGAGTACCTACCAGTCATCTTGCGAACAAAGGCCCTGGCTCCCGCAGAGGAGGGGTCGAATCGGAGAGAGGCACAGTAATCAGCCCAGGCCTTGCGTTTGGTACGGAGGACTGTTCGTCTACATCTGGCGTCCGCCCTGCGGAAGGTCTGCCGCTCCAGTGGAGTAGGGTGGCGCCGCCACGAATTCCACGCACGTCGCCGGCCCAGTACTGCCTGCCGACATTCAGGAGTCCACCACGGTGCCCCACGACGGGAAGGATGGGTTGTCTGGCCACTAGTCCTCCTGAAATGCCGAGAGCCTACACTGAAGAGGGACTCGGAGAGAGCATCCGCTGACCCATGCAGATCTGCAGTAACTGGGGGAAGAGTCGACCAGTCATCCGCCTCATAGCCATGCCACCCCTCTTCCGAGAAGATCCATTTGGATCTTCGGGAGGTCAGAGCAGGACGAACAGTGCCCCCGAAGGAGATGACGATGGGCAGGTGATCACTACCCAGGTACGGCCCAGTCCATATCTGCGCCATCGTGAAGGGACCTCTTCCAATGCAAAGATCGAGCGTTGAAGTATGCCCATTTAGCGGGTCTATCCGAGTTCCCAAACATGGCGGCGTCAGTAAGGAGAGGTCTGGGGAGTCAAGGAGAAACTGAAATAGGGCTCGGCCAGCCATGTTGTGGTGGCGACCCGATAGCATAGGTTGCCATGATGAGTGCCGAGAGTTAAAGTCGCCCATGACGAGGCAGGGTGTCTGTGATCTGACCAAAATAGTGTTCTAGTTCCTTCTTCGGTACCGGTAGACAGGTTTATACAAAACTCCAAAGGTGCCCAACCCATGGGAGAGGGCCACCTTCACTGCTATGAATTCTAAATGCCCATCCGGAATTTTTAGGTCGAAGCAGTAGAATCCTTGNGGGGTGTAGATGAAACCAAAGTCAAGGCATAACCAAAGCTGGGCAGCTGCAGGGTATCCGGAAAGGCAAGCAACCTTGTGCGTTGCAGCAACCTAAACCAAGCATGCAAAGCCGAAGCTGCTTGCACCCGAATCAATCTCATTGGACTGGGTGAATTGGAGTACAAGCAAAGAAACACTCGCAGGACTCCGGGAAAAGGTGTCATTGACCTAACAAGCACCATGGCGGAGGCAAAGACGGTGAGTGTCACCCTGAGTCAAGGGGACAGAGCAACCTACAAACTCACACAGGCGAGATGGGACTCTTGAGGTCTCTTCCATCAGACCACTGAGCCCCAAAGGGGGTTTCAGGGCCATCAGCGGCTGACTGCTAAGGTAAACCCAGGCAAGGTACAGCTAACCAGTTATCCCAGAGCAACCAAGCAAACAACTAAACGCTGAACCCTGAGACGAATGCAAGCACGGGGACCTAGTGGAGAGCCACCAAAATCATACAAGTGATCCTACCACTACACCAGGCAAACCCCCACCAGGCAAAACAAAAAAAAAACAACATAAAAACCCAGCAAAAGCACAACGTCTTCAGGTGAACAGAACCAGTTGCTATGCGTATGTATATCAGACTGCTGCACAGTACCTCGTGCCCCAGCCAGCGACAAACTACCTCCTACCCAAGGGCAAACAGGAGTAAGAACCAACCCAACTGGTTGATACCTGGTTGAGTTCCCGAATGGCTGAGGGAAGATAACCTGAAGCCGCAAGGGCAGTACTAACAGGGCACCTAGGGAAGCAGGCCCAAGGGCATGGAGCCCCAGTACTCTTGTGTTACTCCTGGCTTGCATGATACCAAAACTGAACACCACCATCGCACTGCAGCACTGCTCAAAGGATGGAGCCAGAGTCAATCAACCATTTGCCCTCACAACAGCCTGTGAACCGAGGAGAGTTGCCGGCATGGAGGTCTGAACCCCCCCCCCCTCCCGGGGGAGGGGGCTGCGCAGACAGATGCGCAGCGTTTGTGGTAACGTCATACTTGTTTCCTTGGTTTTGATTGGAGAGTTCTGTTGCTAGTTCGACTTTCGGTTTGCAAATCTTTAATCAGCAGTAGTTTGTTTTGAATTCCTACCTTTCTGGATGCCTGACCTGGCAGATGGCAAACAAAGACTGCTTCCAATTACACAGGGGTGTCTTTAGGCCATTGCTCCTCGTGCCTCTCTTGAGGGGGGCCAGGTTCTGGCTCTGGTCCCGGTAGGCCTAGAATTCCTTCGACTGACTGTTGCCATGGTCTAATATATACACATCAGCCGGTATAGCTCAGGGAGCCGAAGGGCTCTCCACAGAAAACACCAAAGAATGGTCTTACTTCAAGTGATTCATGAATAAATTAGCAAACAGCATTAATTAAAGAACCCCCAAAGGTCATTCTTAGTGTTGACAAAATTGTTGATTGCTGAAGTATACATAATTACAGTATAGTATTAGGCTATGTTTAAGGTACCCCTAGCCATGGTAATCAAAACATGTTTTCAGATTTATTTTTCAGTGATATTCAGCCTTTAAAACATAAGCATGATTACTATAAAGAGTTTAAAATTATTCCAAAATTATTTAGTCTCATTGTGTATAATAAACACAGGAAATGTTAGTTTACATGATATATTGGGGTATGGTCAAATCATACATAAGTATTTTACCTCATTTTCTAATTGTTAAATCATACGCAGTACAGTATATACGTAGTTTGCTTAGGCTGGGCTGGGTTAGGTAATATTGGGTAAGGTTAGATAGGTTTTAAAATTTATTGGCAAATCATTGAGTGATCTGCACTTGTTATATTCACTACATGTTAAAACCATGCATGATGGTTACCTGTTCTTATATTTACCTGGGTTCAGTTTTAAGAGATTGTCTACACTCTAAACCTGGATGTGAGCCAGATGTGGCTGGTGATAATGTTTCTCAAATACTGTATAAACCCTTAAACTGCGCAACACGTCATATGTTGGAGTATAGGCAAGATTTAAACGCCCGCGGAAACACGGAATTCACCTCACCTTCTTGAAGTTATCTTGAGATGATTTCGGGGCTTAGCGTTCCTGGTGCCCGTTCCTCAATCAGGCCTCCTTTTGTTACACACCCCCCCAGGAAGCAGCCCATAGCAGCTGTCTAACTCCCAGGTACCTATTTACTGCTAGGTAACAGGGGCATCAGGGTGAAGAAACATTTTGCCCATTTGTTTCCGCCTCCACCGGGAATCGAACCCGGAACCTCAGGACTACGAATCCGAAATGCTGTCCATCCAGCTGTTGGGCGCTTGAACTTCCTTAGGGCTCTTGTAAACAGACAACATTTTGTTTTTAAATCGTGGGCAATATTCCCGGGTGGTGAGGACCTCGGTACTGAGTGAACCACCAAGGCTGACACACGCAGCATGGGCTCACAGCACTGCTGTTCAGCTTGTGACCACAGCATCGCCTAAAAAATGGAAAAAAACCAGGGTTGAATGTAATGAAACGCCATTTTCTGGGTGAGCCCCGGAGACTCCCTGGAGCTTATCGGGCTAATGCATGTTATATTAGACCAGGACATTAGCTAAGGAGTTCAGATCTACCAGGGACCAGTGCCAGAACCTGGCCCTCAGAGAGGTTTCAGGGAGCAATGGCACTGGAAAACCCTCTTGTGGTTGGTTTTCCTTATCTGCCATTGACCGGGGTCAGGCACCCAGAAAGGTAGGCATGACAAAACAAACCCCACATGGTAAAAACTAAAAAAAAAAAACGAACACAGAGGTAGAAACTCCCTACAATCCCAAGGAAACAAGCAAACAAGCAAAATCACACTTTACTGCCGCACCGATCGTCCACACAGCCCTCCCGCCCCGAGAGGGGGAGGGGGGAGCCCCGGACCTACAGCACCGGCTGCCAAGCTTCAACCAACGCGAAAAAAACCGCCGACCGGTGGGAGGGAGGGTTGCCAGGGAGCCTCCGGGCTCACCCAGAAAATGGCATTTCATTACATTCAACTCTGGTTTCTGTGGGGAGCCCCTACGGCTTCCTGGAGCTTCATACTCAAAGAGAAGGAAAGAAGGCCGCCACAAACTCCGCAACGCGAAGCCGAGACAACAGGATGCAACCTGCGACCCAAAGGCAACAATAACGCACAGGAGCAGACGCGCATAAAAGATGGTGGCCAAGAACCTGTGCGACCTCAATTCCTGCGCCCAAAATGAGCGCTAGACATCACCAACACAGCAGCAAAAGCTGCAAACATCCGAACAGCACGGGCGCAAAGACAGACCGCAGGCAGGAAGACTGAAAAACTCTGAGGACGACCTGGGAGACCCAAGCCCTGAAACAGGGAACGAGGGGAACGGATCAAACCAAAGCGCATCCCAGACACGGTACGCAAGTAACGGCAAAAAGCGCAACCGGACAACACAGGACGCACCCCAGCCAAACCAATCAAGCATCAATAACCCAAGACCCCTCCGGAAACCAGCCGTCTCGACCGTCGCCAGGACGGAGAAAGGCTGCACACGTACAAATCTACCTCGAGTACCAAGGAGCAGAAACCTGAACCGAAGGGGCTACCACAAACTGAGAAGAAGAAGGCACCCTGATCAAGGACCAGGACGGCGCAGGCGACGCATGAGCAGGCCGGAGGTGAAACAAAAGCACGAGAAAGCGTATGAAACGGGGCAGATGTGACTCCACCCCAATGCAAGCCTGAGCGGCTCTGCCAGCGCCGCATAAAACAAGGCAACAGTAAGAAAACATCAAATAACTGTAGTCCAGAAAAACCCAAGAAAGGACAAGACAACCCGATGCGAAAGAGAAGACAACGTACAAAGAGCAGAAAAAAGTGCATAGAAACACCAGGAACGTCATACTGTCGCCAAGACGGAGCTCGCAGGTGGGACACCGTCAACAAGGCCACCTGAACACCACAGAGATGGTGATACCTGCGTCAAAATACCAGACGCGAAGAGCCGAGGAGAAGGCCGAACCAGTCACGTACAGGACCAATCCGACCCGCCGAAAGAGGCGGAGCCGCGGGAAAAGCCCAGGGTTCGGACACCTATCAAGCAGCGTCTGAAAAGAAGCTGGGCCAGCCACCAAGGAACCATAAGGATGCTCTCGTGGGAATGGGCTGCAACCAAGCCAGAACCCGAAGCAACAGCTGGACCGGGAGAAGAGGAACAGGTACCCCCACCTCGACCAGTCCTGCCGAAAAGCATCCAACGTGAACGCCTCGCAGGCGGGGAAGGGCGCCACATAAAATGGGCGACGCCTAGACCACGCAACTCGAAGAACGTCCATGGCCAGGAGTCCATACGTCCGGCAGAGCCAACGAAACGAGTCAGCGACGACTGGCCAATCCACGAACAGAGGAATGAACCGAGACAGCTTTTCGCCAGGACGCAGGACACACCCCGGACATGAAACTCACGGTTAGCCAAACCCGAGAATCCAGCAAACGAGCCACTCCAAGGAACCAACCCCAAAGGTCAACACCTAAGAGAAACCTGTGGTTCCGGCAAGAACCGCCAGAGAACAGTCCGAATGGAGCTGAATGGTAGAGCACCAAGTGACCCAAACCCTCTGAAGCGCAAACCAGACAGCCACGAACTCCCGAACCGTGCTGTGAGCCCGACGGACGGACAGACTTCACCATCCCGGCCGACCTGGTGAGCACTGGTCACAAAGCCCCAGCCGAGAGATGACCTGTCCGTGAACACATCGAGCGAAGGCTCGGGGAGGTGCCAAGGCACGGAACCCCGAAAACCCCAAAGAGGAAGCTGGTGACGCAGCACCAACACAAGATCCCTAGAGGAACGAACCCAACGATTGCAAGACGCGGAAGGGGAGTCTCCGAAGGAACACAGACAAGACCATCACGTCGAAGTTCAGACCCCGCACAACACTCGAGCAACCGGGACCCTCTCATGCACAGCCGAAGGCGGGACCACGCCGCAGTAACACTTCTGGAGGGAAAGACAAGGAGTGGCCCAATAGCCCTAATCAAGGCCCAGGTCCGAACCTGAGACGGAAACAGATGGAATGGCCTCCAAATCACAGGAACCAAACCCGGCGATCTGGAAAGAACCACACCCCTGGCGAGCAGACAAGAGGACCGACTGGGAGCCCACACCAGCCAGTCGTCGAGGTAGGCCAGACACCGAATCTCAAGCAGACTCAGACAGGGCACCAAGATCCAGTAAAGATGCAAAAAACACCAAGTGCCAATAATTGACCTGGAAGTCCAGGGCCACCATCCAGGCACCCGGCCCCAACAGAAACCGGACAGGAGACAACAGTCCTCCGAGGAGGGCATAGAAACCAGGGCGCAGACTGAAGAAGTCCAGAAGAACCACAGATTCGAAGGCCCATGTCTGCAAAGAGCAGACAGGAACCCCAGAAGGATGGGGCGGATCGACCATGCCCAACGCACCCACCAAGATGACATGATGAAGCGCAGGGGAAGAAGCCCACCCCACCAGCTCTGAACCCCCCAAAGGGGGAGAAGCCGTCCACCGCCGCCACCAGAGGCTGGGAGACAATCAAAAGTGCCCACCAACAGCAGGACCATACGAGAGTCAACAGAGCAAGCTGCTCCCCCAGCGCCCCATCAACAGAGAAGGGAACAGAGCCCCTTCCAAAAGAAAAAGTACACATACAC
>WNGS01072847.1:12446222-12458345 GCA_020271785.1 Procambarus virginalis
TTTGAGGGTTAATGGTTCAGGAAGGTCAGATTGCTCTGATAGCAAGGACAGGACTGACTCATTGCTGGCTTAGGAGCCTGGAGCTCCTGGTGTGACATGCTGCTGGCTTTTTTGCAATGGGAGTTTGAGCTCATTTAGAATGATCTGGAATTGAGTGAATCATTTGCAGAGTTATTTGATTGTTTCGGTGCTTCATTTTCTGAAAACCTAGTACTGTAGTTGTTTGCATAGCTTTGGTTACTTTTTTTAATGTTTCTCTGTGGGGGATCATAATCTCCAGCTCTAGCTGTGGTTTCCAGTAGGCAATACAGGACTTCTATGGCTGATGTGACTCATACTGGGAAAGGCTCCAGAGGGTCTTCTAGAAAAATACACATTTTACTAAATTCCAGATATATTACATGCAGTGATATTAAATCTTACCCCATTACGAGCTTTATCTTCCGAGTACTGAGCAGCAACTTCATTAAATTTCATACCAGACTTGATTTTCTCAAGAGCTTCTAAACTTTTACTCTGCTTTTCACACAAGATATGCCGAACCTGAAAATAATGCAAAACTTTAATGTACAGTAGTACGAAATGAAACTGAAGTAAAAATGAATCATACAATTTTTGCGATTAATTTATAATACTAGTACAGTACAGTACTGACCTGTATACAGGGGTACCTCGGTTTAAGAATTTAATCCGTTCCTGGAGACGGTTCGTAAACCGAAGCGAATTTCCCCATAAGAAATAATGGGAATGTATTAATCTGTTCCTGACTCCCCAAAAACTTCACTTCAAAGTAAATTTTATACCTAATTCACCCAAATCTTCACTACAAAAGTATGTTCAAGTTATTACTTACCCTTGCTGATGACTCCTGTTGGCGTATGGAAGATGGTGAGGAAGAGGAAGGAGGAGAGGTGTTACTGTTTGGAAGGGGAGTCTCCTTCCATTATAACATCAGGCAGTGATGACTTCTCTGGGGTACACACACCGGCTTGTTTTTGCCTGCATACCACTAGGACCTGCTTCTGGCTCACTGCATGATTTTCTCATGGTTTTTCTTGAAGTTTGTTTTTTCCTTCTTTGTAACACTTGTCTGTAGTGAGACATCACATTGTCATTAATAAGATCAATGCAACAGCCTGCTAAAGCTTTATCTGGGTGATTCTTTTCAGCAAAACTTTGCAGTTCTTCCCATACTGCACACATTTTCTTAACACTTTAGTCCAGGCATGACGCAGCATTGCATCATCCGTTTACTGTTGGTAATCTCGGGGATGACGCAGCATTGCGTCATCCACTAAAATAATCGCCAAAAATCAGGTTTTTATCCGATTTTTGGGGGACTGGTTTTAAAATGTGCACCTATGTCTTCCCTACACGCCTATGTCATGTTCAACACACAATAATACTAAACATTTGTGGGCAGGAATTGGGAGTTTAGCTGGAAGGCGTCTGGGCGCTCACTCGCGGCTAACGCGTGGCCCGTCTTCAACTCGTCAGCGGTTGGAGCATGACCAGGTTTTTTATTTTATATGCTAATGCTCCTCTAGAGAATTCTATTGCAAACCCATTGATACTAAAATGAAAGACCTAGGACGAAAATTGAGGTGACCAGAGTGAAAAGAGTGAACACATTTTATCGCTTTTGCGCACTCCTGGGTAACTCGTTCGCACTTTCTCTGTTTGCTGTGGGTAATTAGCCGGGCTTTTGGAGTTTATATGCATTTAGTGCTGTAGAGAATTCTATTGCGAACACAATGATACCAAATTTAATCTCGTAGGACGAGAATTGAGGTGAAAAGTTGAAGAGAGTATACACTTTTTTAAATTAACGCGCACTCCCGTGAAAGGCTGGGACCCAAATCGCATAGTTGAGGGGTGGCGTGCTGGGGACGCTAAAGTGTTAATTAATGAGGAAGGGACATCCTCTACTGCCTCCTCCTCCTCCCCTGAAGATTTGTTATACTGTACTGCCTAGCTAGTTCAACAACATGTGTGCCCTTTTCATGTTTACAAATGATATCTCGTTTTTCCTAGCCAAAAATCCGAAAAGAAACTGTAAATCCTTGTGAAGACTTCAGGTGGGACAGTCACTGGGCGCGAGGCACTGGTAAACTGAGGTGCGATCGCCGTGCCACCACGCGCTCGGTCGGCTGTACGCGTATCAACAAACTCACATCCCGAGGTAAAGTTCGTATCCTGATTCAAATTTTCCAAACAAATCAGGCTCGTAACCCGAAAAGTTCGTAAACAGGGGCGTTCATAAACCGAGGTACCACTGTATTTATTTATGCAGATAAACAACAAGATGAGAGTAGACTATTGTAGATGACATAGTTTACTTGAGAGCTACTAACACTATTGGCCTTGACGAGGACAGGAAACCGGCAGCTTGTCAAACGTCCCCCCTTTGACAATTAGCCTGTAAGGGCATCGTTAAATCTAACAGATGTGCAGCGCTAGTACAGTGTACCCGCCAAAATCTAAACCTCCCTATAATGGATCCCCTCTAAACTGACCAAATCTGTGCACTGACCAAAAATAAATGAATTTTATTTTTTTACTTTTACTGATCTCAGAGGCACGGAGGATACAAAATCATAAGGGTACCAAAGGAAAAAACCAGCGTTGAATGGAATGAAACGCCATTTTCAGGGTGAGACCCGAAGGTTCTCCGGAGCTATACCGGGCTGATGTGTATATATTAGACCATGGCAACAGTCAATCAAATGAGTTCTAGGCCTACCGGGATCCAGAGCCAGAACCTGGCCCCCCAAGAGAGGCACAAGGAGCAATGGCCTAAAGGCACCCCCGTGTAATTGGAAGCAGTCTTTGTCTGCCATCTACCAGGTCAGGCACCCAGAAAGGTAGGAATTCCAAAACAAACTACTGCTGATCAAAGAATTGCAAACCAAAAGCCGAACTAGCAACAGAACTCTCCAATCAAAACCAAGGAAGCAAGTATGACATCACCACAAACGCCATGTAACCGTCTGTGCAACCCTGGGTCTGGGTGTCGGCGTGGTGGTCCCAGACCTCCACGCCGGCAACTCTCCTTAGTTCAGAGGCCGAGTATCAAAAACCCGAAGAAACCACCGACCAGAGGGAGGGAGAGATGCCGGGGAGCCTCCGGGTCTCGCCTAGAAAATGGTGTTTCATTACATTCAACGCTGGTTTTCTGTGGAGAGTTCTTTCGGCTCCCCAGAGCTACCCAACCAAAGATAAAGAAGAAGAGGACTTACCCGGGAGACGGTCGTCACTCACTCCTCAACTTGAAGTCGAGACAACTGACTGCAACCTGCGACCCAAGGCTACACACGCCCGAGAAGGGCCAGGAACATTAACGAGATACCGTGCGGCCAGGACCCTGTTCGACCTCCAAAAGCCCCATGGCCAAATGTCAGCTCAGGACATATTCCCAAAACAGAAGCCAAAGCCACAAATTTACGAACGTCGTAGGCACGGGGACACACCGCAGGCTTGCAGGACCGAATAATCCTGCAGACGACCTGGTAGACCCTCGCCCTTGAACAGGGAAGAAAGGAAACCGGGTCCACCCAAAGCACGTCTCCCTGCCACGGAGGCCGTGGTGTGCAGATAATGGCGAAGAGCCGCATCAGGACACAAAACATGATGCAGCCCCGGCTGAACCAACCAAGCACCAACAACCCAAGGACCCCTTCGGAAAGCAGCAGACTCATTCTTCACTAGAAAGAGGAAGAAGGCTGCAAACAAACGAAACGACCACCAGGACCTAAAGAGCAGAAACCTCTGCGCCGAAGGAGAGCATGAAGCTCCCCGACCCGACCCCCAGAGGCCAAATCCAACAAGAAAAAGAGCCTTAGAAAAACAGTCCTGAACTGAGGGGCCACCACAAATCGAGGAGGAGAAAAGAGAGCACCTGGTCCAATGACCAGGACGGCTCAGGCAGCGCATGAGCAGGCCAGAGGTGAAACAAAGCCAGAGAAAGCTTGCGGAATGAAGCAGAAGTGACATCCACCCCGAATGCAAGCAACAGCGGCTTCGCCAACGCCGCACGATATGAGACGACAGTATTTGGCATAAGATGACGGTCCTGAAACAACCAAGAGAGAAAGGACAAAACCTGATCAGAAATCGAAGACAACCTACGAAGAGACAAAAAATGCCGAAAAGACCGCCAGGAAGTTTCATACTGCCGTCTAGACGAAACTCGCAGGTGGGACACCATCAACGAAGCCACCTGATCACCATACAAGTGGTGATAAATCCGCGTCAAAAAGACCAAATGCAAAGAGTGGTGGAGAAGATCGAACCAGTCAGGTACCGGACCGGACCGACCTGCTGAAAGAGGGAAGACCCTCGGGTTCGGACATCGAGCAAGAAGCGCCTGAAACCAGGGCTGGGCCGGCCACCAGGGAGAAAACAGGACAAATGTACTCTCCCCTGGTAAGTCTCCAACCGAGCCAGGATCCGGAGCAACAACCGGACCGGTCGGAAGAGGTATAGGTAACTCCACCTCGACCAGTCCAGCCGAAAGGCATTGACCCCGACGGCCTCGCAGTCAGGGAAGGGCGCCACATACACTGGAAGATGCCTTGACGACGCCGATGCGAAGAGGTCCACCTCTGGGCGCCCGTACGTCTGGCAGAGCCAACTGAACGAGTCAGCGTCAACCGTCCATCCCGAGGTTAGGGGAATGAACCGAGACAGGTCGTCTGCCAGGATGTTTGACATCCCCTGAACATGAACCGACAGGAGAGCCAAACCCCGAGAACTCAGCAGACAAGTCACCTGAAGCGACCAGCCCCAAAGAACCAAGGACCCCATCGAACCCCCGCAGTTCTAGCAATGAACAACCAGGGAGCAGTCCGAAAGGTGCCGGACCGTTGCTCCGCAAGCAACACGAATCCTCTGAAGTGAATGCCACACAGCTGCAAACTCCTACGCCAAGCTGTGAGCTCAACAGAAGGATGGACCCCATCGACCCTGACCGGCCTGGTGAGCACTTGTCACAAAACCCCAGCCGAGAGACGAGGCATCCGTGAACACATCGAGCGAGGGCTCAGGAAGGCACCACTGCACAGAACCCCGAAAAACCCTCAGAGGAAGCCGGCAATGCAGCATCAGACGCAAGGCTCCTGGGATCGAAACCCGGCGATCAGGTTTGGATCGCCAACGACCCCTACAGCGATCAGGTTCAGAAGGGCCGATGACCCCTACGAGAGCCCGACCGATGCTCAAAGCAATCACTGCGCCGACCAGACGCCGACGGCTCCACAGTGCAGGTCCCGAATCTGGCAATACTGGCTTACGATGACCAAAGGAACCCCGAGACCTGGCACGACCCTTCCGGGCAGACCACCACGGCCCCTCTGGAGAATCAACAGTCCAACATAGGCCGGCAACTAGACGAAGCCGCTTGCAGAAAATGCACCACTGCAGACTCTGCAAAATGCAACAGACAAAAGGGGATGAAAATCTAAGAGCCAGGGCCCAAGCCGATTCCAAAGAGTGAACGAGCACCACCTGTCGCCACGCGAGGCAAAAAGCCAAGAGTAGAGACACCGCCTCCCTCAGAATCAGTGCAAACAATTTAACAAGGCAACCGACGCCCGATCTGCTGAAGCAATCCCACCGGACACCTGCCCAGATCCCAGTTCCTGCACATCCTCGAAGAGCCAGTCCAAAGACAGCTTCAGCAGAGAAAAAAAACGGAAGACTGAAGCCAAATGCCCACAGGCGCACAAATCTTCGGCCACCAGGGACGCAGAAAGGGATGGAACCTGCACGTGAAGCTGCATCTGACCGACATCACGAAATACGGGGGCGAACAAGCACCCATTGAGGTGCTCAAATTCGCCCCCTAGGTAAACCTAAACAACCATGGTTCCCGCCATTCAAGCGCCATTGGTTCCTGAACAACCAATTCCCGCCATTCAAGCACATGGGTCCGACAGAACGAATGCCACACCCCCAATGAAAAGAGAGGGCAGTCCGCCAACCAGGAAGACTTTGGCACCTCGTAACGCACCCAGAAAGGAAACAAGGGGCCAAACTCAAAAGAAGAATGATCCATTACCGAGGCGTAATCCGGGTCTCGCAAGAGGTAAGCAGCAAGAGCTTCCCGTGCCACCTCTGATGATGTGGGAAGCCAAAAACCTCTGGCAGGAGGGAACCAAAGAACCCAAGGGAACCCGGAACCGAACCCGGGAGGAGTCGCATACATCAAACTTGTAAAGGGAGAGGGGATAGGAAAAACCCCTCCCCTGTAATAACAAGCCCCGCGCCGAGGGTACCAACACCCAAGCGGGGTCAAATGGGGCCCATGCCCCCCAAGTCAACTCCTCCCTAGCCCCAGGAACCTCCACGTCAGGACCCGAGACTGAGCAGTCTTCCAAACCCTCTGCCTCTGGAGAAAAAGCAGAGTACGCCGGAAAAGCCGGGATGAAGGGAGCCCGCTGGCGCGGCCCAAGGGCTCCAGTAGGAGGAACAGGCTCGAATGCCTCCGCCGCCGATCCGGAAGGGGCAATCCCCAAAACAGCCCGAGACTTACCCCCAGGCAAACCCTGCCCTGACTCCGAAACCGTCAGACATTTGGGAGCTGGGAGCAGGGGGGTGGGGAGCAGGATGAACCACACCAGGGGAAGGACTAGGGGTGTAGATGAAACCAAAGTCAAGGCATAACCAAAGCTGGGCAGCTGCAGGGTATCCGGAAAGGCAAGCAACCTTGTGCGTTGCAGCAACCTAAACCAAGCATGCAAAGCCGAAGCTGCTTGCACCCGAATATCAATCTCATTGGACTGGGTGAATTGGAGTACAAGCAAAGAACACCACTCGCAGGACTCCGGGTCAAAGGTGTCATTGACCTAACAAGCACCATGGCGGAGGCAAAGACGGTGAGTGTCACCCTGAGTCAAGGGGACAGAGCAACCTACAAACTCACACAAGGCGAGATGGGACTCTTGAGGTCTCTTCCATCAGACCACTGAGCCCCAAAGGGGGTTTCCAGGGCCATCAGCGGCTGACTGCTAAGGTAAACCCAGGCAAGGTACAGCTAACCAGTTATCCCAGAGCAACCAAGCAAACAAACTAAACGCTGAACCCCTGAGACGAATGCAAGCACGGGGACCTAGTGGAGAGCCACCAAAATCATACAAGTGATCCTACCACTACACCAGGCAAACCCCCACCAGGCAAAACAAAACAAAAACAACATAAAAACCCAGCAAAAGCACAACGTCTTCAGGTGAACAGAACCAGTTGCTATGCGTATGTATATCAGACTGCTGCACAGTACCTCGTGCCCCAGCCAGCGACAAAACTACCTCCTACCCAAGGGCAAACAGGAGTAAGAACCAACCCAACTGGTTGATACCTGGTTGAGTTCCCGAATGGCTGAGGGAAGATAACCCTGAAGCCGCAAGGGCAGTACTAACAGGGCACCTAGGGAAGCAGGCCCAAGGTGCATGGAGCCCCAGTACTCTTGTGTTACTCCTGGCTTGCATGATACCAAAACTGAACACCACCATCGCACTGCAGCACTGCTCAAAGGATGGAGCCAGAGTCAATCAACCATTTGCCCTCACAACAGCCTGTGAACCGAGGAGAGTTGCCGGCATGGAGGTCTGAAACCCCCCCCCCTCCCGGGTGGAGGGGGCTGCGCAGACAGATGCGCAGCGTTTGTGGTAACGTCATACGTTGTTTCCTTGGTTTTGATTGGAGAGTTCTGTTGCTAGTTCGACTTTCGGTTTGCAAATCTTTAATCAGCAGTAGTTTGTTTTGGAATTCCTACCTTTCTGGATGCCTGACCTGGCAGATGGCAAACAAAGACTGCTTCCAATTACACAGGGGTGTCTTTAGGCCATTGCTCCTCGTGCCTCTCTTGAGGGGGGCCCAGGTTCTGGCTCTGGTCCCCGGTAGGCCTAGAATTCCTTCGACTGACTGTTGCCATGGTCTAATATATACACATCAGCCCGGTATAGCTCAGGGGAGCCGAAGGGGCTCTCCACAGAAAACACCAAAGAATGGTCTTACTTCAAGTGATTCCATGAATAAATTAGCAAACAGCATTAATTAAAGAACCCCCAAAGGTCATTCTTAGTGTTGACAAAATTGTTGATTGCTGAAGTATACATAATTACAGTATAGTATTAGGCTATGTTTAAGGTACCCCTAGCCATGGTTAATCAAAACATGTTTTCAGATTTATTTTTCAGTGATATTCAGCCTTTAAAACATAAGCATGATTACTATAAAGAGTTTAAAATTATTCCAAAATTATTTAGTCTCATTGTGTATAATAAACACAGGAAATGTTAGTTTACATGATATATTGGGGTATGGTCAAATCATACATAAGTATTTTTACCTCATTTTCTAATTGTTAAAATCATACGCAGTACAGTATATACGTAGTTTGCTTAGGCTGGGCTGGGTTAGGTAATATTGGGTAAGGTTAGATAGGTTTTAAAATTTATTGGCAAATCATTGAGTGATCTGCACTTGTTATATTCACTACATGTTAAACCCATGCATGATGGTTACCTGTTCTTATATTTACCTGGGTTCAGTTTTAAGAGATTGTCTACACTCTAAACCTGGATGTGAGCCAGATGTGGCTGGTGATAATGTTTCTCAAATACTGTATAAACCCTTAAACTGCGCAACACGTCATATGTTGGAGTACTAGGCAAGATTTAAACGCCCGCGGAAACACGGAATTCACCTCACCTTCTTGAAGTTATCTTGAGATGATTTCGGGGCTTAGCGTCCCTGGTGCCCGTTCCTCAATCAGGCCTTCTTTTTGTTACACACCCCCCCAGGAAGCAGCCCATAGCAGCTGTCTAACTCCCAGGTACCTATTTACTGCTAGGTAACAGGGGCATCAGGGTGAAAGAAACATTTTGCCCATTTGTTTCCGCCTCCACCGGGAATCGAACCCGGAACCTCAGGACTACGAATCCGAAATGCTGTCCATCCAGCTGTTGGGCGCTTGACCTTCCTTAGGGCTCTTGTAAACAGACAACATTTTGTTTTTAAATCGTGGGCAATATTCCCGGGTGTGAGGACCTCGGTACTGAGTGAACCACCAAGGCTGACACACGCAGCATGGGCTCACAGCACTGCTGTTCAGCTTGTGACCACAGCATCGCCTAAAAATGGAAAAAAACCAGGGTTGAATGTAATGAAACGCCATTTTCTGGGTGAGCCCCGGAGACTCCCTGGAGCTTATCGGGCTAATGCATGTTATATTAGACCAGGACATTAGCTAAGGAGTTCAGATCTACCAGGGACCAGTGCCAGAACCTGGCCCCTTCAGAGAGGTTTCAGGGAGCAATGGCACTGGAAAACCCTCTTGTGGTTGGGGTTTTCCTTATCTGCCATTGACCGGGGTCAGGCACCCAGAAAGGTAGGCATGACAAAACAAACCCCACATGGTAAAAAACTAAAACAAAAAAACGAACACAGAGGTAGAAACTCCCTACAATCCCAAGGAAACAAGCAAACAAGCAAACATCACACTTTACTGCCGCACCGATCGTCCACACAGCCCTCCCCGCCCCGAGAGGGGGAGGGGGGAGCCCCGGACCTACAGCACCGGCTGCCAAGCTTCAACCAACGCGAAAAAAACCGCCGACCGGTGGGAGGGAGGGTTGCCAGGGAGCCTCCGGGGCTCACCCAGAAAATGGCATTTCATTACATTCAACTCTGGTTTTCTGTGGGGAGCCCCTACGGCTTCCTGGAGCTTCATACTCAAAGAGAAGGAAAAGAAGGCCGCCACAAACTCCGCAACGCGAAGCCGAGACAACAGGATGCAACCTGCGACCCAAAGGCAACAATAACGCACAGGAGCAGACGCGCATAAAGAATGGGTGGCCAAGAACCTGTGCGACCCTCAATTCCCTGCGCCCAAAATGAGCGCTAGACATCACCAACACAGCAGCAAAAGCTGCAAACATCCGAACAGCACGGGCGCAAAGACAGACCGCAGGCAGGAAGACTGAAAAACTCTGAGGACGACCTGGGAGACCCAAGCCCTGAAACAGGGAACGAGGGGAACCGGATCAAACCAAAGCGCATCCCCAGACACGGTACGCAAGTAACGGCAAAAAGCGCAACCGGACAACACAGGACGCACCCCCAGCCAAACCAATCAAGCATCAATAACCCAAGAACCCCTCCGGAAACCAGCCGTCTCGACCGTCGCCAGGACGGAGAAAGGCTGCACACGTACAAATCTACCTCGAGTACCAAGGAGCAGAAACCTGAACCGAAGGGGCTACCACAAACTGAGAAGAAGAAGGCACCCTGATCAAGGACCAGGACGGCGCAGGCGACGCATGAGCAGGCCGGAGGTGAAACAAAAGCACGAGAAAGCGTATGAAACGGGGCAGATGTGACTTCCACCCCAAATGCAAGCCTGAGCGGCTCTGCCAGCGCCGCATAAAACAAGGCAACAGTAAGAAAACATCAAATAACTGTAGTCCAGAAAAACCCAAGAAAGGACAAGACAACCCGATGCGAAAGAGAAGACAACGTACAAAGAGCAAGAAAAAGTGCAGAGAAACACCAGGAACGTCATACTGTCGCCAAGACGGAAGCTCGCAGGTGGGACACCGTCAACAAGGCCACCTGAACACCACAGAGATGGTGATACCTGCGTCAAAATACCAGACGCGAAGAGCCGAGGAGAAGGCCGAACCAGTCACGTACAGGACCAATCCGACCCGCCGAAAGAGGCGGAGCCGCGGGAAAAACGCCCAGGGTTCGGACACCTATCAAGCAGCGTCTGAAAAGAAGCTGGGCCAGCCACCAAGGAAACCATAAGGACTGCTCTCGTGGGAATGGGCTGCAACCAAGCCAGAACCCGAAGCAACAGCTGGACCGGGAGAAGAGGAACAGGTACCCCCACCTCGACCAGTCCTGCCGAAAAGCATCCAACGTGAACGCCTCGCAGGCGGGGAAGGGCGCCACATAAAATGGGCGACGCCTAGACCACGCCAACTCGAAGAATGTCCATGGTCAGGAGTCCATACGTCCGGCAGAGCCAACGAAACGAGTCAGCGACGACTGGCCAATCCACGACAGAGGAATGAACCGAGACAGCTTTTCGCCAGGACGCAGGACACACCCGGACATGAAACTCACGGTTAGCCAAACCCGAGAATCCAGCAAACGAGCCACTCCAAGGAACCAACCCAAAGGTCAACACCTAAGAGAAATCCTGTGGCTCCGGCAAGAACCGCCAGAGAACAGTCCGAATGGAGCTGAATGGTAGAGCACCAAGTGACCCAAACCCTCGAAGCGCAAACCAGACAGCCACAAACTCCCGAACCGTGCTGTGAGCCCGACGGATGGACAGACTTCACCATCCTGGCCAACCTGGTGAGCACTGGTCACAAAGCCCCAGCCGAGAGATGACCTGTCCGTGAACACATCGAGCGAAGGCTCGGGGAGGTGCCAAGGCACGGACCCCAAAACCCCAAAGAGGAAGCTGGTGACGCAGCACCAACACAAGATCCCTAGAGGAACGAACCCAACGATTGCAAGACGCGGAAGGGGAGTCTCCGAAGGAACCAACCAGAAAATCAAGTCGAAGTTCAGACTCCCGCACAAACCACTCGAGGCAACCCCGGGACCCTCTCAGCACAGGCCGAAGGCGGGACCACAGCCGCAGTAACACTTCTGGAGGGAAAGACAAGGAGTGGCCCAATAGCCCTAATCAAGGCCAGGTCCGAACCTGACGGAAACAGATGGAAGGCCTCCAATCACACAGGAAACCAAACCCGGCGATCTGGAAAGAAACACACCCCTGGCGAGCAGAAAAGGGACCGACTGGGAGCCCACACCAGCAGTCGTCGAGGTAGGCCAGACACCGAATCTCAAGCAGACTCAGGACAGGGCACCAAGATCCAGTAAAGATGCAAAAAACACCAAGTGCCAATAATTGACCTGGAAGTCCAGGGCCACCATCCAGGCACCCGGCCCCAACAGAAACCGGACAGGAGAAAACAGTCCTCCGAGGAGGGCATAGAAACCAGGGGAGCAGACTGAAGAAGTCCAGAAGAACCACAGATTCGAAGGCCCATGTCTGCAAAGAGCAGACAGGAACCCCAGAAGGATGGGGCGGATCGACCATGCCCA
>WNGS01072847.1:12460524-12474372 GCA_020271785.1 Procambarus virginalis
CTCAAATGTTTTGTGAATAATATACTAGGCAAATGCTCCAACATTGTCCAAATGACACCAGTGTAACTTGAAAAACAGAAAATGAAAAATTATAAAATTGAATATTGAAAACTTCAGATTTTGCAATCAGCTGCAAAAATGTAAAATATCACCAACTGTTCATTTGGTGGCGTTATGCTCTCAGCATAGCATATGATCTTAATTTTCATAAATTTAGAATATAGTTTTCAGTTAGTTTACTGTAAACAAAATTTGTCAATATGGCATTTGAAATATGCGCAAATTTAGACAACAAAAATTTATACCTCCAAACATTTAGTTTAAGAAAAATCAATTCTATAGGGATGTAGAACAGACAGCTGTGCACACTATATGTAAAAATGTGAGACTTGGTCAAACAGATTTTTGTGAATACTGAAGTAAGTTGAAATTCTAGTTATAGATATAATTGAAGTTGAAGTTATCGACAATGAATATAAGTCAGTTCTAATTCGTGAATTTACTGTATGTTGTAATAAACATTGTTTGGAATTTGTACTCAAGTATGTGAAAGTCGTAGGTATACAGTGTAGAAATGAAGTCAAGAAAAAATAACCCCCCCAAAAAAAATCTAGGGATAATTATAATA
Source organism: Procambarus virginalis (assembly GCA_020271785.1). NCBI lineage: Eukaryota > Metazoa > Arthropoda > Malacostraca > Decapoda > Cambaridae > Procambarus > Procambarus virginalis. The sequence continues at coordinate 12,461,153 of WNGS01072847.1, forward strand.
TTATAATGATTTAGGGAATATATTTAGGGTATACTTTATATAAGTAAGAAAAAAAGCCCTATTCTGGCCCCTAATCATCAAAACAACCTAAAGAAACAAGGAAAATAGAGTTTGAAATCTGAAAAAATCAGCCCAAAAAATTCGAAGTCCCAAATTCTGAGAGTTGTAACTGATTTATTTGTTGACCAATTTAATTCTGACTTCACATAGTTAGGGATGAGTATGCATTCTCCAGGATGTAAAGGTTAAAACAAATTTAAGTAATGAACAGAAGAGGAAAAAACTAAAAACCTAAACAAACAAAATTCCCCTAAAAAAATATTTTTTGGACATTGTTGAAAGTAACTGATAACAACATTGGGCAATGTATTTATATTTAACAAAATAGAGCATAATAACATAATTACTCATTATTATTTGTTATTATGTATTACTCACCAATACTCTAAAGGCACCAGCTGTATATCCACTTGGTGGACACTTCTTACTACTATTCTCTTTGTGCGTCGAACAGGTGCTGCATCTCTTTATTATTGCATTATCCATCAGTTAAAGTTAATAGGAGCTGTTCTCTTCAATTTTTTTTTTTAAATATTCCTCTAAAATCAATTTCTGAAAATATTTTGATGAAAGTTTCACTCAACTGAAGCCAATAAGTTGGAGATTTGTTTAACATTTTAACTAATTTTTACATAATTCAAATATTTTCGAGCTTATGCACCCCCTTCAATGTCACACATCATGTGACATTTTGTGCAGTAAGGGTAAGGACCTTAGAGCATTCTATATCGAGGTAAGAGATATGGAGTGACCAAGACAAACGAGTGTCAAAGATTAACCCTAAAAGCTTCGCAGAATCCTTGTACACAAGGGGGATGACCATAAAGCGGCAAAGAAGGACGAAGGACGACATGCTTTCGAGTAAAAGTCATAGCACAAGTCTTGGTGGCAGAGAACTTGAAGCCATGATTGGTGGCCCAAGACGACACAGCATCAATCGCAAGTTGAAGCCGCTGTTGAAAGAGAGGTGAAAATCACCTAGACAGCAAAGAGTAAGATCGTCGACATAAAGGGCGGAGAAGATGCCAAAAGGAAGGAAGGAAAGAAGACCATTGAGGGCAACCAGAAAAAAAAAAAAAAAGAGTAGTGAGCAGAACACTACCTTGGTGTACATCTTCATATTGCTGAAAAGAGGCAGTGTGGCTGCAAGCCTGACTTGAAATGAAGCTTTGGAGGAAGAGAGGGAGATTACCACGAAGGCCAAAAAAAATTAAGTTGGGATAGAATATGGTATCTCCAGGTTGTGTCATAAGCCTTTTCCAGGTCAAAAAGGAGAGCAACACCGGAGGTCTTCGCAGCAAAAGCAGTACAAATATAGACATCCAAGTTCACTGGGACATCAGTTGTGCTATGGCACTTGCAAAAACCAAATTGAGGAGGAGAGAGGTCGTGATGGTGTTCCAAGAACCACATCAGATGAACATTTACCATACACTCAAAAAGTTTGCAGACACAACTCGTGAGGGCAATAGGGTGAAAGTCCTTAGGGGATGTCCCAAGAGACCCGGTTTCCGAATAGGAAGTACAACAGCATCGAGCCAGTCCTCGGGGACTGGCAATGACTCCCAGACTGGTTATACAGACCCAGTAATGCTGAGATGTGCAAGGAGGGAGATGGTGAAGCATCTCATAATGAATATCATCCGAGCCCGCTGCCGTAGAATCGCAGAGGGCCAGGGCACACTGAAGTTCTGAGAGAGGACGGGATTGTTATAGGGAAGGCAAAGATGAATGTGGAAATCTAAGGGAAGAGATTCAAGAATGGGCTTACAAAGGAAGGAAGGATTGAGGAAGATAAGAACCAGAGCTAACAGAAGAAAAGTGGGACCCCCAGTTCGGTCGCAACCTGCACTGGGTCCACCACCAGAGTACCACAATGGCGAAGAACCGGCGAGACATCTGGAACAAAGTTACCCGCAATCTTGCAGATCTTCTTCCAGATCTGCGGCAAAGGATTATTGATGTAATGGTGGAAACATAAGATTTCCAACCCTCACACTTAGCTGTACGGATGGCCTACGGGCCACGCACTTGTTTTCAGAAACAAAATAAAAGAATCTGCCATCTGCCGGCTTCGGTGTTTCTTCCAGGCTGCAACACTTACAGCGGACAGCCCGAGCACAGTCCGCATTCCACCATTCCATCCTGTTATCTCAAAATAGGTGAGATAACAGGAATGTGCCAAGGGAAGTGAAAAATTGGATGAGAAAAAGTTGCCCTAGTGTTTACAGTGCAGAGAACAACATTCAAGATGGCCGGTGGCAAGAGGAAATACACAACAGAGCTTGATTTTGATGGTTTCAGTGAAGAAAGCATTGAGATAACCAGTCTATACAACAAGTTGGCAAAATTAGATACTATAGTGACCTCTCATATAGAATTAATTAGTAAATTGAAAGAAAGTAATGACCATTTAAATAGCAAAGTTGTATGTCTTGAGGGTGTAGTGAAAGACCTGTGCAAGGATAAGATTAAATTGGAAACAAATTGCAAAGCCATGGAAGAAGAAAATAGTCTCTTAAAAATAGCTTTGGAAGAAGTTAAAGTAAATTTAAACACAAATGACTACAATAGGTTAGGCAAGGAAATTCAACAGGAGAAACAGCTTTTGTCAGCACAGATGGAGGAAGTTGCACAGGGAATAGAACAGTGCAAGAAAGATATGCAACTCACTTATGCGCAAGTGGCCAAGGACAAGGAAAAAATAGAAGAAGCAGTAAAAGAAGTCAAACACTGCAGCAACCAAGATAAAACAAACATTAGGCTAGAAGTGAGAAAAGAATTGGCATCTAACCCAAAGTTGGTGCAAAACACAGTTGATCGGAGTAAGTCCCTGATCATTTTTGGATGCAAAGAAAAGGAGATAACATCTAGGTCAGAAAGAGCTGTAGAAGAAGCAAAAGTAGTAGATAAAATTGTTGGCCTCGTGGAAGGTCTTACAACCAAAGAGAATGTGTGCGACTACAGGAGAATAGGCAGATATGTAAAAGGGAAAGATCGACCTTTGAGGATCACCCTAAACGGTGCCAAACAGATGGAAGAAGTACTAAGGAATGCCAGAAAATTACAAAGCGTTGAGGATGGGAAAGGGTGGTCGTTAAGACGAGATCTTTCAAAAGAAGATAGAGAGAAGCTGAAACTGAACCTCGCCGAGGCAAAACGTTTAAATGAGAGCAGGAATGAAGAAGAAATCAATTCTTTTTTCTACAAAGTGATAGGGGTAGGCAGACCAGTAAAGTGGTACATAAAAGCAAACCAACAAAATCATTAGAGAAAGGGGGAGTGAAAAATAAGAAGATGGGGAACAAGTTCCTGAAGATTGCATACACCAACATAGATGGAGTAAGGTCAAAGATACTGGAGTTAAGTGATATAATACAGCTGCAGACACCAGACATTGTTGCACTCACGGAGACAAAACTTGAAGATGTTATTTTAAATGAGGTCATATTCCCAAGGGGCTACTCAATTTGGAGACGGGACAGAAAAATTAGGAAAGGCGGTGGCGTTGCTGTGCTGGTGAAAGAACACCTAAAGGTGAACGAAATAATGACTACCAATCCACAAGAAGTTGACATAATAGCACTAGAGATCTGCCATGAGGATGATAAACTAGTGATCATAAATGCATATAGTCCACCGCTAAGCAGCACATGGTCAAAGGAGGAGCTAGATAGTAAACGAGAAGGTCTTATAACGATAATGAGAGAGATCATAGCGAGAGCGGATAACGATAGTTCACGACTGTTGATAGTCGGCGACTTCAACTTGAAATCCATAGACTGGGAAGCATATGAAGCTAAAACAGAAGATTTCTGGACCTGTAAATTTGTAGACCTCATCCTGGAAACATTCTTGTATCAACATGTTAAACAAGCTACGAGGATGAGGGAAGGTGACGTTCCCTCCATGCTAGATTTGATATTTACCAGGAAGGAGGAAGAAATATTTGACATTCAGTACCTTCCTCCCTTGGGTAAAAGTGACCATGTCTTTTGGGGATAAAGTATGCAATGCGTTATAATCTGGAAGAAAATATGATGGTCGATGCAATTGAAAAACCTGACTTTAGGAGAGGACATTATGGCAACCTTAGAAAATTTTTTAGGGAGTATAATTGGACAGACTTGTTGCTAGGCAAGGAAGTGAATGAGATGTATGTCAAGTTTTGTGAAATATATGATAAAGGCACAAAAAAATTTATACCAAAACAGAGAAGCAGAACTAGGAAACAGGATTGGTTCGACAGAAAGTGCGAGAGGGCCAGAGACCAAAAGACACAAAAATGGAATCAATACAGGAAGAGGCCAAACCCCCAACATACCAGCGATACAAAGATGCGAGAAACAACTACACGGCAGTGAGGAGAGAGGCAGAAAGAAATTTTGAAAAAGGGATTGCAGACAAATGTAAAACAGAACCAGGTCTATTCTATAAATTCATAAACAACAAATTGCAGGTAAAGGATAATATTCAGAGGTTGAAAATGGGAAATAGATTCACGGAAAATGAAAAGGAAATGTGTGAAACATTAAACGAAAAGTTCCAAAGTGTGTTTGTACAAAATGAAATCTTCAGGGAACCAGATACAATAAGAATTCCAGAGAACAACATAGAGCACATAGAGGTGTCTAGAGACGAAGTGGAAAAAATGCTCAAAGAGCTAAATAAGAACAAAGCAGTTGGTCCAGATGGAGTTTCACCATGGGTTCTGAGAGAATGTGCACCTGAGCTCAGCATCCCTCTTCAACTGATTTTTCAGGCATCCCTGTTTACAGGAGTTGTAGCTGATGTGTGGAAAAAGGCTAACATAGTTCCAATTACAAGAGTGGAAGCAGGGAAGACCCCCTTAATTATAGACCGGTATCATTGACAAGTGTAATAGTCAAAATATTGGAAAAAATAATTAAAACTAAATGGGTAGAACACCTGGAGAGAAATGATATAATATCAGACAGACAGTATGGTTTTCGATCTGGTAGATCCTGTGTATCGAATTTACTCAGTTTTTATGATCGAGCAACAGAGATATTACAGGAAAGAGATGGTTGGGTTGACTGCATCTATCTGGACCTAAAAAAGGCTTTCGACAGAGTTCCACATAAGAGGTTGTTCTGGAAACTGGAAAATATTGGAGGAGTGACAGGTACGCTTCTAACATGGATGAAAAACTTTCTGACTGATAGAAAAATGAGGGCTGTGATCAGAGGCAATGTATCGGACTGGAGAAATGTCACAAGTGGAGTACCACAGGGTTCAGTTCTTGCACCAGTGATGTTTATTGTCTACATAAATGATCTACCAGTTGGTATACAGAATTATATGAACATGTTTGCTGATGATGCTAAGATAATAGGAAGGATAAGAAATTAGATGATTGTCATGCCCTTCAAGAAGACCTGGACAAAATAAGTATTTGGAGCAACACTTGGCAAATGGAATTTAATGTGAATAAATGCCATGTTATGGAATGTGGAATTGGAGAACATAGACCCCACACAACCTATAAATTATGTGAGAAATCTTTAAAGAATTCTGATAAAGAAAGGGATCTAGGGGTGGTTTTAGATAGAAAACTGTCACCTGAGGACCACATCAAGAACATTGTGCGAGGAGCCTATGCTACACTTTCTAACCTCAGAATTGCTTTTAAATACATGGATGGAGAAATACTAAAGAAATTGTTCACGACTTTTATTAGACCAAAGCTGGAATATGCAGCGGTTGTATGGTGCCCATATCTTAAGAAGCACATCAACAAACTGGAAAAGGTGCAACGACATGCCACTAAGTGGCTCCCAGAAATGAAGGACAAGAGCTACGAGGAGAGGTTAGAGGCATTAAATATGCAAAAACTAGAAGATAGAAGAAAAAGAGGCGATATGATCACTACGTACAAAATAGTAACAGGAATTGATAAAATCGACAGGGAAGATTTCCTGAGACCTGGAACTTCAAGAACAAGAGGTCATAGATTTAAACTAGCTAAACACAGATGCCGAAGAAACGTAAGAAAATTCACCTTCGCAAATAGAGTGGTAGACGGTTGGAACAAGTTAAGTGAGAAGGTGGTGGAGGCCAAAACCGTCAGTAGTTTCAAAGCGTTATATGACAAAGAGTGCTGGGAAGACGGGACACCACGAGCGTAGCTCTCATCCTGTAACTACACTTAGGTAATTACACTTAGGTAATTACCAGGGAACACCACTTCCATGTGCCCAGGGAGGTAGAGGACAATAGAGTGGAGGGCAAATCGAAGACAGTGTCATGAAAAAGGAAGAGGCAGAGAGGAGAGGTCAGAGAGAGTAGCATGGAGGGTGAATAGGTTCCAGTCAGCTTTGGCAATACTGCCACCAAGGGAATGAGAGGGGAGGGTGAAAAGAAAAAAAGGAACAAGGATGAGGAAACGGTCACTGTTATGGAAGTCATCAAGAACCCGCTACATGAGATCTAAGGAGAGGGACGATGAGCAGAGAGAAAGATCAAGACAGGAAAGGGTGCGAGTTCGAGAGTCCACATGGGTGGGCTCACCAGAATTCAGAAGAGACAGGGACAAGAGGACGCTCTGTTCAAGAAGGCAGCTTCGGGGTTTGTCAGAAACATCACCCTGGAGGGTATGTCGACAGTTGAAATCACCTGGGGGGGGGGGGGAGGAGAAAGAAAGGAATAACCACGAAAGTGACCAGGATGAGCACCAGCATCGGCTCCTGCAGACAAACACAAAGTGGTGAAAACTGTGTAATCAGAAGTTGGAGTTCATGGAAGTTGGCATAAAATCCATGAATATTCCATTAAAGTATGAATGAACATTATCAAAAAGAGAAAGGACAGCAACAGAGAACAATGAAGAAACAAAGGGAAAGAAGAAAACAGCATATTAAATAAGCTCAAGATCAGGATCAGCAAAATCAGGGTTAGGGGGCATGGGTAAACTTAGTAAGGATGGAAGGAAGGGAGCGAGAGGACAGACCAGAGGCAGACGGATGGGACTACAGAGCCAGGTCTTCCAACACAATCCAACTCGGGGGCTTGGTCGCCCACCCCACGAGCCTGAGAAGTCATAAGAGTAACAGTATTCAGCGACATGGAAACGAGAGGTAATACTTTCATTCACAAATGTGCCCCTGTACCCACCACAGAGCCACAATTAGAGGATTGGACACCCAACAAGAGACATCTTGCCGGGGCCCCCTAGTGGTGCGTCGTGAGTATACGCCCCACAATCGCCACCTTAGGAACCATCAGTCCGTCGAGATCGGGTTCAGCGACAAAAGAAGGATTGACAATAAAAGGGTCCCCTCGCTCAAGACGTTGGGTACTGCAGTTCTACGGGTGAGAGAGTATGCCTCCCCAAACACCCGGGCATCAAAACAAAAGTAGTCCGAAAGAATAATCAAACTGGCAAAAGGTCAGCGGGAAATGACTGAGAAAGAAGAAGGTGGGGGGGGGGGACCGAAACATAAGGAAAAGGAAAAGTTATCGTGCACAATTTGTGAAGACAGCAGCAGGAGCATAGGGCTAAAAGGACAGAGGACTGTCCCATAGAGCATCACACTCCAGCAGCTGCTCACCAAGCCCTCTCATGGCAACAATGGGCCAGATAGGGAGGGGGGTCTGTTTCAGCCTAGCCATAATTATTAACAATCTGTATAAGTTAAAGCAAATAAAGCTGCTTATTCTGACTATTCCTGCAAGGTAGCATGGTGACCCCATCCTGCAGTTTTTAGTGATGTAGTTAAGATGAAGCAGTTTGATATTTAATTTTAGTTAATAATTTATCAAGACACCATATTCCTTACAAAATATTACATTTTGTAATGGCTCTTAATAAAACACAATAATGTGGATGAATTTTATTCTTACAATTTTGAAAAAGAAAATCTTGTGGGCTCACCAGTTCTTTTCAGGCACTTTAATTATTATGGCATATGTTCTGGCATATGCAGAGCAAGGGTCAATGTACTAAATCTAAAATGTGAATCATATTATTGTACAGTATATAAATAAAATCTTGCTAAAATAATTTTAACTTTACTTCATAATTATTATTTAACATGGCAAGTTTATGATTTCATGAAGTCTGGGGGAAAAAACCTGTTAGGTTTATCAAAATCCCCCTAAGGCTAGGACAACTACTGACCTGCCAAGGATGCAACCCACATCAGTTTCCCGACTCCAAGGTTCCTATTTACTGCTAGGTGAATAGAGGTGCAAGTTGAAAGGAAATTTTTCATAAATACTTGTCCTGCTGCAGGAATTGTACCAGGGACTTTTTAGCTGTGATCTGACATTGATACTGTACCTCTCTAAATTGTAAAGAAAATAGAAATTTTCACATTTTTAAGTATAAATAACCAACATAACTGACCAAGCAAAACCTTTATATCATATAAGTAAGGAATATAGGCTATCATTTCTTGCCCTCAACCATAATAATATGATAGCCAAACTTAGTTTTCACTGGCGGGTCAGTATATACAGGATTTCCAAGGGTTGATACTGGTAAAGCAAAGGCAGCATCTTGAAATGGGCCAACCATTGAACCTCGTGTCATCCAACCAAGGTCACCCTAAAAAAAAAAAAGAGAAAAAACCTAAGTAGAAGCATAAATACACTTTTACACTCAATAGTAAGCAGAAACACACAGTATTACATGATGAAATACCACCTAGAACACCTAACATCACCCTATAATACTCTCTCAGAGAATATATTATTTACATAGTACCATAACTCACCCATATCCAACCTCAATACACAGTAGTTCAGTCAAGTTTAGTTTATTATGCACCCCATACCCATTATGTGAGTGGTTTTGGAAGAGGTTAGAGTACATAAGGACTAAACACCAAAATTTCTTTAGCAAAGTTAAGCACTGATGAGCTACTAACAGTTTGTTAACCCCCTTACACTCATATCACTTGAACAGCAAATGGCCTATATGATTCAGTCACCTGGAGATGATTTAAGGGCCGGAAGTTCAAAAAAGTATTCAAATTATATGAAAATTACTTGAAAATGTTAATCACAACTCCAATTATTCAGCATCAGTGTCGTGAAAGTTTCATCCCAATAGGTTAAGAAATGGATTTTATATGAATTAAAAAAAAAAATTGATAAGAACAGCTCACATTAAATAGAACTGAGGGGTAATGTAGTAACAAAGAAATGCAGACACTTGTCTGACACACAAAGAAGGATACTGTAGTAGTAAGGAGGGTCCACAAAGTGCATATGCAGCTGGTGCCTTTCTATCATTGCTGAGTATTACATAATAACACAAATAATAATGAGTATGTTATGCTGTATTTTGTTATATATATCATATATATATAAATACATAGCCCTATGCCAACATCTTACTTCCACCAATGTCCAACAACTTGATTTTTAAGGGAATTTTGTTTTCTCTTTTGTTTATCTGATTTTGTTGTGGCTTCTACATCTTGGAAAATGCATACTCGTCACTAAGGATGTGTAGATAGAATGAAATTGGTCAACATGTAAATCAGCCACAGGTGACTGAACCTGCCTTAATTTGTTTTGACAGAGTTATTTACAAATTTTAAAACTCTAATGTCTTTGTCCATTTAGGTTGTATTGAAGAATGGGGACCAGATGCAAGCCTCAATTATATAAAGTATATTTATTATCCTTATTAACCCTTTATCTTCATCCCAATATATTTTGTTTTTTTGGTGGGTTAGTTTTTCTTGACTTCATTTCAACACATACTCGAGTACAATTGCCAAGCAATATTTATTAAAACTTACAAGATATGACATCAAATCGAACTACAGAGGAACCTCGGGTGATGAACAGCCTCATCTATGAGCATTTCAGGTTACGAGCGAGCCACTTGCAGAAAATTTGTCTTGATTGACGAGCTTCCGTTCGGTTAACAAGAAAACCATGTGGTGCTTGTTAGCATTCCCTTTGGTTCTCACAAATTCTCTGACGCCTCTGACGACAGTGTTGTTGTTTTATCATACAGGATAAGGATAACCAGAGGGATGCTTATCAGATAGATGGATAAGGCAGTTATTCGGCCACTTACAGTCAATCAGGCTTTCACAGTCCGTAAACAACATAAGTTTATTGTCAGGCAGTCTGCATCCTGATCCACCAACTGGTAGCAAGAAAGCCAGCAGTCTGTTAATACCATCCAGATGTGGCTGAGAGGGTACAGCTGGGGGAGGGGGATTGCGGTAGCGGAGAGGGTCCGGTGGCAGGATGGGGGTGTGGGGGTAGCTGGGAGGGTGCAGTGCGAGGGATGAAGGTAGCAGGGAGGGTCTAGTGGCGGTATGGGGGGTAGCGGAGAAGGTGATGTGCGGGGATGGAGGTTCACCCCACCATCCATCCAGTCCCCTCACCATCCATCTATCCAGTTCATCCATCCATCTAGTTTCCCCACCATACCTCCAGTTCCCCCCACCATGCATCCAGTCCCCCTCACCATCCATCCATCCATCCATCCATCCAGTCCCCTCACCATCCATCCAGTTTCCCCACCATCCATCCATCCATCCATCCAGTCCCCTCACCTTCCATCCAGTCCCCCCCTCACCATCTATCCAGTCCATCTAACCATCCAGTCCCCCTCCACCCCCCTATCCATCCATCCAGTTCCCCCCCCCCTCTATCCATCCAGTCCCCTCACCAGCCATCGGAGATTCCCAAGAAGAGAGAGAGCCCACCTAACTTGGAGGTGGATTCTCCTTCCACACACTAACCCCTCTCCTCCTCCCCACCTCCCCATTGTCTCCCTCAAGCCAGCAACGACTCTTCATAAGGAAAAGTATAATTGAAAACCGTAAATCAAAACAGTTATAATAATTACATGTATTATAATTACATTATAAAATATTATATTGATGTTTTTTGGGGGTGGAACAGATTAATTGTATTTCCATTATTTTAAATGGGGAAATTCATTTCGCAAGACGAGCATTTCACATGATGAGCTCGGTGCCGGAATGGATTAAATTTGTTAACCTAGGCTCCTCTGTACTATATTTATTGTTGAGAACTTTAACTTAATTTTTCTCGAAGAACAGGATTTTCAACATTGACATGTTGCTAAATTCAGTTTCTGGGTGATTCTCACCATTTTTACAAATTATGTCTATAGTTCTAAGGTGTCCATAATTGCATTTATTCATAAACCTATAACTTTGGGATATATATAAATTTTAGCATCTAAATTTTGCACATATTTTGAAGCCCACAGTAACTTTTTTTTTTTACAGTAACTATACTCTTAACTTTCTTGAATTGAAAATTGAGTTTAACATTATATACCATTCTGAGCCCACAATGAATAAGATAAAAATTGGTGAAATATTAAGTAATTAACACTATCACACTCTTCGAACGCCCCTATCGTCCACAATTTTTATCTTGAGTCCGAGTTGCTGGCGTCCAGCATTTTATAATATTTGTTAAAAATTTAAATTTTATCCGATCAATCTGGAAGTGGTTTTAAAATGAGCGCCTTTAGATTGTGCACAATTTGATAGCAAAATGAAAGATGTAACACGAAAATTGACGTCAGAACACTGGAAAGATTATACTTTTTTTGGTCTAAATTTTAAAATATTTGTTAATATTCTATTTACTGTGTTGTTATTATGGGACTAGTTTTAAAATGCGCGCATTTAGATTGCGAACAATTTGATACCGAAATGAAAGATGTAACACAAAAATTGCTGTCAGGACACTGGAAAGACATACAGTAAATAATTTTGTAATGATGAGTGTCCAAAATTTTAAATATTTTTTTTTTAAATTCCATTTATTGCTCTATTAATATGGGACTAGTTTTAAAATACACACCTTTATATTGCGAACAGTTTTATACCAAAATGAAAGCGGTAACATGAAAATTGATGTTATCAAACTGAACGAGTATACACATTAGATTGCAGTGTGCCAATTGGTGCTCGTTCACGGGTAACTTTGGGCTTTGCTGCTGGGGGTCACGCTGGGCTTTTGGACCTTATATGCACATACACCTGCGTGGAATTTAATTGCGAATACAATGATACCAAAACGAACGACGTAGCATGAGAATTAAGGTGAGAAAACTGAAACGAGTATACACATTTTACTGATTTTGTACACTCACAGGTATCTTCCATCTTTTGTCTTCCATGGCATCTAAGGCCATGTCATAGTGGTCTAGCAACTGTTATAGGCAAGAGTGCCCTGTTCTGAAAACATGTTGTTCAGGGTTATAGAGATGCTGGGATTCCATGTATTTTGTGATCTTACTTCTTAGCATTCTTTCAAAGATTTTTATGATGTGTGATGTTAGTGCTATCAGTCTGTAATTGTTTGCCTCTGTCTTATCTTCCTCCTTTATGAAGTGGTGCTATCTCTGCTGTTTTTAGTATGTCAGGGATAATGGCAGTATCTAGGCTTTGTCTCCAAAGAATGTGAAGGACATGCAATAATGTTTTTTTTTTTTACAGTTCTTGATGAATATAGTTCCAAGAATCAGGGCCTGGTGCAGAGTGCATAGGCATACTGTCTATGGCTTTTTCATAATCCACTGGGGATAGGATGACAGCTGATATATGATTTGATGTTGGTATCACATCCATGAAAAATTCATTTGGATTATGAATCTTCATTGTGTTTAGTGGCTCGCTGAAGACAGTCATATCGATTCCTCAGTATTTCGCTCATTTCCTTGTTGTCATCTGTGAAAGTTCCCATCACCCTTTCGCAGATGAAGATGAAAAGCTTGCTTGTGTTTTTTTTTCAACTTCATTGAGAACTTGCTCGACGAAAGGCTACAATATCTTATAGTTAGGACCTCATTTAACACAACACAACACTAAAATTACTGTATATGAGCTTTGTGTTCCCTTATATCACAGATGGTACTCATGCCTATACAAAATCCTTTACAACATTCACAGCAGAATGGACATTTTCACAAAATTCAATCACTCATAGCTTATTTTGAATAGAAAGCAGAGAGTAGATGGGCAGCAAAGAGTAGGCAGACGGTAGGGTGAGTGAGTGGGCATTTGGATGGGTGGGAAGCAGTGGGCAGTTAGGCAACAGAACGTGAGTCGAGAAAACACCATTAAAGAACCCATCTGCTTGCCAGAGACTGTGATAAAGATACGTAAAGAATGCCAGATGCGAAG
>WNGS01072847.1:12474397-12485222 GCA_020271785.1 Procambarus virginalis
AGCCGAGGTCAAACCAGTGAGATATGGCACCGGGCCAATCTTCTAAAAAGATGTTGACCAACCACACACTAGAAGTGGAAGAGACGACGACGTTTTGGTCAATCCTGGACCATTCTCAGTCAATTGTGATGAGGGAGAGAGACAAGTCAATAAATAGGCCAAGAGAGAGCTGAGGAGCAAAAAAGAATATAAAGGTTGTAGTAGAAGGGAATAGTAATACATATATAAGAGCTGCAGAGGCTATTGGCCCATATGAAGGCAGCTCCTTATAACCACCGAAAGGGAAGAGAATAGGAATAAGAATGAGGATAGCAAGGGAGCGTAGAGAAAGCGATAAATGAGAAAAGGAAAGAGAAAGAAAGAAAATAGGGGGAACGTACCAAAGGCTTATGTTAGGTCATGTTTGTTAAAAGATATAGAGCATTTGAGTATATCACTGTGAAAGGGGAAGAGTCCACAGCAACAAAGCCAGGACTCAAGTTCATGTTGGGTACATGTGTAATAGAGCCGATTCCACAAGACGGCGTCTGTGTAGATCAGAGGCATGAAACATTATTTTGAGGAAGACCTATCAATCAGGAGGATTAGAATCCCTACATGATGCAGAATGTAGCATTGTTGTGTCTGCAGGCTTAACACTTCTCTTGTGTTCGTTTAGTGCTGTCATTCAGTGTACGGCCCAGTTTCGCCAATAGATTGGAGAGGACAAAAACGACAGGAAATAGAGTAGACCAACCAGCACATTAGAATGCAGGAGGAGAATGTGAACCAGATAATACGAAGTGTGTTAGTTTGTTCGAAGGTCGAGTTTAATGTCAATAGGACCGCAAAAGGTACTGGTATAAAGTTTTGAGTTCAGATATGAACTCAAAACCAGATTGAACACGCTGATGATTCATGCAGTGTGCTCTGGTTTGTGCCCATGGCATGCCTCTGCTCTTCACTGTTTCTATTCTTGCATTTTCTTCCACTATTTACACAATATAATATATTAGAGTATTACAGGGGTGTAATGCACCGTAACTGTACACCAAGCTGTTGAGGCCCAAAGATGCATAGTGGCCCTCCCTAAACAGCTAGGACCCAAATCAATGAGACGACATGTTTAGTCTAGCATGATTTTCCTGCCTTCACCATACCAGCTCAGTGGTTCTTCTTCTTCTCTGATCGAGGTGCAGTTTGACGAAAGGGTTTTTGGCCTCCAGATGACTGCACCAGTACAGATGTTGGTAGAGGCTTTTATCTTGGAAGGATGATAAGAGGTTTAAAAGTTCTTGTTGCGTTGTGCTGTAGACAAAGGAGCGGCGACTAAAAAAGGTGTGAGTTAGGGCGAGACTTGCCGCACCGTAGGTCGGTGTGGTGGGGTTTTATGGCGTTCCAGCTGAATCTTTGGTACTGCGACGAGGCAGTTGTTCTTCTGTGTTTAGCTGTTGGTGGTCCGCCAGGTAATAAATGGCGGCGGGTACAATTGACCCAATTTGTTGGTCGACTGCAGTTATTTAGCCAGTGCTTTGACTATTGGTATTTTTCTTGTAACGAGTGGTCACCTCCTAATATATGTTCGATGGTAAAAGGTATTTTTAAGTGAGATAATACGTGTTTGAAATTTACTCTGGCCCTATAATGTCGGATGCAGTGAAGGAGATAGTGTTTCGATTGTTTCAGGCGCCTGACAGTGAACTCATAGTTCGTTTATGTCTGGTTCTTTACTAGAGCTGTGTGCTGCTAGTGTGGTGTGTCCCAGCCTTAATCGGGTCATCGCTATATCAATTTATCTGCTTTTATACCTGACATATTTCCAAGTTTCCCATTTCTTTTTAATGGACCCCATAGTACAAGGGTGAGCATGACGTTTTCCATGTCGTCGCAAAATCTTGGGTGATGTCATTTTTTGGAAGGCTCCTTTACGTCAACATGGGGAATTGGATGAAGGGTAATGTGAGACGTGTTGTGCATCGCTTTGGCTATTGATCTACTAGTTTCATTATGAGAATACCACACAATGCGCTTGGGACCCATTTGGATATAGGTATCATCACCCGGTCATCGATGTTTCATGAAGAAGTGAAGGACATGGGTAAACCACTCCTTGCATTTTTTGAAGAGTACTATTGCTTGAAAAATAAAACAAAAAAATCGCACTCTTTGAGTCACAGCAGATTGTATATGTCCCGATTGGTTATGTTGTGATTATTTAGAGCTTGATATAAGGCATTATAATTTAGCTGTGAAAACAGATAGTTAGTTTGGTAACCGCCATCCCTTCTTGAGACGGTATTCCGGTATCCATACAGCGTTAGTGGCCGAGGGTACGTTGTTCATGTTGATGCGAGATCCATCTGTATAAAGCTCTGTGGTATTTGGTAGCAATTTTTCCATTGTTGAGAGAAGACTGAGGCTATGCTGATTGGTGCAGACTTTGGAAATGTGTCTTCGGAGTTGTAAATTGCTTATTTGGATTGTCTAAACCAAGGTGGAATAGGGGAACATAAGTTGTTTCCGAATTTTGGAGTATAGAGGTCTATATTGAGGTTAATTGTAGCCCGTGTGAGGAAATGTTGTGAGTGATTGGGTTGGAAGCGGGTTGATGTGGGGTTTAACTGTTGGGTTAATTTTTTGATCTGTATGGGTGTGTCTGGTGTGCAGTGGTACAGAGTGACAGGCTGTTGGCACACATTATGTCTCTTCTGGTGGCTAGGCTTGTGAGGCCGGTTCCCCGTGAAATCCGAGGATAGGAGTGGAACGCATTGGGCCACATATAAGTCGCATGGCATTGTTGTGGATGACCTCTAGCGTTTGTGTTAGGTTAGTAGGCCCAGCCGACGCATATGCTTGGCAACAATAGTCTAGTTGGGTGCGAATGTAGGTTGTATAGAAACAGAGCAGGATTTTATGGTGTGGTCCCCAGGTGCCAGTGAGGGCTTTAACTATGGCGGAGGCAGGTTGTGTCGTCTGTTTTAAGGTGTTGAATGTGTGCTTTCCTGGTAATGAGGGCGAGTCTAAGTGATCATGCCAAGTATTTTATGTTCTCGTTCCGTGTTTGGATGAAGTGTTTTGTGTATTGTGGGGGTGGGTAGAATAAACAATTACTTTTTTTAGTTAAAATCTGATAACAGGTTTTGTAAGTACTAACTTGAAGGCCCCATTGTTGTGGTGTCCAATCTAGGAGGTGGTCAAGTGCTGTTTTCACATTGTTGAAACTGTATTAGGTAAGGCGTTGTCTGAATAATACAGGGTTAAGAAGGCGTCGGCCATTACGCCGATAGTGAACAGGATGGGTTTCGGCAAAATCTGCTAAGAATCAGCAAAAGGGTTGAGTTAGTATGGGAGCCTTGCGGGACCCCTTTTGTATTGGGATGTCACAGAAAACTCGCCTCTTGATATAGACTTTTTAGAGTCCTGTTCGTAAGACAGGATTTTTAACCATAAAAGTAATCTTCCCTGTACGGCTAAACGCGCAAGCTTTGCTAGGAAGGCAGTATGGAGAATTATGCTATCAAAAGCCTCCTTTGAGGTCCTAAGTCAGAGAACAATACCAAATTTTGCTTGCTGCTCTGAGGGAGGTTGCGTATTTCATGTTCAAGGCAGGAGTATTTGATCGAGTGTGGAGCATTGCGGTGGAAATCCAGCTTGGAGTGACGGGTATAATATTATATATTCTATGTACCATTGGGATGCGGGTATGTACCAGTCTTTCCATGACTTTTACTAAGAATGATAGTAGGGAAATAGGGTCTAATGACGCAGGTTGGGATGGGTCCTTTTCCTGGTTTCAAGGAATGGAAGAATAATACTGGTCTGCCATTGTTGATGGGAAGATTTCCGTGAGTCCAGCATAGATTGTATAGTTTAGGAGAGTACTATGTGGAGTTGATGGAAGATATTTAATGAGTTCATATGGAATTCCATCCTCTCCAGGTGCCCTGCCAAGAGGTAGGCGAGTTAGGGCTAAGTGTAGCTCGCTTAGGGTGAACATGTTGTCGACGCTGAGCATGGGTAGCGGTATGGCACGGTCAGTTTCTTGTCTGAGGGGGAGTTCTTGGGCTTGAAAGAAGGGTGTTGAGAGAGTAACTTTAAGACATTCAGCAAGAACGTTTGCACGCTCTTGAGGCGTTTGACAAAGTGAACCGTTGATCATCAGGGGAAACGAAGGAAACTGTTGGGCGACCTTTAATGCTGTGTTAAATGTAGACCCAGACTTTTGAGTGTGGTGTAGTGGGTGTTGAGGGCTATCACAAAATTTTTGCCCATGATGCTCGTTTTGCTGACAGTATGGTTTTTTTGGCTCCTGGCCCCAGTATGCCCCGCCGGAGATTAACCTAGTTCTGTAGGGAGGGTTGATGTCTTTGTTTTTGTATGGCTCGTCGGCGTAAAGCGATTGTTTCGGCACATTCCGCGTTCCACCACCGTTTAAGTGATTTGTTGGACCCATGTCCTGAAGTTTTCCTGAAAATTTGGGTGGCTGCAGAATTTATTGCCGAGGTAATTGTGGACAGTCGCGTGTTAAGGTCTACATCGTCTGTATCTTGGAGACAGACAGTATCAGCCAATTTTTTCTTATCTAGTTTCATAATGTATTCCACTTGGGGAAGCTGTTAGGGGGTGGGTTTGGTGGCTGAAAGTAGTAAAATTTTATAATGAGGGGGGTTTTGTGGGTCACACATTACCAATACTCTGGTCCAGGGTATGAAACTGGTAGTTTCATGTTGAAAGTGCGCCGAGCCAAGGCAGATTGTCCAATGAGGATTCAATAATTGGTTCGTGTAGGTTTAGTAAGAGTAGAGTTGCAACGGTAGTGGCGGCGAAAGAAGAATAATATGGTGCAGTTGTCTAAGTAGTAGTTATAGAAATCGGTGCCTGCAGTATTTTGTGTACCTCTACTCCATGTGGGGCGGTTTGCATTGAGATCACCTGTAACAAAGATCGGTTGCCGTAATTGGTTAAGATAGAATTCCAGTTCATTTAAATCTATTGTGCCACCAGGGTTGTATATTACCAGGAAAGGATATGTGTGGTACCATTGTAGGTTATTAGGCATGCTAAAATGTCTTCTAGGTTGACCATTTACAAAATGTGTAAAGCGTGACAGGTTACCATGTTCATGTTTACTCCAGTGTTAGGAGGAAAATACCAACACCCATACGGTTTGGTCTGTCCAGTCTCTGAATCTGAAAGTTTTAAAAGATAGGATTTTGTTGGGGAGTGAGCCAGGATTCGGTTATGAAAGCTAAGTCCGGTTGGGATGAGTAAAGGAATTGTTTAAGTTCTGCGAGGAATGTTTTAATGCTTTTTGCGTTCCAAGTCATAAAGGTTAGGGGAGCCATTTAAGATGTGGGGGTTATGGATGTGTCTGTTTTCCTTGGAATGCCAATGGTAGTACGTGTTGGATACCTAGGTGTGGATATGGGCTGTGTCTTACTCTTGGTATGAGCGGTTTCAGTCTGTGGCAAGTCAGCCTGTGGAATGATTTTGGTAAGGCGTGCTAAGGAGTTATTTATAAGTTTTTCTAACATCTGTTCAAACAATGTGTATCCCCAGCAAATGGGGGCTTTGTTGGGGGCGGAATGGTCAGCTAGTGTCTGTAGCTGTTGGATGGGATGGATCTTTTGGGTCAAGCCATCCAGGGTTGGGTTGTGTTTGTGGTCTCCTTGTGTAAAGAAATTTTGTTCAGCACGTCGGTCCACGCGTCATTTTCTAGTGCATTTTCGAGCGTGTGTGTGACACAAGTTTCAACCCCGATTCCATTTTCAATGCGAGTGATAAGAGTTTCAACAAGATCAGGCAATTTAGTTTGTGCATTTTGTGAGGAGATGGTTTGGACCCTGGGTTTGGGGAGTGTCAGAGACAGATATATCAGTTACACGCAAGGGCTGTGTTTGAGTGTGAGGTAGTGTTTGATGATGGGCTGAGCTAGGTTGTTTCAATGCACTACAGTATTGCAGGTTGTTGGTAGGGAGAATCTTAGTTTTTTGCTGCTGCTGCTATGTATGAAGGGCATTGTTTTGAATGGTAATGTCGTGATCGCCACCACAGTTTTAGCAGGTAAGTGTATCTGATGTACAATCTTGCATGTAATGGGAACCAGAGCATTTGCCACATTTAATGTATTTGGTGCATCCTTTCCAGGTATGATTAAAACCTTTACATTTAAACGACTGAGTGCGGACCGTGGTATATACAACCTCTAGTTTTATGGAGGAAGAAGCCGTTTCACCAAATACTCTCAGGGGGAGTGTAGTCTAGAAAGGTAAGCGGAGCAGTGCCTGTATCACTCACCAGTTCGTCCGTCTGCTTCTGGTCAAATTTTTTGATTCTTCTGTGTATATGTTTGTGATTCCCATTCCGCGAATCGGATAGGGGTGGGCATTCCTCAGAGTGATTTTGCACTCTTACAGGTGGGATGTCCTCCGTGTGTGTTGCGCTCGGCATGTCGAGTACCATAGCTGTGCCACTGTCACTTGTCGTACCACACACCATGGAGTGAGTAGTACAGTTGAGGGGGTATCCTAGGTTATCGGTTCCCATAGTGGGGTATATAGCACTTGACTTTGTGGCCGCAGATGTCTGTAATGTCTGAAAGCTTTAGTTCTTCGCCAAGTTTGTGGTACCACTGCGATCAGGTTTTTTTGTTTATTTTGGTCTCATATTGTTGCACGCTGATTCCGCATATCTTGGGAATGGACATATATATGTAAGAATACTTTGCGCCCGGCTATTCTGAATACATTTTCCTCTTCACCATCAAAGGCAATGATGAAAGTTTGCAAATTAGAAGAAATTTGCCTACCTTGGTCAAGCTGTGAAAGTTGATACTGAGGCCGCGTGGGGTGGTGCCGGCATGGTCTCTGTTTACCTCTGTATGTTGGCGGCGTTTCGCCTCCCATCTATTTGCCTTGCTGTGAATTTGCTGTCTAGGAAATCTCCATCTAAATCCTCACTCCAAGAAGCCGGGTGTGACGCTCATGATCCAAATGTGTGGTACGCAACAGTGGTTTTCCAGTGTCAGAGCTCAAGGCACCGTCAACCCCGGACTTGCAGGAGAGACGCCCCGTGAAACCCCACCAGCCGCCATGATGTCTTGTTATCCTCAGTGGTTTCTCTATGGTGAACCAAATGTAGAGATCTTATATATAATGTGTGTATTAGTGTAATAACAGCCAAAAAGATTATGTTGGGAGGAGCCATTTGGGTGACGGAGGTTGGAGTTCGGTCCTGCATGAATTTGTTGGCTGTGTGAGAGGGTGGCCACTATGCTCTTTGGGCACTCTACAAGCTTAGTTGTACAATTACGGTGAACCTAAAGAAACAGGAAATAGAGTTTGAAATCTGAAAAAATCAGCCCAAAAAAATTCGAAGTCCCAAATTCTGAGAGTTGTAACTGATTTATTTGTTGACCAATTTATTCTGACTTCACATAGTTAGGGATGAGTATGCATTCTCCAGGATGTAAAGGTTAAAACAAATTTAAGTAATGAACAGAAGAGGAAAAAACTAAAAACCTAAACAAAACAAAATTCCCCTAAAAAAAATATTTTTTGGACATTGTTGAAAGTAACTGATAACAACATGGGCAATGTATTTATATTTAACAAAATAGAGCATAATAACATAATTACTCATTATTATTGTTATTATGTATTACTCACCAATACTCTAAAGGCACCAGCTGTATATCCACTTGGTGGACACTTCTTACTACTATTCTTCTTTGTGCGTCGAACAGGTGCTTGCATCTCTTTATTATTGCATTATCCATCAGTTAAAGTTAATAGGAGCTGTTCTCTTTATCAATTTTTTTTTTTAAATATTCCTCTAAAATCAATTTCTGAAATATTTTGATGAAAGTTTCACTCAACTGAAGCCAATAAGTTGGAGATTTGTTTAACATTTTTAACTAATTTTTACATAATTCAAATATTTTTCGAGCTTATGCACCCCTTCAATGTCACACATCATGTGACATTTTGTGCAGTAAGGGTAAGGACCTTAGAGCATTCTATATCGAGGTAAGAGATATGGAGTGACCAAGACAAACGAGTGTCAAAGATTAACCCTAAAAGCTTCGCAGAATCCTTGTACACAAGGGGGATGACCATAAAGCGGCAAAGAAGGACGAAGGACGACATGCTTTCGAGTAAAAGTCATAGCACAAGTCTTGGTGGCAGAGAACTTGAAGCCATGATTGGTGGCCCAAGACGACACAGCATCAATCGCAAGTTGAAGCCGCTGTTGAAAGAGAGGTGAACATCACCTAGACAGCAAAGAGTAAGATCGTCGACATAAAGAGCGGAGAAGATGCCAAAAGGAAGGAGGAAAGAAGACCATTGAGGGCAACCAGAAAAAAAAAAAAAAGAGTAGTGAGCAGAACACTACCTTGGTGTACATCTTCATATTGCTGAAAAGAGGCAGTGTGGCTGCAAGCCTGACTTGAAATGAAGCTTTGGAGGAAGAGAGGGAGATTACCACGAAGGCCAAAAAATTAAGTTGGGATAGAATATGGTATCTCCAGGTTGTGTCATAAGCCTTTTCCAGGTCAAAAAGGAGAGCAACACCGGAGGTCTTCGCAGCAAAAGCAGTACAAATATAGACATCCAAGTTCACTGGGACATCAGTTGTGCTATGGCACTTGCAAAAACCAAATTGAGGAGGAGAGAGGTCGTGATGGTGTTCCAAGAACCACATCAGATGAACATTTACCATACACTCAAAAAGTTTGCAGACACAACTCGTGAGGGCAATAGGGTGAAAGTCCTTAGGGGATGTCCCAAGAGACCCCGGTTTCCGAATAGGAAGTACAACAGCATCGAGCCAGTCCTCGGGGACTGGCAATGACTCCCAGACCTGGTTATACAGACCCAGTAAATGCTGAGATGTGCAAGGAGGGAGATGGTGAAGCATCTCATAATGAATATCATCCGAGCCCGCTGCCGTAGAATCGCAGAGGGCCAGGGCACACTGAAGTTCTGAGAGAGAGACGGGATTGTTATAGGGAAGGCAAAGATGAATGTGGAAATCTAAGAGAAGAGATTCAAGAATGGGCTTACAAAGGAAGGAAGGATTGAGGAAGATAAGAACCAGAGCTAACAGAAGAAAAGTGGGACCCCAGTTCGGTCGCAACCTGCACTGGGTCCACCACCAGAGTACCACAATGGCGAAGAACCGGCGAGACATCTGGAACAAAGTTACCTGCAATCTTGCAGATCTTCTTCCAGATCTGCGGCAAAGGATTATTGGATGTAATGGTGGAAACATAAGATTTCCAACCCTCACACTTAGCTGTACGGATGGTCCTACGGGCCACCGCACTTGTTTTCAGAAACAAAATAAAAGAATCTGCCATCTGCCGGCTTCGGTGTTTCTTCCAGGCTGCACACTTACAGCGGACAGCCCGAGCACAGTCCGCATTCCACCAGGGAACGCACTTCCATGTGCCCAGGGAGGTAGAGCGACCAATAGAGTGGAGGGCAACATCGAAGACAGTGTCATGAAAAAGGAAGAGGCAGAGAGGAGAGGTCAGAGAGAGTAGCATGGAGGGTGAATAGGTTCCAGTCAGCTTTGGCATACTGCCACCAAGGGAACGAGAGGGGAGGGTGAAAAGAGAAAAAGGAAACAAGGATGAGGAAACGGTCACTGTTATGGAAGTCATCAAGAACCCGCTACATGAGATCTAAGGAGAGGGACGATGAGCAGAGAGAAAGATCAAGACAGGAAAGGGTGAGAGTTCGAGAGTCCACATGGGTGGGCTCACCAGAATTCAGAAGAGACAGGGACAAAGAGGACGCTCTGTTCAAGAAGGCAGCTTCGGGCGTTTGTCAGAACATCACCTGGAGGTATGTCGACAGTTGAAATCACCTGGGGGGGGGGGAGGAGAAAGAAAGGAATAACCACGAAAGTGACCAGGATGAGCACCAAGCATCGGCTCCTGCAGACAAACACAAAGTGGTGAAAACTGTGTAATCAGAAGTTGGAGTTCATGGAAGTTGGCATAAAATCCATGAATATTCCATTAAAGTATGAATGAACATTATCAAAAAGAGAAAGAACAGCAACAGAGAACAATGAAGAAACAAAGGGAAAGAAGAAACAGCATATTAAATAAGCTCAAGATCAGGATCAGCAAAATCAGGGTTAGGGGGCATGGGTAAACTTAGTAAGGATGGAAGGAGGGAGCGAGAGGACAGACCAGAGGCAGACGGATGGGACTACAGAGCCAGGTCTTCCAACACAATCCACTCGGGGCTTGGTCGCCACCCCACGAGCCTGAGAAGTCATAAGAGTAACAGTATTCAGCGACATGGGAACGAGAGGTAATACTTTCATTCACAAATGTGCCCCTGTACCCACCACAGAGCCACAATTAGAGGATTGGACACCCAACAAGAGACATCTTGCCGGGCCCCTAGTGGTGCGTCGTGAGTATACGCCCCACAATCGCACCTTAGGAACCATCAGTCCGTCGAGATCGGGTTCAGCGACAAAAGAAGGATTGACAATAAAAGGGTCCCCTCGCTCAAGACGTTGGGTACTGCAGTTCTACGGGTGAGAGAGTATGCCTCCCCAACACCCCGGGCATCAAACAAAAGTAGTCCGAAAGAATAATCAAACTGGCAAAAGGGTCAGCGGGAAATGACTGAGAAGAAGAAGGGGGGGGGGGGACCGAAACATAAGGAAAAGTTATCTTGCACAATTTGTGAAGACAGCAGCAGGAGCATAGGGCTAAAAGGACAGAGGACTGTCCATAGAGCATCACACTCCAGCAGCTGCTCACCAAGCCCTCTCATGGCAACAATGGCCAGATAGGGAGGGGGTCTGTTTCAGCCTAGCC
>WNGS01072847.1:12509205-12557003 GCA_020271785.1 Procambarus virginalis
AATAAGTGTAATACATTCTATAGTAATTCACCTCTTTTCTTCACCCGGAAATTACGAAAATGAGTTTTGGAGAACTCCTATTTCAGCTAAGCCCTGTTGCTAAGAAAATAGAGGGATAGAAGCCCTAAATCAGAAGATAGTAAATACAGAATATGCGGTCATATTCAATGAGACATGTTTAAAAGAAAACCTGCTGCCAGTATACACCAATAAATAAATAAATATATATATATATATATATATATATATATATATATATATATATATATATATATATATATATATATATATATATATATATATATATTGTGACGATAATCTCTTCCCAGAGATTTAGCCTGCTATATCTTCTCATCGTCCCGTTCTCAACAATATGCAAGATACGTTTCATAGTGACTTAATGTATATATCAAGACAGCCACACGCACCTGCAACTCCCTCCTTCCCCCCACTTCTGCACACCTGGTCGCGCCGACGGCTACAGTCCCAGACAAACTGCTTGTTACTGGACGCCCTGCGTTCTCATTGGCCGTTCAACAACACACCACTCCAGCTCCACGCCAATCACATTCCTCGCAAGCCATTGTCAAGACCGTCCAGCCATTCTCTCACCAGAATATCTAGTGCTCTCATGCTATGAACACCTAAGTTGACTCACCTCGTGTGATCAAATAGAGGTTTATAGCTAGCGCATATATTCCCAGCACTAATATTATTTTGCTTGTTATTGTATGTCACTTCTCCTCCCTTTAACGTAATCCAGTTTTATGTTCAGTTATTTTTCCACTTGTTGTTCTGCACCCTTAAGCCAAGATTTTTGCCTTTATTTCAATTTGTTTTTTAGTGTTATTAAAGAGCATTGTTTATTATTGTGTTTTATGTCTCTTCCCTTACCTTACCACAGATTATCAAACATGCAGTCATTCTTTTTTTTTCTTTTTTTTCTTTGTAATCTTTATATGTGGCCCGGCCAAAACATCTGCCAGTGGAAGACTGCCGACCACCATACTCCACTACTTTACCGTCACACACACACACACACACACACACACACACACACACACACACACACACCACACACATATATATATATATATATATATATATATATATATATATATATATATATATATATATATATTAGTATTTTGGAAACAGTCTTTCTTGTAAACATATGTTGTTGAATATGACTGAAAAGGTAAGATTAATAATTCTAACACGAATCTTCTCAATATTTCTTATGTTTTTCTTCACTGTCGGTGGTAATAAAAATAACAATTCTCCGAAATTCATTTTTTAATTGTCTGTCGCCTGAACGTGTTTCGTAATTCGTATTACATTTTCAAAGACTTAATTTACACACAAATTCTTCGTACTTGCACTCTATTGGATGAGGTGATATAGTACAAAAGTTTTGGGTGAGGTGACAAACACAAGACAGAACACGATACAATGGGTATAAATTGGATAAGTGAACATATGAATGGAAGTAACTGCAGAAGGTCTATTGGCCCATACTTCCTCTTGCTGCTTCCATATTGGTTCGGGGTCTTGAAGTAGGTAGAATATAGTTGTGCATTAATTGGCTGTTGATTGCTGGTGTTGACTTTTTGATGTGTAGGGCCTCGCTGATGTCAAGCCGCCTGCTATCGCCGTACCTATCGATGATTTCTGTGTTGCTTGTTAAGATTTCTCTGGTGATGGTCTGGTTGTGAAAAGAGATTTTGTGTTCCTTGATTATGTGTTCACATAACACATTGCCCGACCCGGATGGGGCAGCCCCCGAGGCAGCCCGAGTCTCATTACCAACTAAACCCTGTGCCGAGGCCAAAACCCTCAGACGTTTTGGAGCCGGACACAGTGGGGGAAGGTGCAGGAAGAACCACAGAAGAAGGACCAGGGGGCGCGGAAGGAGCGAAAGCCGAAGCGACTAACGCTCCCAGGTCAGGGTCTCTAAAACCAAAATGGGGCAGCCTCAGGGCATCTGGGTGGGAAACCAACCTAGCGCGTTGCAGTAACCTAAACCTAACATGCAACGCTGATGCTGCCTGTACCCTAACAGGAACATCCTCAGAGTAAAACTGGAGCACAAGCAGATAACACGACTTGCAAGACTCCGGGTCAAAGGTGTCGTTGACCCAACAGGCAGCATGACGGAGGCAAAACAGGTGACTGTCACCCTGAGACAAAGGCACACTGCAACCTTCAAACCAGCACAAGGCAGGCTGGAACTCGGGAGATGCATCCATGGGTCCACCAAGCTCCGACAGGGGTTTCCAGAGCCCGTAGAGTAACAACTATGGGAAGCCCGGCAAGGTGTTGCTAACCGGTAAAGAAACCCAAACAAAAACAGGGGGTAGATGATAACACTGAAAACCCCTGGGACTTGTACAAGCACAGGGGCCTAGCAGAGGGCCACCAAAACAATATCAGGGGAACTATAGACCCACGAGGCAGAACCTCCACCAGGTAAACAAAAACAAAACAAAAAAGAAAAAACCTTGAAAAGTACACCATCCCCAGAGGCAACAGGAACTGGTCGCCGCTTAGGTGGTAGGTCGCGCAACACCTTGACGCCCTAATTAGCACAAGACTACTCCCTACCCAAGGCCAAACAAGGGCCCCATGCCCCAGCTGGCCCCAAGGGTGAGGCAAATGCAGAGCAGCAAGAACCCCTACGGGAGCGGTTCCCGAACGCCCCAGGGAAGATAACCCTGACACGCAGAGGCAGTACTCACAGGGCGCCTAGGGAAGGAAGCCCCTAAGTGCATGCAGCCCCGGCACTGATGAAGTACTCCTGGCCACTGCACACCACACAAAGACAGCAGAGAACACCACACAAGGCAAACACCGCCCAGGAATTTGAGTCCAGAGAAGCGTCTATCCCGGTTGACACTAGCTTATGAACTGAAGGCAGCCGGCGCGGTGAAGTCCGGGCCCCCCCCCTCCCATGGAGGGGAGGGCTGCACGGACGACCGGCGCGGCAGTAAATTGTGATAATTGATTGATTGATTGTTTCCTTGGGATTGTAGGGAGTTTCTACCTCTCTGTTCGGTTTTTGTTTTAGTTCTTACCATGTGGGGTTTGTTTTGTTATGCCTACCTTTCCGGGTGCCTAACCCTGGTCGATGGCAGATAAGGAAAACCCCCAACCACAATGGGGTTTTCCAGGGCCATTGCTCCCTGAAACCTCTCTGAAGGGGCCAGGTTCTGGTGCTGGTCCCTGGTAGGTCTGAACTCCATAGCTAATGTCCCGGTCTAACATAACATACATTAGCCCGATAAGCTCCAGGAAGCCGTAGGGGCTTCCCCCACAGAAAACAGCAACAGTGAAGAGCAGAAATTAGCATACTCTTCTTAAATACTTCATCCTTGGGTTGAAGAACTCTTATGAAGTAGTGCTGCACCACGATCCTGGAAGATTGAAGATCATATAAAATGCACGTATTATAAAAATCCAGCTATGACTGTAATGAAATCCTTTTTTTTTTTTTTTTTTTTTTTTTTTTTTTGTTCTTCAATATCTACCCAAGTACCCACTAGGAATCTTCCAAACATTAGGTACCACTCCAGGTTCTTAATGAATCATGACTGCCCAACACAGACCAGAATCTGCCCCTCTAATTAGTTAGATAGTTATTATAGTACACCCATAGTTAGAGGGGTGTCAGATTCTGGTTTTAGTTTCTGACATGTCCTCTCTGGTAGGCATTCGTGATTCATTACAGCCTGGTGTAGTGCCTAAGATTGAAGGATTCCAGGTGGGTAGCTTGGGATGACATCGAAGAGAAAATTTCTCTTTCTCCCAAAGAAAGAGAATACTTGGGATGGAAGAGAATTCTTAATATTTGAGGTGCAAGATAATGGGATGGGTGAATATACCCAATGATGGTTTAGATACGTGGAAACTGACAGCGGACTTTTAAGCATACAGTTAACACCAATGAAGTATAGAGCTTTTTAATGATGAGACAACCTATTTTGTGGGAAGAGAAAGTTAAGTACTACATAGTGGCCATGTCTCAAGACAGCAAAGGAATATAGTAGGTTTTATACAGTATATCTATGACATGTTGTTACAATATTTATATTACTGAAATTTTTTAACTTCACTTCTGGATACAATATAGTGAGTACAAAAAACAGTACAGTACTAGGCATGTGAACATTTCAACAGTTATAATTAAAAGTACTTAAATTAGTTTAACATCTTACCAGAGGAGTTGAACGATACTGTGGTGCTGGAATGGAAAGCTCAAGGCTTGAATGGCTACTGTATTGTTCAATGAGCTGAGAGGAGTTTGAAGATAATGATGAGGAAGGTGCAGGCTCACTAGTATAAGCAAGTGTCTGCTTATCCTTATGAGAATAACGAGCTTTCCTGGTCTCTATCTGGAGACTGTGGTAAAAATGATAAGTATTACACTAATTTATAACAATGTCATTAGATTTGTGTGCTTGTTGTGCATTCATGTACATTTCTTAGGTATCATACAAATTAGATCAAATATCCTCGTACATTTATGCACATATGCCCATGTTCTATCACATATTCAAACACATTATTTTACAAATACATAACTGGTGTTTGGAACCATTCATATATTCATTCAATGCATGTACAAAACTCTACATGTAAACAGTTATATTATAATAGGCAATGCACTAAACACAAATATATGCACTGAATACCTACTTTGTCAATACTGAACCAAACTTACACACAGTAATTAAAACCGACATATAATTAGTCACATTATTTAAATCAAATGAAATTACTTAATATTTTAATAAAAAAATCGAAGGGTTATAGCATGTAAAATATTTTATTAATATGGCAAACAAAAATAAATTGTCATCCACACTTCCATGGAAATAAACACTCCATTCACTTGGGCTGTATGGGACTCAAACCGTGAACCCAAAGCGTGTGAGGCTGATGCTCTATCGACTGGGCTATGAAACTTTCCTTTTAAGACTGCTCATAGCCCAGTCGATAAAGCGTCGGCCTCACACGCATGGGATCCACAGTTCGAGACCCATACAGCCCAGGTGAATGGCATGGCAAATACATTTTGGTAATACTGTAGTCCTATTGTATTTCCATCATTAATCCTTCTTAACCTGGAAGTCTTAGCTAATATTGAAGCCTCATTTTTCTTTTGGAAAACCTCAATATTGTCAATATTTTACAGTACTGTACATTGAAATTTCAGTATTTTCCTTAATTTCTATTTAATATACATCATTATCTCGTTTCTTAGTAAAAATTTATTACACTATCTTACTAGTCATACTACATATTATTACGTCACCCAAAGTGAACATTACTTTCATACTCATTACTATTATAATTTACAATCAATTCTTACCTATCAGTGACTATGGTGGAGTGAAATCTAGCTATTTTTGCCCCTACCTGTCATATATACTTGGAGTGTTAATTACTCATCTCAATATTAACATTTTTATCATATTTCTGTTTAAAGTTGTGGCTTCAAAATTTTTCAAAATTTTGTGGCTTCAAACTTGTGGTTTAAAATTGTTGGCTTCAACAACCACTTCTTTCAGTGTATTCCACTTTCCTACATCCAAGGAACAAGAACTTTCTTACAACTCTTCGAGTCAAAGAGTCAGAACAACTCTTCTGACTACATCGAGTCAGGATATACAAATTGCATATCCAGTTTCCACTGATGTCCCCTTGTCCTACTCCTTTTTAATTTAAATAGGCTTTCTTTATCCACTTTATCTATTTCCCTCAAGAACTTGTGTGTAGTTATCACATACAGTACTTCTGTTCCTTCTCTCCTCTAAGGTTGTGAGACTGATTTCTCTCAACCTGACTAAGGCCTCTTAATTCTGGTACTAAACTAGATGCAAACCTCTGAATGTTCTTAAGTTTCTGTTTATGCTTCACAAGGTGGGGTTTTTTATGTTGGAACTGCATACTTAAGTAAT
The DNA here is from genome assembly GCA_020271785.1 of Procambarus virginalis. Taxonomy (NCBI): domain Eukaryota; kingdom Metazoa; phylum Arthropoda; class Malacostraca; order Decapoda; family Cambaridae; genus Procambarus; species Procambarus virginalis. Next base: position 12,515,166 of record WNGS01072847.1, read on the forward strand.
GGTATCGCATAAGCAGTGCATTTGGACTTGAAAGCCTTCTTGTTTAATCTTAAATAATGTTCTTATGTTCGCTAACTTCCTATATGCTGCTGCTGTTATCCTGTTCACATGAACTACTGGTGTTAGTGTTGGTATTATGTCTACTCCCAGATCTTTCTCTCTTATTGTTTCTTGTACTTTCCCTTATGGTAAGGTTAAATACAGGTGTCCTGTCTTCCTTACCCATTTTCATTACTCCAGCAGTCATTTATCTTCCCACTCCTGAAGTTTGTCAAGGTCCCTGTGCAGCACCCTACAGTCCTCTTTAGTTCTTACTTTCATTAACTTTGTGTCATCTACAAACATCGACATGTATGAGCTCACTCCATCTACGAGGTCATTTACATATATTAAAAACAGAAATGGCCCTAGGACAGTCTTGAGGAACACTACTTTTCACTCCTCTCCAACCTGACATCCTCTCTGACTACAATCCTTTGTTTCCTGTTAGGCAAGTACTCCTGTACCCAGTCCAGTGCATTTCCTGTTATCCCACTTATTTCTCCATCTTGTGTATTACTCTTTTGTGATGAATAATATCAAAAGTTTTTAGGCAGTCTAAGATGATGTAGTCTACCCATCCTTCCTTCTCTTGTTTTATTTTGGTGACCCTGTCATAGAATTCAGTAAAGTTTGCTAAGCATTATTTTCCCTCTCTGAAACAGAGTTGTGCCTCTTATGTAATTTACTCTCCAAATGTTCTACAATACATTTTTCTGATGACTTTTTCTACAATCTTGCATGGAATTCATGCTAAGGACACCGGTCTATAGTTTAGTGCTTTATATTTGCTTCCTTTCTTGAATATGGGAACTATACATTTGTCTTTTTCAGATTTCTGGAACCTCTCTCATCTCTATTGTAATGTTGAACATTAATGTTAATGGATAAAACAAAATTCCTGCAGCTTCCTTCAATACCCATGGTGAGGTATGGTCTGGTCCTACTTATCTTGAGGTTATCTTGAGATGATTTCGAGGCTTTTTAGTGTCCCCGCGGCCCGGTCTTCGACCAGGCCTCCACCCCCAGGAAGCAGCCCGTGACAGCTGACTAACACCCAGGTACCTATTTTACTGCTAGGTAACAGGGGCATAGGGTGAAAGAAACTCTGCCCAATGTTTCTCGCCGGTGCCTGGGATCGAACCCAGGACCACAGGATCATACTGCTTCTGCTACATACAATTTCTACAGGTATCTTTTACCTCTTACATTAACTTCAATTCAGTCTAGTGTTGTTTCAGGTCCTTTGTCACTCGTACTTGGACATCGATCTGGCTTTGGTTTGAAGACCTCCTGGAAACTTGTTGATTTCACACTTCTTCACGCCTTTCTTTCCCCCTCTTCTTTCTCGTCCTCAAAGTGTGTTCCTCCCTGTCCCCACAATCTCTTGTGCCATTGTTTTCCTCTATATATGGCTATATAACAGCTTAGGTTGGTGATTTACTTTTGCTGCAATGTCATTCTCAAACTGCTCTCCTGATTCATGTGTACTCATTCCTGGCCCTCTTTAGTGCCTTCCTATTTGCCTCTGTACTCCAAGTCCCAATACTTTTTCCAGACTTTTTCTCTTTTCCTCCTTACACTGTCTGTTGAACCATGAGTTTGCTGTTCTCCTTTCCTCTCCTGCTCCTTTATCTTTTTCTAACTCTCAGTTCTACAATGTGATCAAACATGATAACACAGTGGTCATTGGCTCCTAATGGTACTTCAAATTTGAACTTCTATACATCATCTTCATTTTGGGTAAACACTAGGTCTAGGATAGCTAGTAGATCATCTCTTTTTCTTGTCGGCTCCTTGATATGCTGCCACAGGAAGTGTTTGTCTATGGCGTCCACAAACCTTGCTCTCCACGTTCATCTTCCCAGTGAGGATCCTTTGTTGACTAGTCTATTTCCTTTTGGTTAAAATTCCTGTGTTAAGATCTTTGCTCTGGCTTTTGTTGTTACTGTGGCAGCCTTTTCTATTGTATTTTGGCATGTTTCATTGCATTTATCATAGACCACCTTTGAATTTCCTTTACTTCATGGAGGGATTGTAGATAACACCTATCACTATCTTTAGTGTTCTCTGTTATCATACCTAGTAAATAATCCTTTTGGTTGATAGTCCATATGTTCTTCCCCATGGTTCAGTAACCCCAGTTCACACACACTTACCATGGCTTCTTTCTCCCACGCTTCTGAGACTGGCCTCTTCTTGGTATGAGACTACAAGAAAGAGTTATCAAAATTAATAAAATTGTTCAAAATATAAATTTTTAATTATACATAATTACAGTACAATGCAACCTGCAATGTCCTATTATTTTGTTACATTGTTCTGAATTAAGAAGTATTACATATTTTGAGGAACTGATTTTGTTTTTAGCTTTATTAATAAATGTCTGTCTTTTTGCATTTTTACCAAATGATATAACATCATTTGTACATACAGTATTTAGAAAAACATTACAAACCAAAGATATTTTAACACACAATTTATAAATATTTATTATATTTATTTTGTAATTTATGCAACAAAATCATATATTTTACTTACAGTTTTGTAGCTCAGCCTGATCCTTTTTTACATACTGGCAGGAATGTGTGGCTATAGGTACAGTAGTGACTGATTTTCATATATAGTGGTACCTCGGTTTAAGAGTTTAATCCGTTCCTGGAGACAGCTCGTAATCCGAAAACTCGTAAACCGAAACTAATTTCCCCATAAGAAATAATAGGAAATGAATTAATTCATTCCTGACTACCCAAAAACCTCACTTCAAACTAAATTTTATACCTAATTCCTTGATCCTTACCACTGGCTTTCTTGGGACCCATTGCGAGATAACACCTTTTATGGTCAAATGGCCAAAAATCCAACAAAACACTGAAAATCCTGGTGAAGAATTCAAGCGGGATAGTCACTGGGCACGAGGCACTGGTAAACTGAGCGGCAATCGCCGTGCCACCAAGCGCTAGGTTGGCCTGTACGCGTATCAACACCCTCACATTCCGAGGCAACGCTTGTATTCCGATTCAAATTTTCCGAGCAAATCCTGCTCGTATTCCAAAAAACTCGTAAACAAGGATGCTCGTATTCCGAGGTACCACTGTACTGTAAAAATTTAACTACATTTATTTAAATTTATACATTTTCTTACAGTACAGAACTGGGCAAGTGCACAACTAAAAAACAAACACATGTCATCTTGCAAACTAAAACTAAACTTTCCTGTCCACTATGAAAAATGCTAATACAGTATTGACTAACAAACGCTATTGGAATGAGGTATATTGATAGCAGCTTGAGGGACCTGCAGTTAGCTCTTAACCCCTGCATTGTGCACATGTTTTTGGCAAAAACTTCAAAGCGCAATTGTTAAGGAAATATTTTTGTTGTTTTTAAAAATGTTCAGGTAAATTTAATGTCAAAATGTTCCCAAACTAAACTACTTTCATTTCAAAACACAAACAGTAATGAAACATTAAAAAACATTAAAATACAGCCTAATTAAAAAAAAACAGCGTTGAATGTAATCAAACGCCATTTTATGGGTGAGTCCCGGAGGCTCTTCGGTGCCGTCCATGACTGATATGGATACCCTAACTATTTTGCATCAGTCGATGTGGGTTGATTTCTAGGCCTACCGGGGACCACAAGCCAGAACCTGGCCTCCTTCACAGAGACACGAGGAGCAATGGCCCATAGAAATGCACATGTGATTTGGAGCATTCTATATCTGCCATCGACCGGGACAGGCACCCTGAAAGGTAAGTGCCACAAAACAAACCCCAATTCTGGTTAACAATGAAAATCTCCAAACAAGTGGACAGAACTCCCCAAAAGAAAGACGAGTAAACAAGCACGACGTCACACGAGCCACGCCACATGTCTGTGCAGCTCCCCTCCCTCCCAGGGAGGGGGAAAGGGGAGCCCCAGATCCTCGCGCCGGCGATCCTCACTCCAGTTCTGAGGCTGGACATCAAAAAACACGAAAAAAATGCCGACCGGGAGGGAGGGTTGCCGGGGAGCTTCCGGGACTCACCCAGAAAATGGCGTTTCATGAAATTCAATGCTGGTTTTCTGGGGGGAGCCCCTACGGATCCCCGGAGCTACTTCACCAAAGACAAAACAAGAAACGAGGGAACCTACCCGGGAGGTGGTCGGTGCTCTACTCTTCAACTCAAAGTCGAGACAACGGGCTCCAACTGCCGACCCAAAGCGACACAGGCCCGACTGGGCCCAGGAACGTTCACGAAATAGCTTGAAGCCAGGACCCTATTCGACCGCCAAAAACCCCCGTGCCCGAATGACAGCCCTAGACATATTGCCAAAGACGACAGAAAGAGCAGCAAACTTATGAACGTCATGGGCACAGGGATAGACCGCAGGCTGGCTAGACTTAATTATCCTGCGGACGACCTGAAAGACCCGAACCCGCGAACAGGGAAGAAGAGAAACCTGATCAACCCAAAGCGCGTTCCCGGACACAGAAGCTGTGGCGCGCAGATAACGGCGGAGGGCCGCTACCGGACAGAACACATGATGAACCCCCGGCCTCACCAACCAAGCATCAACAACCCAAGGACCCCTCCAGAAAGCAGCAGACTAATTCCTCACCAGAAAAGAGGGAAACGGTTGCAGACGAACATACCTATGACCTTGACCAAAAGAGCAAAAACCACTGCGCCGGAGAAGAGCATGAAGCTCCACCACCCGACCCCCAGAGGCTAATGCCAACAGAAAAAAGAACCTTAGCAAAACAATCCTGAACCAAAGGGGCCACAATAAACCGAGGAGAAGATAGATAGGAGAGCACCCTGTCCAAAGACCAGGATGGCTCAGGCAGTGCATGAGCAGGCTGGAGGTGAAACAACGCACGAGACAGCTTGTGAAACTGCGCAGAATTTTTCAAGACTTTTTCAGGCATCCCTGTTTACAGGAGTTGTAGCTGATGTGTGGAAAAAGGCAAACATAGTTCCAATCTACAAAAAAGTGGAAGCAGGGAAGACCCCTTAATTATAGACCGGTATCATTGACAAATGTAATAGTCATAATAGTGGAAAAAATAATTAAAACTAAATGGGTAGAACACCTGGAGAGAAATGATATAATATGAGACAGACAGTATGGTTTTCGATCTGGAAGATCCTGTGTATCGAATTTACTCAGTTCTATGATCGAGCAACAGAGATATTACAGGAAAGAGATGGTTGGGTTGACTGCATCTATCTGGACCTAAAAAAGGCTTTCGCCAGAGTTCCAAATAAGAGGTTGTTCTGGAAACTGGAAAATATTGGAGGGGTGACAGGTAAGCTTCTAACATGGATGAAAAATTTTCTGACTGATAGAAAAATGAGGGCAGTAATCAGAGGCAATGTATCGGACTGGAGAAATGTCACAAGTGGAGTACCACAGGGTTCAGTTCTTGCACCAGTGATGTTTATTGTCTACATAAATGATCTACCAGTTGGTATACAGAATTATATGAACATGTTTGCTGATGATGCAAAGATAATAGGAAGGATAAGAAACTTAGATGATTGTCATGCCCTTCAAGAAGACCTGGACAAAATAAGTACATGGAGCACCACTTGGCAAATGGAATTTAATGTTAATAAATGTCATGTTATGGAATGTGGAATAGGAGAACATAGACCCCACACAACCTATATATTATGTGAGAAATCTTTAAAGAATTCTGATAAAGAAAGAGATCTAGGGGTGGTTCTAGATAGTAAACTATCACCTGAGGACCACATAAAGAATATTGTGCGAGGAGCCTATGCCACGCTTTCTAACTTCAGAATTGCTTTTAAATACATGGATGGCGATATACTAAAGAAACTGTTCACGACTTTTGTTAGGCGAAAGCTAGAATATGCAGCGGTTGTGTGGTGCCCATATCTTAAGAAGCACATCAACAAACTGGAAAAGGTGCAGAGACATGCTACTAAGTGGCTCCCAGAACTGAAGGGCAAGAGCTACGAGGAGAGGTTAGACTCATTAAATATGCCAAAACTAGAAGACAAGAAAAAGAGGTGATATGATCACTACATACAAAATAGTAACAGGAATTGATAAAATCGATAGGGAAGATTTCCTGAGACCTGGAACTTTAAGAACAAGAGGTCATAGATATAAACTAGCTAAACACAGATGCTGAAGAAATATAAGAAAATTCACTTTCGCAAACAGAGTGGTAGACGGTTGGAACAAGTTAGGGGAGAAGGTGGTGGAGGCCATAGACCGTCAGTAGTTTCAAAGCGTTATATGACAAAGAGTGCTGGGAAGACGGGACACCACGAGCGTAGCTCTCATCCTGTAACTACACTTAGGTAATCACAGAAGTAACATCGATACTGAAAGCCAGTTGCAGCGGCTCCGCCAGCACCGCACGATACGAGGCGACAGTATTTGGCATAAGATGATGGTCCTGGAACAACCAAGAGAGAAAGGACACCACCACCCTAACCGAAAGCGAAAAGTCAAAAAGAAACGGAAGGACCGCCAGGAAACTTCATACTGCTGCCGAGAAGAAGCCCGCAGGTGGAAAACCATCAAAGAGGCCACCTGAGCACCATAGAGATGGGTATAAACCAGAGTCAAAAATACCAAACGCGAAGACTCGAGGAGAAGAGCAAACCAGTCTCGTACTGGACTGGGCCGATCTCCTGAAAGAGGCGGGGCCGCGAAAAAACTGCCTTGTTCGGAGACAGGGCAAGCAGCGCCTGAAACCCCCACCATGGGGGCCAAGAGGACTACTCGCCCCTGGTAAGTCTCCAAGCGAGTCAGGACCTGGAGCAACAGCTGAACCGGGGGATAGAGGTAAAGGAACCCCCACCTCAACCAGTCCTGCCGCACTGTGCTGTGGGCCTGACAGGACAGACCCCACCGCCCCTGGCCGGCCTGGTGACCACTGGTCACAAGGCCCCAGCCGAGAGATGACACGTCCGTGAACACATCGAGCAAGGGCTCGGATAGGCGCCAAGGCACAGAACCCCGAAAACCCCGAAGAGGAAGCCAGCGATGCAGCAGCCGACACAAGGCCCCCGGGGGACAAACCCAGCCATCGCGAGAGAGGCGGAAGGGACATCCCCGAAAGAACCAAAACAGCCGATGAAGCCAACCCCGACCTGGCAGGTAGACCAACATCGCAAAGGTCAAGCTCCTGCACAGACCCTCGAGCAACCGCTAGGTGACCCGGGAGCCCCCAGAAACAAGTTCATGCTGGACCGTAGCTGATGGAGAAATGCCGAAGGAAGAGACAAGGAAATGGTTCGAGAGTCCCACACAAGACCCAGCTAGGACCGAACCTGGGAGGGAACCAGATGGGACTTCCTCCAGTTCACCAGGAACCCAAACCCGGCGAGCTGGGAAATCACCAAATCCTTAGCGAGCATACACGTGGACCAACTGGGAGCCCAAACCAGCCAGTCGTTGAGGTAAGCCAACACCCGAACATCTAACAGAGGCAGATGGGCCTATGGTGCCAGACCAAGGAACAGCCCCAAGCGCCTCTATATCCTCCGCAAGCCAATCCGAAGACAGCTCCAGGAGGGAAAAAAACGCAGGACTGAACCCAAAAAGCCACGAGCTCATAAGTCCTCAGCCGCAAGCGCAGCCGACAGGGTAGGAACCTGCACATGAAGCTGAACCGCACCAATATCCCTCAAAAGGGCTGGAGCAAAAAGGCACTCATTAAGATGCTCAAAATCTTACCCCAGGTAAACCAGGACCACCGTCAATGCCTCGCGCCTCTCAAACGTGCGGGTCTGACAGAACGAGTCCCAAGCATCCAACGAAAACAAGGGGCAGTTTGCAAGCCAGGACGACCCAGGAACCTCATAACGCATCCAGTAAGGACACAAAGATCCAAACCTGAAAGAAGAAGGATCCATTATGGAGGCATACTCCAGGTCACACAGGAGGTAAGCCGCAATGGCCGACTGCACCTCAGGCGGCGAGATGCGGGAAGCTGAAAACCTCCGAAAAGACGGAACCGAAGGATCAGCAGGGACATGGAACCAAACCCGGGGAGGAGCTGAACCCAAGTCCAAATAGTACGCATAGGAGGGAAAAGAAAACCCCACTCCTTGTAACAGTAAGCCCCGCTCAGAAGGACGAAAAATCCAGGCGGGGTCCAATGGAGCCCAAGGCCCCCCAAGTCAGCTCCTTCCGTACCCCAGGGACCTCCACTACAGGCCCCGAGGGCCGAGTTGTCCTCCAAAGCCCCAGCCTCACAAGAAAAAGCCGGGTCAGCCAAAAGAGCTGGAAGAGAAAGGGCCCCACTGGTCAGACCCTGGAGCAATGGAAGGAGGAACAGACTTGAATGCCTCCATAGCCACCCCGGACGGGGCAACCCCCGAAACTGCCCTAGTCTCAGAAACCTCTAAAACCTTCGACAACAAAGCCCTCAGACGCTTAGGGGCCAGAAGCAGGGGAGTGGGGGGGGGGGGACCGAATGAACCACCGAAGGGGAAGAACGAGGGGGCGCGGACGGAACCAAGGCTGAAGCGCCAAACACCCCCCCCCCCCAAGTCCGAGTCCCTATAGGCAAAGCGGGGCAGCCTCGGGGCATCTGGGGAAGCGACAACCCGAGCATGTTGCAATAACCTAAACCTATTCTGCAACGTGCGTGCTGCCTGCACCCAAAGAAAATCATCATCAGATTGGGTGAATCACGTCCCAAATAAGCAACAAAGCTCGCAGGACTTAGGGTTGAATGTGTCACCGACCCAACAGGCAGCATGACGGAGGCAAATACTATGAGTGTCGCCCTGAGACAAGGGGACAGAGCAATCCTCAAACTCGCACAAAGTGAGAGGGGATGCAGGGGTTTCCTCCATCGGACCCGAGTGCTCCCGCGGTGTTTTCCAGAGCACCTATACTGGGTCTGCTAAAGGTTATCCCAGGCAGGGTACTACTAACCGGCACCCCAAACTACCAAGCAAACTCCTAAAAGCTGAACTCACAGGACATGTCCACTCACGAGGGTGCAGCAGGGGGCCACCACCACAAAAAACAACCCTAATATAAGGGGGGAGGGAGAACACAAGACAGACCCCCACCAAGTAAAACAAAAAGTAAAGAAAAACCTTGCAAGAGGAAAATGTACCTGAAGTGAACAGAGCCGGCCGCTGTTAAAGGTGAAAACTAGCTATGCAGTACCCTGCGCCCCACCAGTGCAATAACTACCAATTACCCCAAGGCAAACAAGGGTGGAACCCCCCCCCCACACACACACACTTGGGGCGGCCAAATGCCAAGCAGTGAAAGGCCAACAGAGGTAGACTTGTGGAAGGGAACCCTAAACTCCGAGGGCAGTGCTTACAGGGCACCCAGGGAAGGTGACCCTAAGCACATGCAGCCCAAGTACCTGAGAATATTACTCCCAGCTCGCACGACAACCGTAAGAGCAGCACTGAAAACAATGAATAGCACTGAGAGAAGATTGGAGCTGGAGCCACACGACTATGCATGATCCCATCAGCCCAGAAACTGGGGTGAGGATCGCCGGCGCAAGGGTCTGGGGCTCTCCCTTTCCCCTCCCAGGGAGGGAGGAAGCTGCGCACACATGCGGCGCGGCTCATGTGACATCATGCTTGTTTGCTCGTTTTTCTTTTGTGGAGTTCTGTCCACTCGTTTCACAATTTTCATTGTTAACCAGAATAGGGGTTTGTTTCGTGGTGCTTACCTTTCTGGGTGCCTGTCCTGGTCGATGGCAGATATAGAATGCTCCAAATCACATGTGCATTTTTATGGACCATTGCTCCTCGTGCCTCTGTGAGGGGGCCCAGGTTCTTGCTCGTGGTCCCCGGTAGGCCTAGAACTCCACCCACATCGACTGATGCAAAATAGTTTGGGTATCCATATCAGACATGGAGAGCTCCGGGGAGCAGTAGGGGCTCCCCCCAGAAAAAAAATGAACAACTCTCAAAACAACATTTGTTGGCCGGTGAATTTAAGGAGTTAAGGGGCCCGGTAATGGTGGAGATTTCTCCAAAAATGAACTACAGTGAAAAATATTAAACAAATCTCCCGTTATTCGTTATAAGGGTTGTGAAAATTCCATCCTAATGTGTTAAAAAATGTTTTTTTTACAAATTTTTTACAAATAAATGAATGCGGCATCGAGCGGCAACCGGTACTGATAATAATGATAACACCTTCTATTTACTGGCAATGAGGGATAAAGAGGTGCAAGCACCTGTCTGACACACAAAGTAGTAGTAGTAGTAAAGAGGGTGTACAAAGTGGATATGCAGCTGGTGCCACCTGGAGGGCCAGATTTCACACATAATAATGAGTTAGTATGTTATGTTGTATTTTATTATACAGTAAAACATATAAATATATTGCCCAATGGCAATATTTCTGTTGTCCCTTTGAACGAAAAGCTGTCAACCACTTTTTATGTTTTTTTTCTCTCCTTGTTTCAATGGGGATTTTGTTGTGACTTCTACTTTTTGGGGAATGCATATCCAGCACTACGCATGTGAAGTTGGAACGAAATTAGTCAACAAGTTAATCAGCCACAGGTGGCAGAAGTTGACTTTTTTTTGTTTTTTGGCTGATTTATTTACAGATTTCAAACTCTATTCATTCTCTGTCTTTTTAGGTTGTATTGATGAATGAGGACCAGGTGAGGGCCTTATCACTTATATATGCGCAATAAAGGTACTGCAATATATACGTTTGTTATCCCTAACGTATCTTTTTTTTTGGGGGGGGGGGGGGGGTAGGGGGGGTACTTTTTCTTGACTTCATTTCAAAACATATTGACCTACAACTTTCATATACTCGAGTATGAATGCCAAGCAATCTTTATTAAAACTACAAGATATGTCAAATTCGAAGTATAGTACTATAAACATTGTCAAGAACTTTAACTTCATTTTTCTCTATGAACAGAATTTTCAACTTTAAGACCTCATAAAAAATTCTGTTTCTGACTGATTCTCACCATTTTTACACATGTGCAAAGTTGTTAGTTCTAAGGGGGGTCTTCTTGTCGTTTAGTCATAAAACGATAAGGTTTGGAGTTATAAATTTTTTGCATCTAATATTTGATGGAAACATTGAAAAAATGTTTTACAGTAAACTATACTCTCAAACATATTTGCTATAAGAAACATGAACATTAATGCCATTCTGAGACCATAATGAATAAAATAACAATTGGTTATATTTTGACACCAAATTTGAATTTTTTTTTGTATTCTTTTTATTTTTTTTCTATTCATGGTATGATGTTGATCAATTAGGAAAAGTTGGAGTATTTACATTTACCATGAAGATACTATTCACAAAATATTGAGTGTTTGAGGAAGTTTCGGTGCACCGTCACCGGGCCCTTAACTAGAAGCTCCTGCCTCCGAGTCTCTATACAATGATAATTGATAAATCTTGTAGCATATGTATCCATTTTAACCCCATAACTGTGCAGGCTGTTTTAAAAAAAAAAAATTATTATATTGCAGACCCCGTATATATATATATATATATATATATATATATATATATATATATTATATATATATTATATATATATATGTATATATAAATATATACACATATACATACACACAGTGGCACCTCGATTAACGAGCATTTCAAGTAACGAGCAAGCCACTCTCAGAACATTTGTCTACTAACGAGCCTTTCCTTGATTAACGAGCGTTTCCGCTCTGTTTCTCGGACACCTTTTACGACAGTTTTGTTGTTGTTTCGCAAGACGAGTTTTCCACATGACGAGCTTGGTGCCAGAACGGATTAAAACTCGTTAATCGGGGTGCCACTGTGTATATATATATATATATATATTATACAGTGGTACCTCAGTTTAAGAGTTTAATTCGTTCCTGGAGACAGCTCTTATTCCGAAAAACTCGTATTCTGAAGCTAATTTCCCCATAAGAAATAATGGGAATGAATTAATCCGTTCCTGACTACCCCAAAAACCCCATATCAAACTAAATTTTTATACCTAATTCATCTAAATAAACCTACAAAACTATGTTCAAGTTATTACTTACCTTGCTCTTGAATGCTGTAGGCGTATGGAAGATGGTGAGGAGGGGGGAGGAGGAGAGGAGTTACTGTTTGGAAGGGGAGTCCCTTTCCATTATCACATCAGGCAGTGAGGACTTCACTGGTATGCACACACTGGCACATTTTGCCTGCATACCACTAGGACTTGCTTGTCTTACTAAGAATTTCTCTAAAGACACTTGTTTTTCCCTACATTTTAACACTTGTCTGTAGTAAGACATCACATTATCATTTAAAAGGTCAATGCAACGGCCTGCTACAGCTTTATCTGGGTGAGTTTTTTCAACAAAACTTTGCAGTTCTTCCCATACTTCACACATTTTCTTAATCAAGGAGGGACATCCTCTACTGCCTCTACTCACAGCTATTTTCTTAGGTTGAACCTTATCAATGGCTTTCTTGAGACCCATGGTGAGATATATAATAAAAACTGTATAGTCAAATGACCAAAAATCCAACAAAACACTGAAAATCCAGGTGAAGAATTGATGTGGGATAGTCACTGGGCGCGAGACAATGGTAAACTGAGGGGCGGAGTGGCGGAGGGGCGACGATCGCCGATCGACCACGCGCTAGGTCGGCCTGTACGCGTATCAACAAACTCGCGTCCCGAGGTAACCCTCGCATTCCGAGACATAATTTTCGAGGAAATCCTGCTCGTATTCCGAAAAACTCGCATACAGGGACACTCGCATTCCGAGGTACCACTGTATATATATATATATATATATAACTGAAAACTCACACCCCAGAAGTGACTCGAACCCATTCTACCAGGAGTAACGCAACTGGTATGTACAGGACGCCTTAATCCGCTTGACCATCATGACCGGACATAAGGAAGTGATAGCCGAAGCTATTTGAACCACTTCCTCGCCGGCACTCAGATGGTAATCTTGGGCATAGCATTTTATCAAATCACCTCATTCTTTGGGGCACACGTGAGGAACACAAATGCGAACAAGCCTGAATGGTCCCCAGGACTATATGCAACTGAAAACTCACACCCCATAAGTGACTCGAACCCATACTGCCAGGAGCAACGCAACTGGTATGTACAGGACGCCTTAATCTGCTTGACCATCACGACCGGACATAAGGAAGTGATAGCCGAAGCTATTTGAACCACTTCCCCGCCGGCACTCGGATGATAATCTTGGGCATAGCATTTTATCAAATCACCTCATTCTTTGGGGCACACGTAAGGAACACAAATGCGAACAAGCCTGAATGGTCCCCAGGACTATATGCAACTGAAAACTCACACCCCAGAAGTGACTCGAACCCATACTGCCAGGAGCAACGCAACTGGTATGTACAGGACGCCTTAATCCGCTTGACCATCACGACCAGACATAAGGAAGTGATAGCCGAAGCTATTTGAACCACTTATTTGCATATAGTCCTGGGGACCATTCAGGCTTGTTCGCATTTGTGTTCCTCACGTGTGCCCCAAAGAATGAGGTGATTTGATAAAATGCTATGCCCAAGATTACCATCCGAGTGCCGGCAAGGAAGTGGTTCAAATAGCTTCGGCTATCACTTCCTTATGTCTGGTCGTGATGGTCAAGCGGATTAAGGCGTCTTGTACATACCAGTTGCGTTGCTCCTGGCAGTATGGGTTCGAGTCACTTCTGGGGTGTGAGTTTTCAGTTGCATATAGTCCTGGGGACCATTCAGGCTTGTTCGCATTTGTGTTCCTCACGTGTGCCCCAAAGAATGAGGTGATTTGATAAAATGCTATGCCCAAGATTACCTTCCGAGTACCGGCGGGGAAGTGGTTCAAATAGCTTCGGCTATCACTTCCTTATGTCCGGTCGTGATGGTCAAGCGGATTAAGGCGTCTTGTACATACCAGTTGCGTTGCTCCTGGCAGTATGGGTTCGAGTCACTTCTGGGGTGTGAGTTTTCAGTTGTATCTAGTCCTGGGGACCATTCAGGCTTGTTTGCATATATATATATATATATATATATATATATATACGTTGGCGGCATTATATATATACATTGGCGGTATATACAGGAGGTGTCGGGGCGGGCGGACGCGTGGAGGGAGGCTCTGTTGTTTACTGAGCCATACCTAGTGACATCCTGGCGCCACCGAGCCTAGCCTTCACAAGGTGCTGTGTGAATATCCTGGGAAGGTGTAGGAGTGGACAGGAAGTGCCCAGAGTGGACCATCTCAACAAAAATGGATCAAAACAGGTGAATTTACAGTGTGGAATATAAGGGCAGTGAGGGCCACGCCGGCGCCCAGTAGGCCTCCCACAGTGAAGGTGTGGGGGGAGGGGGTGTTGTTGTGCGGTGCGGCGAGGGGGGGTCATCCATGTGCCACCCAGTGATTATATAAATATGTTTGGAAAAGAAAAACAGAAATTAGCAATCATGTTTAGTGTTAATGGAGCTCACAGTGTGTCAGTCTACAAGTGTATGATTCATTCACCATTGTGCAGTGATATACAAGTAAATTGTACCAGTGTTTAAGTGTCACCCAGACCCCCCCCCCTCTCCCCTTAAGGCGAGCGGTGTCCGGTCAACCCCCACCCCCTCCCCGCGAGCCGGCCTCACCGCACACTGTACCTCCTGCCATCCCACCCCACCCACCCTGCGGCTGGGCGTCTCCCACCCACCTATTCACCGCCCACACAGTGCCTGTTGCAGAGATGTGTCACCCTCCATGCACCCAGATATGGCACAGGTCACAGCAAGCATTCAGGTTCTTCCCAAAAGGGAGGGAGACACAAGTACCCACATGAGTGGTGAGTGCGAGGGACAGCTAACTACCCCTGCCGCCACCACCCGTGATCACCCTCCCACGCCACGCCTATGTCACAGCCCGCCCGGGGGACGGAGGGGACTCCCCCAACTAACCAGGAACCCCTCAGCCAAGAACACGGTCCTGGGAACAATGTACCCAGAGGCGCACCCAGAGGGGGACCCAGACTCAGAGGAACGTGTCGGGTTTGTGAGGAAGCTCACAGCCTTAGAAACGATGGAACCCTACGTCTGCACAACGGCTGTGAGGGTTCATGGACGTTACCTGTAGAGAGGGAAGGCCCACAGGCCCCCCGGCACCCCCACACATCCCAGCAAACTTCATGTCATCAGATGACCTCCTGGGGGCCATCAAAGCATCCACCACCAGAACTCTTCCCCACATTCCTAAAGCTGCGCGCCCATTCGCAGCAGGGAAATATACAGACCTTCTAAGGAAAGTGAATGAACGGTCTGAAAATCTTAATGCTGCAGCCACCATCAAAGCATGGCATAATTTGCTCCTGTTTGGCAATATTTGCTTAGGCGTACCTGCAAGAGGAGGCAAGTCACTAGCCTCATCAGTCACTAGGGCAATAAATAATTTCCCCAGAGCTGACAACTTGATCCCCATCCCTCCTCAACGCAAAAACCGTCGTGGAAGACCCAAGAGTTCCAATGATAATTTTAAGCTTGGAACACAAGTGACCAAGAAAATTGAAGAGGGCAACACAGTAGGGGCAATTAGGTTACTTACCAGTGAAGAAACAATCGCCCCTAGAGATACAGCAACTGCCGACTCACTGAGAGAGAAGCACCCTCCCAGAGAACCATGGGAACCCACTGCTCGGGACACAAATGCCCCAGACATGGGACCTCTATTCCTCCAAGCATCAGAGGTATACAAAGCCATCATGTCATTTCCACCAGGCTCAGCAGGGGGATACACTGGAGTAAGACCTCAGCACCTCAAGGAGATGACAAACCCAGTTCTCGGCGAAGTTGCCGAGACACTGCTGTCAGAGATCACGAAGTTTGTCAACGACTGTCTCTCCGGGTTGATCCCAGATACAATTAAACCGTTCTTCTTCGGAGCATCCCTTTGTGCCCTTAAGAAGAAGGATGGTGGAGTCAGACCCATTGCCGTGGGCAACACACTTCGGCGCCTTGTTGCTAGGGCAGCTGTCAGAAAAATCAGCATAGACGCTGCAACGATGCTTCGACCCCATCAACTAGGTTTTGGTGTCCCCCATGGCTGTGAAGCAGCAGCTCATGCAGCACGAGCCTATATCAAGGACCTCCCAGTAAATAAGGCATTAATTAAATTAGACTTTAAAAATGCCTTCAACCAGGTAAAAAGGGATGTGGTACTGGAAGCAGTTCGAACCAGCTTTCCTTGTCTACTTCCTTTCGTTTCAGCAGGGTACAGTAGGGAATCGACACTGTTGTTTGGGGAACATGAAGTTGTTTCCGCAGAAGGTGTCCAGCAGGGAGACCCACTTGCCCCTTTTCTTTTCTGCATGGCAGCTAAGGAGGTCACAAGTAGGTTGTCCAGCGAATTCAACATCTGGTTCCTGGACGATGGCACCCTGGCAGGGACACAGGAATCCCTACTAGGAGATCTTCAGCTAGTGAAATCTAGGGGAGAGGAGTTAGGCCTTACACTAAATCCATCAAAGTGTGAAATCATCTCGTCCAACCAACCAATCATAAATGCAGTACAAATCTTATTGCCAGGAGCCCAAGTGATCGCTCCCACCGACAGTGTGCTGCTAGGGGCACCTCTGGGCTCGAACGCCATTGAGGTAGTCCTCGAAGAAAAGCTTAAAGACCTGAGGAGGATGGAGGCGCGAATAGGGGCTTTGGATGCTCATGATGCGTTGTACCTTCTTACAAGGTGCCTGGCCTTGCCCAGACTTACCTATTTCCTCAGGTGTGCTCCTTCTTTTGACAGCCCAAAATTAACGGAATACGATTCACTCCTAAAGACAATAACTATGAAAGTGTTAAACCTCTCCCTGCAAGATGACCAGTGGGACCAAGCAACGCTCCCAGTTAGACTCGGGGGTATAGGTATTCGCAAGGCGACACAGTTAGCATTGCCGGCATTCTTATCCTCGACCAGTGCTACAAGTGAATTAGTGAAGGAAATACTACCAGAATACCTAAGGAACTCCATTGGGATTCGTGATCCCAAATTTGTGGAAGGAGCTGGTCGGTGGGACACACTCGCCAATTCACACACCCGACCAACTTGTCCAAACGACGGTAAACAGGCCAAATGGGATAGCCCCATAGTGGAGAACATCGCCAAAGCATTGCTGGACGTAGCTTCTCAGAAGGACAGAGCGCGTCTCCTAGCTGTGCAAGCCCCCCATGCTGGGGACTTCCTGTTGGCAGTCCCTAATTCCGCCTTGGGCACCCGCCTGGATCATCGGGCCCTAAGTATTGGTGTTGCTCTGCGCCTTGCCGCCCCTATCTCCACCGAGCACCGGTGTATTTGCGGCCAGGCACGGGCAGACCAATACGGCAGCCATGGTCTCATCTGTCGTAAGACACAGGGAAAGATTGCCAGACACGAGGCAGTCAATGACATCATCAAGAGAAGTTTGGCTACAGCTGGGTGTCCAGCACAAAGGGAACCCCAGCTGTGCAGACCTGACAACAGCCAAAAACGCCCAGATGGAGTCACCCTGCAGCCATGGAGGGAAGGTAAACAGGTCGTATGGGATTACACCTGTGCATCTACATTGGCTGATACCTATTTACGTTACAGCTCAGCGGAGGGAGGTGGGGCAGCCACCTTCAGGGAGACCCAGAAAATCCACAAGTACAGAGACCTAGAACGTTGTTACAGGTTCGTGCCGATAGGCTCAGAGACTCTGGGCGCCTGGGGTAAATGTGCACTCAAGTTTTTAAGGAGGTNCCAGATACACAGTACTGGTGCATTTGAGGACACCGTGCCCGAACTTCCAACACTTATTGCATAGTCTAGGAGAGGGAATGTACTCCTGAACGGAGCATCTGGCACCAGCAAGAATAACAGAGGGCGGAAGGGCCCTACTATCAAAGGTGATTTTTACAACTCGAAGGGGCTGACGGCGATGACCACGAGGGGGTCGAGTAAACGTGTCCACCTGGAGGACAGAATGGCCTTGGGCTTCGAGGATATGTTTAATATCCTTCTGGCAATCTTTGAGGTCCCGAACACCAGTTGCAACATGGTGTGGGAGGAGAACAGTGCCAACACTGGCATTTAACCGAACGTTCTTGGAGACCCGGACAGGGGTCTCGCCAATGCAGGACAAAGCGGCTAAGCGAGTAGCTGCATCTTGAGAAGGAGCAGCGACAACACGCGTACCGTAACTGGTGGAGTTAAAAGTAACAGAGGCATCTACTGAATCAACAAGGTGTTTATGGAGAGAAATCGTCAGGAGAAGAAGAATCCAGATGGTGGAGATCAAAGTATTTAGCCCACGTAGCGGGACCAAACAAGGCATTGTAAGTACTATTACGGGAAGGGATCGTGCGAGTGCGGCCATGGTGGGAACGGCGTTGAGAACCCCCGGAGGTCACGAGGGTAAAAGGCACAGTAGTCACAATGAGAGACGAAGCCGCGCCAGGGGACGAGGTAGTCACCACTGGGGGCTTGGGGCTCGACCCAACCACAGGGGAGGGAGGGGAGCCGAGGGGAGGAGTCAGAGAGGCCAAAGGAGGAGCAAGGTCGGGGCCCAATGCAGCGGAGGCTACAGAGCCCGGTCTTCCAACACGGACCGACTCGGGGGCTTGGTCGTCCACCCCACGAGCCTGAGAAGGTAAAGCAGAAACAGTTGAAACAGTATATATCATCGCTACGAAAAGGAATATGCATTCACGAATGTGCCCCCACACCCACCATGGAGCCACAATTAGAGGCAGGACACCCAACAAGAAGCTATCGCCGATCATGCCGGCGGCTCCCCAGGGGTGCGTCGTGAGTATACGCCCCACAAACGCCACCTTAAGAACCGACAGTCCGTCGAGATCGGGTTCAGTGATGAAAGGGGGATTGACAATAAAAGGTTCCCCTCGCTCTCGACGTGGGTACTACAGTTCTATGGGTGCAAGAGTATGCCTCCCCAAGCACCCGGGCGTCAAAATAGAAGAAGTCCAAAGGAATAACCAAAAGAAGCAAAAGGACAGCAGGAAACGGCAAGCAGATAGAAGAGGGGGGAGAAAAACGAAACAGAAGGAAAAGGAAAAGGTGCTCAGTACAATTGGAGAGGACAGCAGCAGGAGCACAAGGCTACAAAAGGATAGAGGACTGTCCCAAGGAGCATCACACTCCGGCAGCCGCCCACTAAGCCCCCCTCACGGCAGCAACGAGCTGAGCGGGGAGGGGGGCTCTTAAGGATAGTGTGTCCCTGTGGTCTTCCTCCTACCACCGTAACCGGCGATGGGAAACAGCTTTGGCAAGGCTGTGTATTGGCCATACACACTTAATTAATGCACTTAAAGCGTACTAGTGGCTTTACAAGATTGTGATTACTATACTATGTATCCTCACAATCCCAATGTACCTTCTTGTATATATATATATATATATATATATATATATATATATATATATATATATATAAATAAATAAATAAAATAACTCATGGACACTTAATGTAGCACCGCCCTGCTCCTTATTGTCCTAGCTGCATCGTTTCTTACAGTTGTGCATATCCTTGTTGAATGTCCTGACTTCCAGGATGAGCGTGTGTCTTTCTTTCCGACCGTCTCCTGCGGTCACTCAGTGATATTTAGCGCCCTCTGATTATTCCGCACATTTTATGGTGCTACATAGCCTTCCCAGCTTGGTGCCTTCTTTGATAATTACTTACTTAGGCTGAAACAGGTGTAAAACAGTATAAATCAAACTTAAAATTTTAAAAGTAAATTGAATACCATTTAGCCTATAATTTTAATACCCTGGTGGAATGTGGACTGTGCTCGGGCTGTCCGCTGTAAGCGTGCAGCCTGGAAGAGACACCGCCGCCGGTAACAACCGATTCTTTTCTTTTGTTTCGGAAGGCAAAACAAAAGGTGCAGTGGCCTGTAGGACCATCCGTACAGCTAAACGTGAGTGTTGGAAGTCTTATGTTTCCACTATTATATCCAAAACTCCTCTGCCGCAGATCTGGAAACGTATCCACAAGATAGTGGGCAAGTTCGTTCCCGATGTCTCGCCGGGAACGAACCTTCTTGGTTCGAACGAGGGGAGGAACGAACCTCCCTTCACCTTCTTGGTACTCTTGTGGCGGATCCGGTGCAGGTTGCGGCCGAACTGGGTTCCCACTTTTCGTCTGTTAGCTCTGGTTCTCATCTTCCTCAGTCTTTCCTTCTTCATAAGCCTGTTCTTGAATCTCATCCTTTAGATTTCTGTACCCATCTCAGCCTTCCTTATAATGGTCCCTCTCTCTCTCTCTGAATTTCAGTTTGCCCTGGCTCTCTGCGGTTCTACGGCAGTGGGTTCCGATGACATTCATTATAGATGCTTCATCTTCTTCTTCCGTGCACATCTCAGTATTTGCTGAGTCTGTATAACCGGGTCTGGGAGTCATCATCAGTGCCTGAGGACTGGCTCAATGCTGTTGTCCTTCCTGTTGGAAACCAGGGTCTCTCGGGACATTCCCTCAGGACTTCCACCCTATTGCCTTCACGAGTTGTGTCTGCAAACTCTTTAAATGTATGAACCATTTGTTTGATGTGGTTATTAGAACACTATCACCATCTCTCCTTTTCTCAATTTGATTTTCGCAAATGCCGTAGCACAACAGATGTCCTGGTGAATTTGGAGGTCTATATTCGTACTGCTTTTGCTGCGAAGACCTCCATTTTTGCCATCCTTTTTGACCTGGAAAAGGCTTACGACAAAGCCTGGAGATATCATATTCTGTCCCCAACTTCGTTCTCTTGGCCTTTGTGGTTATCTACCTCTCTTCCTCCAAAGCTTCCTCTCTCGTTGTTCCTTTCGAGTAAGGCTTGGTGCCACTCTCTCTGCCTCTTTTTCAGCAATATGAGGGTGTGCCCCAGGGTAATGTTCTGAAGGAAGGGAATTATCAGGGGAAAGCGCCAAGCCAATACGAATATATAGCACTGGGAAAGGGTTAGGATAAGGATTTGGGATGGGACGGAGGGAAGGAATGGTGAGACGGTTGGGGATTGAACGCCGACCTGCATGAAGCGAGATCATTGCTCTACCGTCCAGCCCAAGTGGTAATGTTCTGAGCACTACTCTTTTTCTGGTTGCCCTCAATGGTCTTCTTTCCACTCTTCTCCACTCTCTCTCGCAAAAGATGTCGACAATCATACCCTTTGTTGGGGAGTGATGATTCGCCTCTCCTTCAACGGCGGCTTGAACTTGCGATTGATGCCGTGTCATCTTGGGCCACCAATCATGGCTTCAAGTCCCTTTGTCGCTTTATGGTCATCCCATTGTATACAAAGATTCCACTAAGCTTTTAGGGTTAATCTTTGACACTCGTTTGTCTTGGTCGGCCCATATCTCTTACCTCTGAGTTGAATGCTCTAAGGCCCTTAACCTCCTTAAGGATGGTTTTGGAAGGAAGGTTATGGAAGGTTTTGTCCCATACTTTTTAGGGAGCGGATAGGCGCACGCTCCTCTCTTTACATTCCTCTCTCGTATTGCCTAAACTCGATTATGATTGCCCTGCTTACTCGTCTGCATCTTCTACTCTTCGCAGTCTTGATGCTTTGCATCATACTTGGTTGCGCCTCAGCTTTGGTGTCTTTCGTTCTACTCCCACCCTCAGCTTGTATGTTGTTACTGACTTCCTATCTCTTCAGGACTGCAGTGATCGCTGTTGTCATCGGTATCTTGCGTGGTCCTTACAACATCCTTACTCTCGCCTCTGTCGTGCTTTGACATTTCCCCCTCCTGTAGTTTGTTCCTTTTCACCACCTCCCTCTTTCTGTCCGGTTATCTCGCTTACAGGATTCTCTTTCGATTCGTATTACCAATGTTTCTCCTCGTATTGTCCCGTCCTTTCCCCCGTGGAGTCCTCATGGCCTTTCTCCTACCACCGTTACCAGCGATGGGAAACGGCTCTGGCGAGGTTGTGTATCGGCCATACACGCTTAACTCATGGTCACTTAATGGAGCGCCGCCCTGCTCCTTATTGTTCAAATTGCATTGTCCTTCTTACAGTCGTGTATATCCTTGTTGAATGTCCTGACTTCCAGGACGAGCGTGTGTCTTGCTTTCCAACCGTTCCTTGCAGTCACTTGTCCCTCGATAGAATTCTTGGTGAATTGAATACTTTTGATATCGTTTGCCTTATGCGTTTCTGTTCTCGTATTGGTATCCTTGGTAATATTTAGCGCCCTCTGATTATTCCGCACATTTGATGGTGCTACATAGTCTTCCTGGTTTGGTGCCTTCTTTTGATAATTATTTACTTACAATTTTAATAATGACAAATATTGATAAAACACTGTAGTTTAGCTGAGCAAGTTTAGTAGTGTAGCTGAGAAAGAACTAGATCCCCAACAGACAAGTGGACCAACTGGGGGCCAACACCGGCCAGTTGTCGAGGTAGGCCACACATCAAAGATGGGTCACTACGATCCAGGCCAAATGTGTAAAAACATGAGTAGCCTGAACAGGACATTACAAAAAATATAAGCTTATCACCACATGACAGCCTAACCAATCCCTAAACCTTGGGATTACGGATGTGCTAGTATGTGTCCTGGGATCCAGGGAAATCGTC
The DNA here is from genome assembly GCA_020271785.1 of Procambarus virginalis. Taxonomy (NCBI): domain Eukaryota; kingdom Metazoa; phylum Arthropoda; class Malacostraca; order Decapoda; family Cambaridae; genus Procambarus; species Procambarus virginalis. Next base: position 12,537,758 of record WNGS01072847.1, read on the forward strand.
TAAGCACCTAATGAACAAATCCTTAGGTGTATCTAAGCACCTACCTTGAGAATGCAATGGACTTGGGACAACATGGTCATTCAAAAAGAGGAGAGCACCGAATGTACCGCTTCAACCCAGACAGGTCAAGGATGATCCAGAAAGTAACATTTTTTAAACTGAAAACAGGCATAAAATCCACAAAAGAGAAGGGGTCATTTTGACTGCCCCCAAAGATACCCATTGTAAGATGACCCAATGAAGAAAGGAGACCTGCCCGGAAAGATCCAACTCCTGAATGGAGGCGGGACCAACCAACTCCACCGCAGGCCACATGATACAACCTGAAAAGCCAAAGAATCACGGGGACTAGGAACTGACAAACTGTGCAAGCCTCCCCCTTCTGCCGTACAACCCAGTCAAAGAGGAGAACTACAAAATGGCCAGCATTAACCCCTCAAACTGGATCTTCAAAAGGAGCAAGCAAGCTCTGACCAAACAGAGAAAAACCACCAGAAGGAAATGCATGTAAACATGCGAACAGGAGGCAATGCCCTAGTCCTGCTAAACCACTTTGAAACATAAGGACAACCCCGAATACACAGCAAGTCTGACAATGGCCGGCAAGCAGTAGCCGCAGAGAACAAGAACCTTTCCACCATCTCCTCTGGAAACAACAACGGAGAAAAAGAGATGAGTACACACAAATTACACAAAAGAGAGTACACATACTCTATGTCTATGCACAGAGAGCCTCCACTAGGGGAAGTTGAAAGGTTGAAAACCTGTGGAAGGATAAATCTGAGAAACCCAAGGAAACCCGGAAACAAACCCTGGGGAAGCTGCATCCATATTAAACTCTCATAGGGAAGGAGAAAACAAGAACCCCATACCCTGCAACAGAAGACCCTCTGTAGAAGGAACAAGAGTCCACAAAGGATCAAACAGGAGCCAAGTGCCCATGTCAGTTCCCCCTAAGCCCCACGAACCACAGCTGAGTGTCCTGGGGCAGAGCGTCATCCATGCCCACCTCCTGAGATAAAGAAGTGGAGTCCAAGAGAAATGCTTCAAAGATTGGAGCTGGCTGAAAAGAAGACCCCAGAAACCTCAGAGGGATCATCCAGATCAACTGCTACTGCACCCAAGTTGAAAGCAGTTGACCCGACATCCCGAGCTAAACATTGCCAAAAACCCAAAAGCAGTACAGCACAAGGACAACTGAAACAAGGGTCACTGACAACAAGAGAACCACGCAGCACACCAAACCCACAACGTAGGTGAAGCAGGACCAAACAAGCAATCAGTGAGAAGCACAAAAGAAGGCTCCCCAGAGATGTCTTGAGCCCAGCCAAATACCCCCTGCCCCAACAGAGCTAGGTCACAACAAAAACAGTGTGAAGCATCTAGATAACATCTGCTGGCCAGGGAACACCAGAATCCCTGACCAACAATGAGGTGGAACCACAACACGGAATAAGCACAGACGAGAAGCCTCATGAGCCACATGAAAAGGGGCCCCCAAGAGGCAGGCACTTGTGGGACTCCAGCAGGCGCAATGCATGCGGAATTGAACCCAAGGGAAAGCTGCAACCTTCCAAAACAGAGTGGGGAATGAGATCCTTTCCTGCACCAAAAGACCCACAGCAAAACAAACAACAGCCAATGGAGGGTCCAAATGACCCACAGTTGATTTTTCTAAACCCTGGGAAAAACAGCAAAGGGCCCCATGGCATAGCCCATGCCCACTGCAAAGGATACAAAAGTTGGGTCCATGGGAAAGACCTGGAAGGAAGGAAGGCTGGCTGTGTAAGGAGTACCCAGAACCCTCACTGGATCCAGTAACCTCAAATGTCCCTACACTTAAATCAGAAGAAAACCCCCCGGAGCTGACCGAGCCAAATCCTGAGCTAAACCCTACCCCAGCCCTGAGACTCGGATGCCTCGGGGCCAGAAGTACGGGAGGGGTAGAGAAAGGCAAACTCTGCCCAATGGGGAAGGAAGATGAGGTGCAGATGGAACCATGGTTGAATTAACCAACCCCTCCAAATCTGGGTCCCTAAACACCAACCAGGGCAGCTTTGAGGCATCCAACTGAGTACACAACCTAAACTGCAGTAACAGAACACCTCAAATGCAAAGTGGACTCTACCTGTAAAGCCCAGACCTTATCAGGTGAATCAGATAGGATAGCAACATGAGAACAGGTCCCACATGACTCAGATTCAAAGATGTTACAGACCTAGCAGGCAGCATGGTGGAGGCAGAAGGAATGATCATCATTATGTGGTACTGATGTTGTGCAACCTCAAATTCGCACGAAGTGAGAGTGGGTTCCAGAGGATATCCATTGGACCATCGATGGCTGCCAAGTACCAATAAAACCTGTCGACCTCATCTGTACAGCTCTACTTACATCGCTAATACAACATCTCCCAGAACAACTAAAAGATACTGCTGACTTCCTTGAATGCCTGCGGAACTATAATGACCCTCTGCTACATGGAGCATGTCTATTTTTGCTTGATGTAGTATCCTTGTACCCAAGTACCCTTCATTTACTCCAGTCCTGACCCCCTTGCTCTAAATGCCACAGTAAATACTGAGCTAAATAAAGTCCATCTTTGGCTAACTGCCAACAAACTCACCCTTAACATTGACAAAACTTTCTATATTCTGTTTGGCAATAAATCCTCTAATCAAATAAATCTCAAAATAAACAATACCCAAATTTGTAACAAATTAGATGGCAAGTTCCTTGGCGTTCTCATTGACCACAAGCTGAATTTCCAGGGACACATTCTAAATATATCAAAAAAAGTTTCAAAAACTGTTGGCATTCTTTCTAAGATCAGATATTATGTACCCCGACCTGCCCTTGTGACTCTCTATTACTCCCTCATCTATCCATATCTCAACTATGGTATTTGTGCTTGGGGTTCTACTACCCAAAATCATTTACGTCCTCTAATTACTCAACACAAAGCTGCTATTAGGACAATATCCAACTCTGGCCCCAGACATCACTCGGTAACCCTACTCAAATCTCTGAATATGTTAGATATTATGTCACTGCACATTCTCTCATGTTTATCATACATATATAAAACGCTGAACTGTAATGCCAATCCTGAACTCAAAAGCTTCATTGAAGGTTGTAACAGAACCCATGAGCACCACACCAGAAATAAATACAGTTTTGATATTCCAAGAGTACGACTTAATCAAACTAGAAATGCTCTACAAATCAAGGGACCTAGAATGTGGAATGACCTTCCCAACCATGTTAAAGACTGTACCTCTCTCAACCAGTTTAAGATTAAAACTAAACACTACCTAATAAATTCCCTGTAACCTACCTTACCCCTCTATTGTCAACCCATGTCTGTTATTTTTTTAAACAACGCTGTTTGTCAACCTTTTGTATTTGTGCTGCTTTTTCAGTCATGTTCCCCCCTTTTTTTTTTATCTTTATTTGTATTTGTTCTCAACACATTTTATTCTTTATGCTCAATTAGTATTAAGTTCTAGATATTAATGTTTTTCCTGCCCGAAACGCATTGCGTAATAGTGGCTTTAGGCATTGTATGTACTAGCTCTATCTATAAATCAATCCATTAATGTAACATCACTTGTATGTATGTACCTTACCTGAATAAACATATTTATTTATTTATTTATTTAAGTATTCTACAGTGAGAAGCTGCAAGGTGAGTAGTGACTTTTTGGCATAAACAAACAATTAAAATTAAGATCCGGCACTAACCTAAGGTTTGTCCTTAAGTTCGTTCGTCCCCAAACAAAGAGTTCCTACAAGAGGCAATACTGAATGTCACAAGGGACATTATGACTTTCGTCGAGAAAACTTAAAAACACAAAGGAATGGCAATTAGGGCATCTGGCAGTGTAGCCATCATGGAAATATTTGTACACACAACATTTGAAGTGGCCATGCAAGAGTACAGACCAGTGGCAGATATCTACCTGTGCTACATAGATGTTATTTTTAGAGTAATGATGGGAGGCGAACAAGATCTCACAGCTTTCTTCTCCTGGAAAAATGAGGTCCACCCTAACCTCCATTTCACCCTAGAAACGAGTGAAACAGCATTGAACTCTTTGGACATGTTTATCTTGACGAGTACAGGAAGATTCAAACAACAATCCATTATAAACCAACAAACACTCATATCTCCAATACTTGTCAAGCCATCCACTATCATTAAAAATACCCCTACCCTACTCCCTGGGAATACGACTGAAACGAATAGTCAACGATGGGGAGAGACTAGGGTGGGGTCCAAACATGTCTGGGATTTTTTCATATACAGAGGATACCCTGATAAAATCCTACAAGATGCAGATACAAAGTTAGCACCAAGAACGAGATCTTCATTATTACAACAGAAGGGACAACAGCCAACTAGTGAAAAACTAATCCTCCCATCCCTCTATTTTCCAGGAATTGCGGGCCGCTTCGGAGCCACTTCATTAACCTCGTTAATCTAACCACCCCTCCAGAGTGTTTTCTTTCTTGTGGTGAGGGGGCTCACATACACCTTGGGATTGGTGAGGGTTGTCTTTGCCCCCATTCCTGCCCCTCTTTGGGAGTTGTACGTATGAAAGAGCACAAATGTAGGGGCCTTGTGAGCCGACAGACCACCCGATGTAGAGGTCGCCCGTGAGGAGCTGCCCTAAGTGGATGGTTGGGTGTTCAGGCTGGGGCTAAAGGGAGAACGGGTCTTTGCAACAGTGTGGGAGACTGGACGAGGCAGTAGGACTCTGCTGTTAAAAAGGGGGAGCACCACTGGGGACAACGCACCCTTTTCTGCACTGGCCTCCCTAGCTGCCCTGGTAGATGGTATCCCTTGGTTCCAGGCTCCAAACTTTTAGAATCGATGCTGCATGGAAACTGAACCGACTTCTCTTACCCAGGCTTGTGTGGTGGGCAACCAGCCCCCCCGAGTCGAACTGTGATGGAAGACCGGGCTCTGTAGCCCCTGCTACATTGGGCCCAGACCAAGCTACCCCTTTGACCCTCCCGACTACCCCCCCCATCTGCAGTAGAGTTGAGCCCCAAGCCCCCAATGGTGATCACCTCCTCCCCTGGAGCGCCGGCTCCTCTCATTGTGACTACTGTGCCTTATATCCCCCCTCCCCTGACTGGGGTTCTCAGTGCCGACATCCCCCACAGACGCTCCCGCACAATTCCTTCCCGTGCTAATACATTCCATGCCTTGTTTGGTCCAGCTACATAGACTAGATACCTCGATCTCAACCATCTGGATTCTATGCTGCCCAATTATCTCTTCCTTCATGAACACCTCGTTGATTCAGGGGATGCCTCTGTTATTTTTAACCCCACCTGTTTTGGCCCAAGTGTCGCTGCTGCTGCTCCTCAGGATGCAGCGACCCGCTTAGCCGCATTGTCCAGCATTGGAGAGACCCCTGTTAGGGTCTCCAGAAATGCCTGGTTAAATGCCAGTACAGTATTGGCACTGTTATCCTCCCGCAACATGGACTGGTGTTAGGGACCTGAAAGACTGCCAAGAGGATATTAAACATATCTTTGAAGCCCAAAGCCATTCTGTCCTCCAGGTTGATACGTTCACTCGACCCCCTAATGGTCGTCGTCATCGGCCTCAAAAGTTGTTAAAATCACTTTTGATAGCAGGATCCTTCCACCCTCTTATAATTCTTGCTGGTGCCAGATGCTCCATTCAGGAGTACATTTCCTCTCCTAGACTCTGCAATAAGTGCTTGAAATTTGGGCATGGTGCCCTCAAATGTCCGGTCAGTGCAGTGTGTCTATGCCCCATGCGTGGAGACTCGGGTCACTCTAAGATGGAGTTCTCTTCTTCCCAGGCTCACTACCTCAATTGCGAAGCAAGATCCTCAATCTGAAGCACCACGATTGTTTGTCTTTTCCTGAGGTGAGATGCCAAGACCACTGTCTCACCAATTTCGCTAGAGTATCTTATGCTCGTGTGCTGCATTCCACCTCTCCTCGCCCTTCCCTCTTTTCTCAGTCTTACAACAGTTTCCACGCCTTAGACCCGAAAATGTCCATTTCCTCCTTCCATGTTTCTTTAAATTCTGATCCAAGGAGACCTCCTCCTGGTTCTCCATCTGGTGTTTCCCTCCTTCCTTCCAGTCTGCCATGTCTCCTGTGTCTTCTTTCTCATCTTCCCCTGATCCTTCTTCCCAGCCCATCCCCCAGTCTCTTGGCCCTCCACGCCGCCTATCTGTCCAGGCTGTTGTCCATCCTCCTTCTTCATGTTGTTCACTCCCGTTCTCCTCCTCCTGTTGAGACAATAGAGACAATTGCCCAGTACGTTGTTGCTGGCACACCTGCTTCTTTAACCCCTTAAATGCGCAGCCTCCAAATATGACACCCACCCCCCCAGTGTGCAGAAATAAAATCTCTGGAAAAAATTCTTTTCTGTTTTGAAAGTGTCAAAAACCCTTCCCTGAGTATGGGTACAGTAACAGAAGGTCGAAATTGTACGTACTTTGGCTACTATGGGGTCCGTAAGTTCGTGTGTGACATCATCATTCCCTGGTCGCCCGTGGCATACGCCCCCGGGGCCGGTAGGGCGCTCGGGGCAGGATGCGCGAGTTGCTGCGAATATATTTTTGTTCATTTTCTGCGTACAGTTCCAAATACATTTTATATGCTTTTACCTGCCAATCCTATGTATAATGAACACATACACTATATTATGGCAGTAGAACATCTGTACTGTCCAAAACACTGTGTTACGTGCATGACACATGTGTACACATATCCGGCACATATTTCCATTGTATCATGCTGATTTATGTATACAGTATATACAGTCTATTAACACACTATACACTATCACACACTATATACATTCACCATCAACACACTCAGAACTCCGCGAGTGTCAGCTGCCACACCCTCACTCCTCCAACATCCAGTCTCTCCCTCACTCCTCCAACATCTTACTCGCCAACATTGCTCCTCCCACCATACTGTTATTGTTTGTATTACACTATTTACACATGTTATGTATACCTATCTACACGTTTTATTCACCAGAACTATGCAAGTAAGCCGGTATTGTGTCTAAACTTTAAAGTGGCCACCATACACTGCATGAGAAATCACACAGCAGCCAGCAGACGACACTATGATTACGTCACCTCCCTCACCAAAATAGCTCCTCCTGACATACTCCTGTTGCTGTTACTACACTATGTACACACATTGTATATACCCATGTACACATTGTATATACCCATGTACAAATGTGTTCACCATAGTGAACCACTAAGCTAGTATGATGAGCAAAACAAAAGTGGCTGCCACACACAGCGAGACTGCTGTAACCACGCGATTATCCAGGATTCGAACATCCGGAAAACGCCCTTATACGGCCAAAATTGTGACTGGATAAAGTTCTCAATATCTGGGCAAAATGGCCATGGGAGCCGGGTAAAATCTGGTTTAGCCGGATAAAAAATCGGAGCCGGTTAACTTGCTGCCGCTGTTACACTATCCGGATAGTCAGCCGGATAATCATTGAATTACCTGGATATGAAAGTCGTGGGGCGGGCCGTACTGTATTAATCCTGTCTGCCTGTGGCTCGAGACGCATGCTGGAGGAGGGGGTGGGGTGGGTGGGTGGTGTCGGGAGGGTGGGAGGGGGACCACCTGGGTACAGGAATTACCATTAATTTTAGAACAATTCATCATAGCCAAAAACAAATGAAATAAGTACTAGTAATTATGTAATAACAATATATAAGTTTCCTAAAAACAATGTGCACAGGCTGAAGTTCCTTAAAAAATATTGAGTTTTTCTCCTCCTGGTGACCTACGTATCGTGCTATAGCTGCCCAAGTGGACCCGTCCAACACTGGTGAACCCATGTGCTCCCGTCCCTCATGTTATACCACAGTGCTGTACCATTAGTGAAATATTTTTTTAAATAACTTTTTTATTTTCATAGTAACTTTGAACATTTTTGGCCAAGACTGTGCCTGGTAGCAGCATCAATCGCTCTGGAGGTGTTAAGAGGAAGAAGGTTGTCTTAACAATTAAAGACAAGTTACTGTTATACACCTCAACCAGTGCAGCGTCACAGCGCTGCGCCATTAGTGAAATATTTTTTTATATGAGTTTTTTATTTTCATAGTAACTTTAAACATTTTTGGCCAAGACTGTCTGGTAGCAGCATCATATGTTCTGGAGGTGTTAAGAGGAAGGAGGTTATCCTATCAATTAAAGACAAGTTACGTATTATACACCTCAACCAGTGAAGCGTCACAGGCAAGCCAAATGCCTTCAACAAGTGAGGTGCCACAGGCAAGCCAAGAACCTTCAACAAGTGAGGTGCAAGCAAGCGCCTTCAACAAGTGAGGCGCAAGCAAGCGCCTTCAACAAGTGAGGCATCACAGGCAAGCCAAATGCTTTCAACAAGTGAGGTGCCACAGGCAAGCCAAGCGCCTTCAACAAGTGAGGCGCAAGCAAGCGCGTTCAACAAGTGAAGCGCAAGCAAGCGCCTTTAACAAGTGAGGCGTCACAGGCAAGCGAAGCGCCTTCAACAAGTGAGGCGTCACAGGCAACCCAAATGCCTTCAACCAGTGAGGCTTCAGCAGCTGGCAGTCAAAACTAACTTTCCTTAATGAAATGTACAATAATTTTAAGTGTTAATTTTAGTTTTGTGTTAGTATAGGTTATGTAAATTGTTAAGAATTCTTAACTTCAAGATGTGTGGCATCAATCAAGAAGACGAACACCAACAAGGTAAGTTGAGGTTTCTAGTTGAATATTTAATAATTATGTGGCAAGGCAATTCAAATTATGTTGTTTGTAGTATAAAAATAGTTGGAAATGGTCACTTTTGGACTCGTAAGTATCATTATCCGGAACATGTGATAATCCGGCTGGGGGTCCTTCCCATATAGTCCGGATGATCGAGTGGAGACAGTACCTTGATTCTCTCCCTCGCCACAATTCCTCCTCCCACAATACTACGCACAGTGCTTATTATCACCACAATCCTGCTGCTATCACAATACTGGTCACTAAATCCTGTAAATACATAATTGACCACAAGTTTATTTTGTAAAGGAACCTAAGAAGTCATTTGAAGATTGCTAAATGGACGAAATAATGCTGTTGTGCTGTGGCTAATGCTGTGAATATTGTGAACAGCATTGAATCACTAATATTTGAACATTGTACACAGTCATTATCACACTCAGGCTCTTCTGTAATACTATCATAGCTAAATAATACAAGTTATATATATTTTTTTACATTATTAGGCGATGCTGTGGTCACAAGCTGAACAGCAGTGCTGTGAGCTCATGCTGCGTGACCCGGCCTTGGTTGCTCACCGAGTAATGAGGCTCTCACAACCGGGAATGTAGACCACGAATTTTTTTAAAGATGGCGTCTGTTTACAAGAGCCCTGAGGAAGCTGATGTGAACCCCATGTAGCCACAGAAGTTTTGAATGGAACGTGAAAAATATAAATACCCGGAGGCGCGTAGCGCACCCCAGATGTGGGCCTGCAGGCGCGTTGCACAGTTAAAGGGCCTGGCTCAACAGAAACGTAAGCCTGGCTCGTCTCCTCCTTCCTCCCCGGCAGGTCGAAGCCGGGGACGTGCCGGGGAGCCGGTCGGCCGAGCGGACAGCACACTGGACTTGTGATCCTGTGGTCCTGGGTTCTATCCCAGGCGCCGGCGAGAAACAATGGGCATAGCAGTAAAATAGGTACCTGGGTGTTAGTCAGCTGTCACGGGCTGCTTCCTGGGGGTGGAGGCCTGGTCGAGGACCGGGCCGCGGAGACACCAAAGCCCCGAAATCATCTCAAGATAACCTCAAGGTAAGAAGGCATCGCTTTCTTCCCCCACCCTCCACCTCCGACTCTATCACTTTATCCCCTCCAATTTTGGTGATTGGGCCCCTATCCTAGCTATGGAGGTTCCTTTCGCCCTCAATTCTCTCTCAGTTGCTGCCCTTGCTGAGGTGCGCTCCCGTTTCTGCAACCTGCTTCCCTTGACCGCCCCTCTCCATTGCCTCTTCCTGCTTCAGACCCTGTCTGCCCGCCTCTGGTTCATCCTCCCGTTTCCTTATCTCTATCGTCCTTGCTAAATTTACCCATGCCCCCAACCCTGATTTTACAGATCCTGATCCGATCTTCTCTAATATGCTATGTTCTTCTTTGCCTTTGTTTCTTCATTGTTCTCTGTTACTATTCTCTCTCCTTTTGACAGTGTCTATTCTTCAATTGAATATTCGTGGATTTTATGCCAACTTCCATGAACTCCAACTTCTGATAACACAATTTTTACTGCTTTTTGTATGTCTCTAGAAGCCGATGCTTGGAGTTTGTCCTGGTCACTTTCGTGGTTATTCCTTTCTCTCCCCCTCTCCCTCAGCTTTTGCTGGGGCCCATAACTCTACTGCTCTCTTGATTCGTACTGATATTCCCTTCGTCCCCCTACTTTTTCAATCGCATATCCAATGTTCTGCAGCCCGACTAAATGGTATGCGGTCTGTTCCATTTATCTCCCCCCAAAATGTCCCACTTTCTTTTCCTGATCTGAGGCACCTGTTGGACTCCTTACCAGAGCCTGAGCTCCTATTGAGTGATTTCAACTGTCAGTATACCCTTTGGGGTGATGCTCTGACAAACACCCAGGCCGCTGCCTTCTCAAACCATTTGTCCTCTCTTCTTCACTGTCTCTTCTAAATTCTGGTGAACCCACTCATGTGGACTTCTGCACTCACACCCTCTTCTGTCTTGATCTTTCTCTCTGCTCGTCGTCTCTACTTAGATTTCACGTGGCGGGTTCTTGATGGCCTCCATAACAGTGACCATTTCTCCAACCTTGTCAACTTTTTCTCTTGTCACCCCCCTCTCCTTCCCTAGGTGGCAGTTTGCCAAGACTGACTGGAACCTATTCACCCTGCATGCTACTCTCCGACCTCTCCCTCAAGCCCTTCTCCTTTTTCATAACACCATATTCGGCTCTGCCTTCTCCTCTATTTCTCGCTCTACCTCCTAGGGCATGCGGAAGTGCGTTCCCCGGTGGAATGCAGCCTAAAAGAAACACAGATGCCGGCAGACAGCTGATTCTTTTATTTTATTTCGGAAGGGGAGTGCGGTGGCCCATAGGACCATCTGTACAACTAAACGGGAGACTTGGAAATCTTATGTCTTAAGAAAATCCGCAAGATAGCGGGTAAGTTTTTTCCAGATGTCTCGCCAGTCCTTCACTTCTGTGGTACTATTGTAGTGGATCCAGTGGCGGTCACGACTGAACTCGATTCCCACTTGTCGACTGTTAGCTCTGGTTCTCATTTTCCTCTGTCTTTCCTTAATTGTAATCCTGTTCTTGAATCTTCTTCCCTAGGCTTTTGCACTTGTCTCCAGCTTGCCTATAATGATCCCTTCTCTTTCACTGAACTTAAGTCTGCCCTGGCCCTCTGCAGTTCTACAGCAGTGGGCTCAGATGACATTCATTATGAGATGCTTCGCCATCTCCCTCCATGCGTCTTGGTATTTACTAAATCTGTATAACAGTATCTGGGAGTTGTCGTCAGTCCCAGAGGACTGGCTCGAGGCAGTGGTTCTTACTATTTGGAAACCAGGGTCTCTAGGGACAAGCCCTGAGGACTTCCGCCCCATTGCCCTCACGAGTTGCGTTTGCAAACATTTTGAATGTGTGGCCAATGTTTGATGTCGTTCTTGGAACACTATCACCACTTCTCCCCTTCTCAATTTGGCTTTCACAAGTGCCACAGCACAACTGATATCTGGGTGAACTTGGAGGTCTATATTTGTACTGCTTTTGGTGTGAAGACCTCCGGTGTTGCTGTCCTTTTTGACCTGGAAAAGGCATAAACTACCACCTGAAGATACCACAGTCTGTCCCAACTCTGTTATTTTGGCCTGTCATGGTAATTTCCCTCTCTTCTTACAAAGCTTCCTCTCTAGTCATTCCTTTAGAGTGAGGCTTGATACTGCTCTGCCTCTTTTCGTCAATTTTTTTTTTATATATACATACAAGGTACAGTGGGTTTTTGAGAGTACAGTACTGTACATGGCATTGATGTTTATACAGTCTTGTAAAGCACTAGCATGCATAGCATTTTGGGCAGGTCCTTAATCTAACAGATAACTTTAAGTAAGTAATGCTGTTACTAGCAAAAAAAAAAAAAGTAAATGTTTCTTAAAATGTTCTATATGTAAGAAAATTTGACAAGATTAGTAGGAACATTAACCCTTAACATGCTCGGGGTCTAATATCCTGCTATCCGCACAGGCGCATGTCATTTTGAAAAAAAAAAAATTATTTTTTCTTCCTAACCTGTTAATTTGTGTTCACTGATCACGGGAAAAATAATAAAAAAATCGTAAGTGCCATATATTGCCCGCTATAGGGCGGGGAAGTCTGGCAAATTATAGGCGCTGACTCAGCATGCGTCCCAGGCGGTCTGTTGCTCGCCAGCTGTCAGGCCAGAGTTGCCACAAAGAGATAATTACCTAATTATTTCAATGTCTCTGATTGATGTTTCATAGTTTTTTTGCTGTAATATTATTCAATAGTGTGTAGTTTGATATATTTATATAATAAAATGAGTGAATCATTGCTGTACTCAAAAATATGGTGTGCATATTGTTGATTCAGTTATGTTCATCAATCAGTGAACAAATACTTTGTCGGTTATTACACTATAAGCACAGGTTATATATAAGTATCTGCATGTTTTGTTCACTATAACGAACCACTAAGTAGCTATTATGAGTCAAAAAGTAACGAGGAGTGACCACCGTGTACCAGCCAGCCACTCCCGCCCTCACTCCAGTCATCTGACTCGCCCACATTCTCCTCCCACAATACTGTTTTTGCTATAATTCACTATATACAGATGGTATATATAAGTATCTACATGTTTTATTCACCATAACTGTACATCTAAGCTTGTATGGTGAGTAAATGCACAAAGACATAGGACCTAACACAGTCAGCTGATGGCTGCCTCCCTCAAGGCCACACGCACTAATATTTCTCCTCCAACAATACTGTGTGATGTTATTACGCTATATACACACATTATAAATAAATATCTACCTGTTTTATTCACCATACTTGTACAAATAAACTGGTATGGTGCCCAAAGACGATCGTGGTATCCAGTAAACAACACCGTCGTCTGCACGGTGGCGTCGTGCAGACGACGCCACCGCCCTCACCAAAATGGCGGCTCCAAACCTTCTCTTGCTGTTTATACCCTCTATACACACGTTATATATAAGTATCTACATTTGTGTTCACTATAGCAAACCACTAAGCTGGTATGCTGAGTGCAGTCAATAAAAGGTGGCCACACACAGTCAGAAAACATTGCCACCACCCTCCCTCCCACAGCATTACTCCTCCCTCCATGGCACACAGCGCTAAATATCATCGCAATCCTGCTATTATCAGAACCCTGGTCACTTTTATCACAGTCAGGGGTCCTCTGTAATAATATCATCGCTACATAATAGCATGAACAAGTATATTTTGGCATTTTTAGGCGATGCTGTGGTCACAAGCTGAACAGCAGTGCTGTGAGCTCATGCTGCGTGCGTCAGGCTTGGTAGCTTACGCGATACTGAGGCCCCTAACACCCGGGAGTTTGGCCCACGATTTTTTCTAAAAATGGCGTCTGTTTACAAGAGCCCTGATGAAGGTGTGGTGAACCCCGTGTATCCGCGGGCCGTTTAAATCTTGCGTAGTACATCATATGACGTGAAGAGCAGTTGACTGGTGAAACGCCTAGCACGTCATATGATGTGATGCGCACTTTAAGGGTTAAAGTACGATTTTAGGGTTATCAACAGGTACATTGTAGCATAATTTGAGAATTACTTTAAGGTATAATGCAGTAAATTATGCATTTAAACACAAGACAAAGTTAAAGAAAATTCAGCAGTATGCCGCCAGACTTGGACTGGAATTGAGAGGTATGAGCTACGAGGAAAGGCTAAAGGAGCTGACCCTCACGTCCCTGGAAAACAGAAGAGTAAGGCAAAACGTGATAACCACCTACAAAATTCTCTGAGGAATTGGCAGGGTGGACAAAGACAAACTCTTTAGCACAGGTGGAACACGGACAAGGGGACCCCAGGTGGAAACATAGTACCCAAATGAGCCACCGAGACATTAGAAATAATTTTTTCAGTGTCAGAGTAATTAATTAACAACACTTTCGTCCGGCGACGACTCAATGTACTCCTGAATGGAGCATCTGGCACCAGCTAGAATTATAGAAGGCGGAAGGTTCCTGATATCAAAAGTGATCTTCACAAGTCGATGAGGCTGACGACGATGACCACGAGGGATGGCCGAGTAAACATATCAACCTAGAGGACAGAATGGCCTTGGGCTTGAAGGACATGTTTAATATCCTTGTGGCAGTCTTTCAGGTCCCTAACACCAGTCACAACATGGTGTGGGAGAAGAACAGTGACAATACTGATATTTAACTGGACATTTCTGGAGAACCCTAACGGGGGTCTTCTCAATGCTGGGCAATGCTGTTAAGCGGGTAGCTGCATCCTGAGAAGGAGCAGTAATGACACGAGTACCAAAATGGGTGGGGTTAAAAATAACAGAGGCATCCACTGAATCAACGAGGTGTTTATAGAGGGAGAAATCTTCAGGATGCATAGAATCCAGATGGTTAAGATCAAAGTATTTAGTCCATGTAGCAGGACCAAACAAGGTGTGGAATGTAGGAGCACGGGAAGGAATCGTGCAAGAGCGTCTGTGAGGGAGGGGAGGGGGGTCAGCATTGGGAACCCCAAGTGGGAAGAAGGGGGTCGGTAAAAAATGCAGAAGTCACAATGAGAGAGAGTCCCTAGGTGGCCACCACTGGGGGGCTTGGGGCTTGATCCTACCACAGAGGAGGGGAGTAGTCGGGAGGGCCAAAAAAGTAGCTTGGACTGGGCCCAATGTCGCGGGGGCTACAGAGCCCGGTTTTCCATCACAGTCCGACTTGGGGGGCCTGGTCACCCACCCCAAGAGCCTGGGTAAGAGAGGTCTGTTCAGTTTCCATATATCATTCATTTTAAATGTCCGGGACCTGGAACCAAGGGATACCACCTACCAGGGCAGTCAGGGAGGCCGAGCGTGGGTCAGTGCAGGGAGAGGGTGCATCATCCCCAGTGGTGCTTTCCCTTTTTAATAGGAGTCTTACTGCCTCGTTCATTCTCCCACACTGGTGCAAAGACCCCAGTCTTCCTTTAGCCCCAGCCTATCCACTTAGGCCAGCTTCTCACGGGCAACCCTTCCAGCGGGTGGTCCATTGACTCACAAGGCTCCTACGTTTGTGCTCATTCACACGTACAACTCCTAAAGAGGGGGGCTGGAAAGGGGGCAAAGGCAACCCTCACCAGTCCCAGGAAGGTGTACGTGAGCCCCCTCACCACAACAAGGAAACACTATGGAGGGGGCCCCCCCACACAACAAGGTGGGGTGAATGAGCTCCTGTTGGTTTTGTGAATTTCTGTCATTTGTTTACATTGTTGGGAGAGTTCTTTTGACAGTTCTTGAGGCTGCAGATTCATTTGTAAATGACAGTGGTCTATTTTTTTTCATTGGCTTTCTGGGTGCCTTCCTTGGTGGCACCTTGGTGGTGACATACATGAATAAATTCATACAATTTTATGCTGTGCCATTACTCCCTGCTCCTCTAAAGAAGGGGCCAGGTTTTGGTTCATGGTCCTCAGTACATCAAATAGAACTCTGCCACTGATGGCACTTAGTAGATTGGCACTACATCAGCATAGTAGCTTCAGAGAGCCACAAGGGGTTCCTTACTCTTTATCCCCAGAAAGTAATATGGAAAAAAATATTAACTGAAAATTAATTTATTGAATTGATTTGATCTTTGTTTAACTGACAATAATAATTCCTTGCAAAAAAATATAATTATAGAATCATGCATTAATATTGTTATTATGTTCAGCCTTTATTCACGTGTGTGTGGGGCAGCTTTCATTCACACACGTGTGTCCGTTCCTGAAAAAGAAGTTCAACGTAAGTCTTCAATTGGTTTTTATATAAACAAAATAAAGTACTGTACGGTGAATCAGCCTCTAATATCTGTGAATACAATTTTCAGTCAATGATGAGCTATGCACTCATATTTCTGCCTTAAAGATGGCAGAATGCAAACTGAATTAGCACTAACCTCTTTAATGTATAATTGTTAATCAAATTATCATTTACATCTTTATTGTCTCATTTATAATAAAACTGAAACATACCAATATTTAAACAATATTTTAAACAAAGAAAATAAACAATATTTTTGTTAATGAGACCTACAAAGAAGAGTAAAATGCACTGTATGGTTTCCAAGCAGTGAACGCACTGGCCATAACAAAGTAACACATTAGAGAGACAAAAATTAGAGATAAAAACCAGGGTTGAGTGTAATGTAATGAAATGCCAATTTCTTGGTGAACCCCAGTGGCTTCCTGACACACTCCCTCCAGGGAGTTCGAGGTTGGTTTTTACTATCATCGTAAAACGGAGGGTGGAGCAGCCGGCTGACCCGGTCTGCATTCCCCTCCCCCCAAACAAGGGAAAGAAAGTGGGGCAAATGAGCTTGTGCTAGTTTCATGAAATTTCAACTGTGTGTTTATATTGATGGGAGAGGGCTCTTGGCAATTTTGAGCTATCAATATTCCTTATAACCAGCAGTGGTCTATTCTGTTTCACTGACATTGTGGGTGCTCTTCTGGTGGTGACGTATATTACCACCAGACTTACTGGTCCAAGACAACCAACATTGTCTTCATCGCGTTTAAATACGTTTTGGGGTTTTAAGAAATTTTTTCCATGCTCTGCCAAAGCTTATATTCACTTGGGGTGAGGTGGTACAGGACGCGATTGAGATAAGCACGTGGATGAATGGCATAATGGATATTAATAGGCCATTAAATCCACTTGCTTTAATGGCCTATTAATATCCATAGCCAAAGTAGCGAAAGGAAGATCCACTGCGATGTGGTACGAACAAGCCACTGGGTACTACACTTTCAAGCCTGGTAAAAAGGTATCCAAAGACATTACAGTAGTCATACACAGGACTCAGACTTAGTTACAAGTGCTGCTGGAAGGTAATAAACCCAATAGTTAGAGTGTCATATCTGTGGAAAAGCTGCAGAGGTGCCACTATTGCATTACTTACTGGAATGTGAAGCAACTGAAGCCTTGCGCATCAAACTCGACATTAATCCAACAACAGCAGCTGCATTAGATGCAAATTCCACAGTGACTACAATGATTAGAAAAACAGTTGAAGAATGGGACACACTCTGGTGAACATACTGCATCTGCATCCGCCACCAAGATAATGTTATTAAAACATGACTAAAACCAGTGTGCTAAAACAGAAGCAAAAATGAAACAAGGGAAAAGGGGGAAAACCCCACCTCCATTTAAAACTTTGACCCAAATATCACAGTAACAAGGTTATCGCGAATAGCCGAACTCAATTACGGGCTCACTATAGCCGTGCTACACGAACATTTTGTTCTGAATAGCTAAATCTAAAACAACAACAACATGAAAAATTTGTCTTTGAAAATGTAAAAAAAAACCACATCCCTAGGCGTCAGATCATAAATTGTAAAAATGAACTTTGGAGAGTTAATTTTTCAACTTTCCTCGACAGTGAAGAAAAACATAAGAAATATTGAGAAGATTCGTGTTAGAATAATTAAATCTTACTCTTTCGGTCATACAGTACAACCTCAATTAAACGCACTATATGGGACCAACCCCGGTGCATTGCAGCATTGGATTTCTTGCAAGAGGTGACCTTCAAGAGGCATTTGCGTCTGTGTCTTTTTTATCTTGTAAACAATAAAAATGCATTATCATATTATATACTGTGTCTATATATTACTACTCTACTAAAAATACTGTGTTACAGTTGTTATTTACCTTATTGTTGGAGTTATGTCCATCTTGAATTCTCATTGAGTTATGAATGCTGTACAGTAAATACGTGCTATACTGTATTATGCCGTTAGCACTGTATTGATAAGTAGTTCTGCTGTATGTTGAGTACTACAAAACAGTTTATGAAAACTATTTTACACTATAATTACTGTACTGCAACCTTAATTTGAACACTAACACTATGTACTTAAATTTAATACTTATTCCAACTGTACACTCCACACATGATGTTCTTAGATGTTTGCATCAGCTTTGATGGTGCTCACTGCTGTTGTGTTTGCTTCAGCTGCTTCTGAGCTGGTGCTGGTTGCTATTGTACTGGTGCCGGGTACGGCTGTGCTCGTGCTGGGTACGGTTGTGCTCGTGCTGGGTACGGTTGTGCTCGTGCTGGGTACGGCTGTACTCATGCTGGGGTACAACTGTGCTTGTGCTGGGTACAGCTGTTCTCGTGCTGGGTACTGCTGTGCTCATGCTGGGTACGGCTGTGCTCTTGCGAGGTACGGCTGTGCTCGAGCTGTGCTGGTTGATTTTCTGCTACTAGTTCTTGCAAAATATTGCTTAATTTTTGGCATTAATAAGGCACTATTAGCAAGCCCCTGAGACATCTTGTTGTATATCAACACAGCTGTAGTCAAAAAATGGTAAATTCTACGATTATTCTTCCACCGGCGGATAAATACGTCAATTGCAGACAAAGCTAAGGGCACTGCCTACTGTACGAACACAGACTAGGTCTATACACCCTACAGTAGGCTGGTGATTAAGCCAGATCCAATAACATAAATCTCTCTCAAATATTGGATTTACATCAAATTATATATTTTTGGGTTATATATTTAGTTTGGCAACATTATTACGATAGTAAGAGCTATAAAAAAATACTTATTTTAGAGCAACTGGACAACACATGACGCACCCCCAGCCGAACCAACCAAGCATTAATAACCCAAGGACCCTTTTGGAAAGCAGCTGTCTTGACCATCGCCAGAAGGACGGAGAAAGGCTGCAAACGTACAAACCTACCACCAATGCCAAAAGAGCAGAAACCCCTGCACCGGAAGAGAGCTGGAAGCTCCCCGACCCGACCCGCAGAGGCCCATGCCAACAAAATATGGCCTATGAAAAACAATCTTGAACCAAAGGGGCTACCACAAACTGAGGAGAAGATGATAAGAGGGCACCCTGATCAAGGATCAGAACGGCTCAGGCGACGCATGAGCAGGCCGGAGGTGAAACAAAACACGAGACAACGTACGGAACG